>CATKUY010000379.1:0-517539 GCA_949802685.1 Dicyrtomina minuta
AATTATTTGTACTTACTAGGTACTTGCTTGTAGTCGGTCGTCATTCTCAAACTCAGTGCCGCATATTGCGGCCAGCACAGGCAGCCCCAGCTGCCTAAATTTTCAAGAAACTTGTAAATGGAACGTTTTGCACTTTTTCAAAAACATGCAATTAGAATATTTTACACTTTTCAAAAACATGCAAATATTTTTTTCGTACATTTCAAAAACATAAAAATAAAACATTTTCCACTTTTCTCAAAGAATGTACATAGAACATATTATTGCCTATTTCAAAAAACGTGTAAATACAATATTTTAAACTTTTTTAAAACATGTAAATACAGCATTTTGCTTTACCAAAGAAAACCACCAATAAAATCAAAATGGTGGTTTTTGTATGGAACTAAATTGCTGCCTAAAAGCAATTCCTTCGTCTGGCCCTGCTCAAATTTTTTGCAAACGCATGTCCAATCTATTGCTAAATTAAACGCACATACACCCACAACGCATGTGCTCAAGAAATGGAGACTGCTATCCTATTTAATGTGCAGCTATGTTTTTCTATTTATTTTATACGAAAAGATGCATACAGAATTTTTTTATTTATGCAGATGGAGACTAGTTATCTCTTATACATAGTAGATGAGTCTGGATGAGATCTTCACGCTGTACATCACTTTATTCTGAAAGCTGTGTAAAGAAGTCGAAGAACTTATCCCGGTCGTCAATTTTATTTTCTTAATTTTTTCCTGTTTTTATTTTTATGAACAATTTTATTTAAAATGTTATTATAACTGTATTTCAGTCATTCGCAACTCTTTCCTGTGGATTTGGCTACAGTTGTGTCTCAGCAAACGGATTTAGTATGCATATTACCTGTACCATGAAAAAAAAACATATTACTACCTAATTCAATAATTTGTGTAATTAATTCTACGGCAAATCTACTAGTCTGAGGTCACATGGTTATAATTAAATTTATATTTGTATCCTCGAGTCAAGTATCTTCATAATTTACAATAAAAATTCAAAATTTTGTTAAAGTGATGTATATTTCATGGACTTCAGGGCATAGGAAGTTCTTCAGAAATCTGTAAATTAGATTTTTGTTATTTACCTGTTTACAAAAAATACTCATCGTCATCGTCGAGCATACTGAGAGACCTGACTACGACCCTGATCATACAGGAGTTGGTTGCAAATAGGGAATTAATAGGAGCAATAATGCAAATAGGGAATTTTCATATCCACGCACCCATTCAAATGATAAATTCATTTTTAAAGGCTCTTTATTCTTAAAATAATTTCTACAATTAGCATTTTGGACCCCCCCCCCCCTCATACACTTTTTGTCACATTAACAATGGGTTTACGGCTTGGGGGATAGGCATAAATTATGTCACATAAATTCTCCTTTTGGGCCAACACACACACCAGATACCAAATTAGCATATTATGTAAATAGCTTAGGGGTTGAGCACAAATGATGTCTCGTAAATTATCTTTTGGAACGCAAAAACTCACCAAGAATGATTTAAGGTGGCGGGAGTTTTTGCATCTTGAATATTTTATTTATTGTATTCCTAACTTTATACTTTATACATATTGACTTTACTTTCGCACTTTACAACTGAATTTTACATGCAATATATCTTTGTGAAGCTCTTTAAAAATTAAAAACACAAGTTTATTCAAAACTGAAAATTATTTAATTTAATGCTTTTTAATTAGGTCAAACTTTAAACTCGCAATTTTCAATTTTTTAATTAACACTTTTAATATTTGCGCTTCGATGGTGCCCAACACTCGCACTGGTGCCATTTAAAAGTATCCAGTCTTCAGTCTACACAATGGTACCTTCAGGTTAGAAGTTAGCGTACGCGCCCTATAAGTAAATTAAAAATAAATTACAGCATGGCAAGAACTAAGCAAACGAAGATTTGCCGTTCAATAGGGTGCGAGAAAGTAAGGGTACGAAAAAAGTCGGGTACGAATCATTTAGCGGACAAACGAAGTGTAGAATACTTTTGTTAGTTATGAGTGTTATATGTGACGTATGCACATACCTAATTCAAACTAATTAAATGGTGTTCCTAAGGTATGTGGTACTCCTAATTCCTATAAGTGTTCCTCTAACACTGAAATACTTTCTTCTCGGTACGTTTTTTGTGGGTAAGTTGAACACTATCATACCGACTATAATGATGAAAGGTGGAACTATATTGATAAAATTCATAACCTGTTAATTTTTGTCAGTTTGTTTAAACATAAATATTGACCACAATTCGTTGAACACTTATCACTAAAATATTGCATAGATTTTAGTCTGTTTCCCTTGCAGGAAATGAGCAATTTAAAATAGGGGGAAACAGGTTACATTAAATGATTAAATCACCAATAGGAAAGTGTGGTTCACTCTTTTAAAGACAACATTTATTAGTTTTTTTTTACAAATAAAATTTTATTCCACGTCCGCCTTCGCCCACTACACTTGTCTAATAATATTTATATAATTACAATATAATGATTTTTAAATTGCTGGTGGAAATTTTCAACGTTAAGAACATAATATAGTGTATTGAAATATACAAAAGAGTAAATCTATTAAAAATAATAATTATATTATTTTTACATAACTATATATATTTAAGTTAACAAAAATGGCGGAAATTCAAGAGCCGTCAATCGCATTGCCAAAGCATGGCCCGTCCTCAGAAATTTCAAAGAATGCAGTGACAATTGTAGAACCAATGATTCCTACTGGAAAGAAAACCCATAAGAGGCATAATTCAGCGCTCAGAAAGTGCTACGAGTTAATTGCAGTGGCTGTCATTGCTATTAGTTTGAGCCTTGGTGTATGTGTTGCGGCCGGATATTACTACGGCTTGATTTTATTTTAGTTGCATATTATTCACAATTATACTGAATTAAATGCATTTATTATATAGTCAACGAAGATTCAACATGGCACATAATAGATTCACTATTTTATAAAACCAAATCACTATCGTTCATATTTAAAAACATCATCATCCTAGGGTCGTGAATATATTGAAAATTCGCACAGTTATAAAATATGTAAATGTAACATTTTGGACTTTTCAAAATCTTTTAAGCACAAGATTTTGCAAGCTTATGAAATAAGTACATATGACATTTTGCACTTTTTAAAACCGTTAAAGTGCGAAGTTTTGTACATTTAAAAAATAAGTAAATCTAAAATTTCGGCACTTTTTAAAACCGTGTGCATACAGTATTTTGCACATTTAAAAAATAAGTAAATATAAAATTTTGAAATTTTTAGAAACATGGAAATTAAAGTTTTTGCACGTTTAAAAAAATAGGTAAATATAAAATTGTGCACTTTTGTAAAACCGCGTAAATAGAATATTTTGCACATTTTAAAAAATGAGTAAATATAAAATTTTGCACTTTTGTAAAACCGTGTAAATAGTATATATTGCACATTTAAAAACCGTGTACATAGAAGTTTTTGCACATTTAAAAAAATAGGTAAATATAAAATTTGGCAATTTTTAAAAACCGTGTACATAGAATATTTTGCACATTTAAAAAATAAATAAATATAAAATTTTTCACTGTTTAAAAACCGTGTGAATAGAATATTTTGCACATTTAGAAAATAAGTAAATATAAAATTTTGCACTTTTTAAAAGCCGTGTAAATAGTATATTTTGCACATTTAAAAGACGTGCAAATAGAAGTGTTTGCACATTTAAAAACTACAAAGTAATTACTGATAAGTAAAAATAAAACATTTCGTACTTTCAGAAATAATGTAAATGAAACATTTTATGCTTTAAAAAATGCAAATCACAAAATGCTAATTTTGCACTCTTAAAAAACTTAATAATAGAGCAATTTCTAGAATTGGAAAACTCGCTATAAGTATTTCAAGTATCTATCTTACCTAGTGCGTCTTTTTCACATAGCTCACTTTAATCCCAGCTTAAAATTTAAAAATGGGTTATTTAACTATAAGTGTTGACATCAGTTGCCAGTATGGATATACGCGTTAATTTATTTAATTATTGAATTTCTAAAACTAATCAATATGCAATGGTATATCGCAGAGTGGAAAGTAGCTGGCAACAAGAACACTGCAATTATGTTCGATGAGAAAGATGTACAATTTTTAAAGAACCATATCACTTTCCTCCGTCATCAATTTGGTATTTATAAAAAATCTTTAATTACATTACATATCAAAATTTCTTCAGCATTTATTTTTTAATCCATCATTTAAAAGTACTCACGTCACTTATCAGTACACAAATCAAAATTTCATAATATATGCTCCTCCCCATGTATTTTGATATTTTGTACTGGACACAGAAAACTCAAGACAGATTATTTAACAATAGCATGGACAACAACGAAGCCATGGCAAATTCCACGGATGACATGACAACCGAAATCGAATACGAATTCACTACCGAGGTGAATTTTGCCGCTGCTGATAACGGAACTGGAGTCCCCGCACGAGAGAACGAAGTTAACTTTCTCAAAAGGAAAGTTAAAGAGATGACGATTCAACTGCGTGAGTTCTGTGTCCCAGTTTAACATCTACAAAATAAAAACAAAAATAATTATTGTTTTTAGTTTTTTTTAAATAATGCTTTAACTTTAGTAGGTAATTATTAAACGTATTAAATTTATTAAATTGCAATATTAAAAAAAAATCCAGGTATTTTGCATGGCGCTGTGAGTCACAATTATACGTCAGTATTACGCAACGAGGAGCAAGCAATAGGTAGTAAGGCAAATGGTATATAAATAAGGAATATATTTACCCTACAAGGGAGGGCGCATAAATTACGTGGTGCGTTTAATTATAGTGTACCTCAGGTTCAACCTTCCTTTCGTTTTACTTGGGAGTACATACCAATAAAAATCCGGCGCTTCGCGCCGGATTTGTCGACCGGGGGCGGGCCCGAAGTAGATGCTGAGCTTCAACAAATGCGCAACACAATTTATGTTACGCTAAAAGATGATATTAGATTTATGGAAGCTCCCCTACCATCAATAAGCCATATACGAATGTGCGTAGCATATTGTTGAATATAGCTGAATAATGTTGACAAATTGCACTATTCACAAATGACGTCATTTATAGAGGCTCTTCTACCATCAATAAGCCATATATGGAAGTACGTGGCATGTAGTTAAATATAGCTGGAAAATTTGTAAGAATTGCCTAATTCACAAATAACGTCATTTATAGAGCCTCCTCTACCACCAATAAGCCATTTACGAATGTACGTTGCAAGCAGTTAAAAAAATAATAATAGTTAGATAAAGTTATTTATAAACGATCTGTGTATGTATTCTTGTAACACCCCTGCGTTTAAAGTATCTGTTTGCCTAATTTTCAAACAAATGCAGAGCGAAACCCTAAAATAGTGATATTCAGATGACGTCATTTATGGAAGATCCCAGTATAAATACTGGAGGCATTCCATAATATGGATACCCGTTTACCTCATTTTAAAACTAAAGATAGGCGGGATACTTGAAATAATAATATTTAAACAACGCCATCTATGAACGATTTCCCTATGAATACTAAGAAAATCATATGTTGAGGTCATACGTCCACCTAATTTCTGAACTAATTACAGTAGGGATCTCTAAAATAGTAAAATTTGAATGACGTCATTCACGGACGATCCCCGTATGTAAGCTTGAAAATTCAATGTTAAGTATATAAGTTAACTTAATTTTAGAACTGAAGGCATGTGAATTTCTAAAACGGTAAAATTTGTATGACGCCCTTTAAAGACAAACCCTGCATGCATACTAGTAAAATCTTATGCATGTCAACCTAATTTCTAAACCTATGACAGTGGGGATCCCTCAAAAAGTAAAATTTGTATGACGTCATTTTTGGACGATCCCTGGATGCATACTAGTAAAATCCTATGGTAAGGATATATGTTAACCGAATTTCTGAACTGTTGACAGTAAGGATCCCAAAAATAGTAAAATTTGTATAACGTCATTTATGGAGGATCCCTGCATGCATACTAGTAAAATCCTATGTTAAGGATATATGTCAACCGAATTTCTAAACCTATGACAGTGGGGATCCCTTAAATAGTATATATTTTTATGACGTCATTCATGGACGATCCCCGCATGCATACTAGTAAAATCCTATGTTAAGGATATATTATGTCAACGGAATTTCTAAAATTGTGACAGTGGGGATCCCTAAAATAGTAAAATTTGTATAACGTCATTTATGGACGATCCCTGCATGCATACTAGTAAAATCCTATGTTAAGGATATATGTCAACCGAATTTCTAAACTTATGACAGTGGGGATCCCTTAAATAGTATATATTTTTATGACGTCATTCATGGACGATCCCCGCATGCATACTAGTAAAATCCTATGTTAAGGATATATTATGTCAACGGAATTTCTAAAATTGTGACAGTGGGGATCCCTAAAATAGTAAAAATTTATATGACGTCATTTATGGAAGACCCCTGCATGCATACTTGTAAAATGCTATGTGAAGGATATATGTCAACCGAATTTTCATACTTATGACAGTGGGGATTCCTAAAATAGTAAAATTTGTATGACGTCATTTATGGACGATCCCTAGGCTGCATTGTTAACGTCTGTAAAATGATGAGGAAGGAGAATTCCGAATGACAAGCTTTCAGCTCAATATGTACCTTCCATGTATTATCAGCCCTTTTTAGATGCTGAGCATCTATTAGGATTGGCTCTGTCCGTCTGTCTGTCTGTCGATATTTTTCTTGTCGTGCTCCACAGGTCACAGTTTTGAACCTAAATTGTTCAAATAAATTTTAAATGATAGTTAATAAGATGAAATAGAACCCTATTGTTTTTGGAATCAAACGGATTTACCAATTTTTCACAATTAACGATTTAATGGACAAAATTTTGAGAAATAAAATGAATGCCTGGAAAAACCAGTGTCTGGCGACTTTACATGCATTTCAATACTTGCCGCTGAAGTTAAGTAGGTAGGTACATGCTCCGCACGTTCCATATACCTGACATTCAGTGGATATTCGTACCATAGAAAACTTCCGATTAACAGAATTTTACTAGTAGGAATGCAGGGATCGTCCATAAATTACGTCAAACAAACTTTACAATTTTAGGGACCCCTACAGTTATAAGTTCAAAAATTAGCTTAAAATATATCCTTAGCATAGAATTTAACTAGAATGCATGCAGGGATTGCCCATAAATTACGTCATACAAATGTTACTATATTAGGGATCACCACTGTCAAAAGTTCAAAAATTAGGTTGACATATATTTTCAACATAGTATTTTACTAGTATGCCTGCAGGGATCGTCCATCGACCACGTCATTCAAATTTTACCATTTTAGAGATTCCCATGCCATTAAAATTATAAAATTGTAGACAAATGATTTCTTATTTGTCAACTTGTGCGATATTTATTATAATTTTAGTCGTGCCCTAATTTGTATGCAGCCCAAAAATTCAAAACTCACCCATTGAGCAAGAGTACGGATTGATTCGAAAAAAAAAGCACTACGTCCACTACGAGACTGTCAGTTTGTCCTTATTATTGAAAATACCAACCAAAAATTTAGCTCCGGTCTCCAACGCACTCTCAGTGTAATTCGGCGTCGTTTTGGCTCTTTGGTTCAAATTCACAGTCACTGTCAGCGTTTGAACAGATTGACCCAGTATTTAAGACATCATGATGAAATTTGCTATGTCCACCTCATTATTCCCTCTGTGTCACACACACTGACGAAGAAAAACGTACCGTATTTCCTCTGATTGTAAGCCCCGCGTACTATTCAAACTTGAGCTTCGACCCCCCGCGTATAATTAGAGACCCGCGCATTAACAGAGACCCGCGCACTGCCCTTAAATAGTGTGGTAAATAAACCCGCGTACTATCCAAACTGAGGCGGCTACCCCCCGCGTACTATTAGAGACCCGCGCATTATTAGAGACCCGCGTACTATCAGAGGAAATACGGTATATACGAATGAATATATTTTATCAGATCCTAACTTGCCCCACGTAATCCGCATAAATATCTTTCAAAACGTTGATATCGTGATATTAATTACGCCAAACATTTTTAATTTTAACAACTATCACGCTCCTTATGTCTGTGAATTGCCTTTCAACTTTTTACAAATTTCGTTAAACACAGCCCGCTATCCAGAACCAGAACCCTATCTGTTTAAGATTTAGCTACAATGCAAAAAGACGCGCGTCTGTATTTTACCCCCTTTGCAAGACTTTCCAAAATACACCTCATCGTCTTCATACAGAGCAATATTTAAAAAACTAGAGGAGTTACGATCAAATTTCTATCTATCTACAATATTGGAACTCTACGGTGGTGAAAACAAAGGTTTTCGACCCGCACAGTTTCAACCTCTCACCCCAGTCAAATTGTATTCACATCACAACTACAATTTTCCAATCTTCCAAATTATGCAGCTTATTGCTAATGTCTTAAATGCAACTTTATTAGAAAACACCACCGAAAAATCTTTTCCATGGAGCGTCATCTGCTTCAGCGGGATGATAAAATATGACATTATTGAAGATTTCCCTAAACATATGTTACTTCAAACAGTTCGAAAACCAAGAGTGGATGCCTTCTACGCAACTCGGCTCAGCTCACAATCTGACGCGAAGGGTCTGACCAAGTTAAGCTAATATTTTCTTGTCCTTTCATTTCGACCTCAAGTTTGGACCATTTTTTGGCTCATAGCTGCAATGTTTGATCTCCTTATAAAAATGACGCTAAAGAGAGTGAGTCTTACAAGTCTTGTAGAACTCACTTTGATCCCATTCACTCTCCAAACACAGGGGTTCGTGGGACGGGTGAACACAGATCACGTTCGTCTGTACACGTTTTGGGTCTTTGAGGCTATTTTAATTAACATTATTTTAAGTTTCTACTGGCAAAGCAATCGGCTCCTTGCTCCGCCTGTAACTATGCAAAAAAGCTTGCAGAATTTAATCAATGAAAATTATAGCATATTTGATTACTCCTCATTCAAAAGAAATAATTAATTTATTTAAACCTTGGATCAACCAAAAACATTACATTATATTAAAGGGTTAAAGTTGCTCCAAAAACATCTGATTTATAACGATGGACCTATGAAGCCTCAGAAATTTAGAAAATTGTTTTCAAGAGATCGATTTGGCATTTTAGTGTCTAAAGAACAAGCGCCAGTGTATTCTAAAATAATGTAGAACGTGTTCCAGAAATCTTCCTTAATAGGTGACAAATCCGTTTATGAGCTAGAAAAACGCTGGGGTTTTTTAATAAGAAATGTTGACGTGGCCTTCCAAGCCTTTGTACGTCTCAATACCAACGGAATTGTAACGTTTTTGGCTGACATAAGCAATGCTGCTCGATTCTGGTCATTGGAAAAAAAGCTTAATAACGTATTCAGCAGTAATTCCACAAAATACAAAGAACCTTCTGCTGCTAAAAAGCCCCTTCTTTAAGCGATTATATTGTTGCATCTGGGTTTTATTTTTTCCTTAGTGGAATTGGACTCAAACTGTTATTCCGTGATATAGGAATAGACAATGAGAACTCCCATAAACCACTGGGTGGAATTATGAGTATATGAAAAAGATGGAAAATATGGAAAGAAATAAATTAGCCTCCTTCCTTGTCCACAGTATTTCTTGTTCTGATCCTTTATTTCACTTCAATGCACTAAGGCTAGTATTTGGTATTGGTTGAGATCAATGGTACAGTGATTGAATGTTAAAACAAAGAATTATATAGTATGTACTTGTGTGTACTTGTGTGTGTGTGTGTTTGTGTGGATCTGTGCGTTTTATTGAGGTCAAAGCAATAAAACTTCTATCCTCTCCTCTTCGAGGAGTTGATGTGAGGATTGTCACTGTAGAAAGGATAGGATGGGTGATTTTTAGTGAGCGACTAAAATCACTGCTGTGACAAATAATATTTTAGAATATTCTCTGTAATGCTAGAGAATAATGTATGTCTCAGCTTGTTATTTGTACGTTGTATGTAGTGTGTGTATTCCCTTGTGTGTTGAGTTATGCACTATATATATACATGGATATGTAATGTGTAGAGTGTGACATATGGTATATATATAGGTAATAATAAAAACTTCTTGCACTGATCAAGGAAGTAGTGCAGACATGGTGGGTGATCCTTGTGAAAACGCAAAACAAAGAAAAGTATAATAAACGTAAGAAATTAAAAGAGAAAAAAATACGACAGAAAACGAGAAAATAAAAACATAGACAAACACAGAAAAAGAATAAACTTAACTTTAAAAGAGTCATCATGATGATGTTAGCAGCAATAGGTTTAAGGCTTCGGAACGATAATGTAATTATTGTTCAAAATAATATTTTACCTGACCAGTAATTAAAAATAAAAGAAAATTGATTTGATATTAAAAATGTTAAAGAATCACGTAACACAAGTTGCAAATCTCTGTTACATTTACATCACATAATGTACACATTTTTATTTTGTTATTTTATTATTATATTATTTTCCGCTCATCATCCGTCTTATTGACAGCGTCTAGGGCTTGCAAAAGTCTTGACTTTAAAAGTCTTGTCAAGACCAAGACTCTTGAAATCAAGACTAGGGCTGGTCTTAAAATTTCAAGACTCTCGAAATCAAGACTTTCAGAAGTCTTGAAAATTCAAGAGTCTTGAAAACAAGACTTCCAGAAGTCTTGAAACTTCAAGAGTCTTGAAATCAAGACTTTTAAAAGTCTTTAGTCTTGAAATCAAGACTAAAGTCTTAAAAAATCAAGACTCTTGAAATCAAGACTAACACAAACATGTACAAAATCAGTTTTTAAGCACAAAAACTCAGTTTTTTGCCATTATTTTAATTTCTGGAGGTACGAAAATTTCAAGACTCTTGAAATCAAGACTAAATCAAGACTTTCAAAAGTCTTAAAAATTTAAGACTCTCGAAATCAAGACTTCTAAAAGTCTTGAATTTTCAAGACTCTTGAAATCAAGACTTTTAAAAGTCTTAAAAAAATTAGGACTCTTAACAAAAATTTTTCAACTTTGTCTGAAAAGTCATATATAGAGTTAAGATGTTGGAATAATTAAATATCAGGGTGGTCTTGAAATTTCAAGACTTTTCAAGACTCTTGAATGGTCATGAAAATGGCGAAAGTCTTGGTCTTGATTTTGCAAGCCCTAACAGCGTCCCTCTGAGAATTTAAGGATTCAGCAGCTGCCTGAATTTCTAACATAAAATTTATTGGAATATATTTTAGATTTTTTAAGGTTCAACAATATCAAAAATGTAGTTTTTGTACAGAAAAAAACTGCTGTTTTTAATCAATTCCTTCGTGAGGCCCATGTTGTTATAGGTACATACTAATTGGTTATTAAAAATAACAAATTGTTTTGAAATTTATTAAATTATATAAATGATAAATATTTATTAAGTCGAAACAACCAAAGTTCTTACAACCAGACGAGTCACTGTCGGTGGGGATATAGTAGGCTACCGCGTTAGATCGTCTTGGTCTTTGTACCCTTTCACCTATCCCCGTCCCCTCCTCCACAGTAAAGGAGTCTCATTCCCTAGGCCCCTACAGTAAGTAGTGGTCACTAAGGAGCACCGAAGAAGATTAGGTTTCAATCAACCATCCAGTGACGTTTACTGTACAACACAGAGCTGTTCATGATTAGCAGTGGCCGAGAATTAAAGCCACGTCTGAGACTGCAGTTTTTTTCAGTTTGCCGTCCTAACCGCTCACCCAAGCAAGCCTGCTTTGATGTAGTAGTTTATATATTTTTGGAAATTAGCATTATCTATACAGTTAGAAATATGTGAATGAAGAATCAAAATGAATTAAATTCAATAAATAACGTATTGCGATATAAATTTATAAAATCCTCAAAATGTTTATTTGCAGTTTTTTCAAAGAGCAAAACATTCCTACTTATTGTTTTTCAAAAGTGAGAAACTTTGAATTTTGTTTTGCTTTTTTGTAAATTAAAACATTTTAATTCCGTGTATGTTTTAAAACGTGTAAAATATTTTTATTTTTTACAAGAATGACACGTAGTAGGAAAAAATGTGATTTGAAGTAACCTAAAAGTTGAAAAAAGAAATTGCATAGATTTCTACTTGCATTTATGACCAATCCAAAGTTCCAATAAAATGGACAATTATTGGCTTTTTTTACTCCTACAAATTTTGTTTTTAATCATTACTATCTTCTTTTAAACTATTTTTTTTAAAGTATACTATCAGAATTTTTTCAAATTTAACCATTTTCATTTTTTCGAAAATGATAATCTATAAAATCAGGCAGCAAAAATTAAGTTTTTTCCAAATTCTTTCAAAAAAATTTAAATTTTTGAATTTTGAAAAGCCCTGAAATCCTAAAAAGATTTCATTCGCCCCCTGAGCATGTAGCATTCAGTTCGGCAAACAAATTAATGCTATTGCTGTAATATCTATGGCGTGTTGCTGATGCCCACATGTCAACGAAACGGTAGGTAAAGTCACTCAATAAGGATACGAACTTTTAATTCTACTAAAACGGCAAAAACTAAATCCCTTGGTATTGAGACACAATTATTGTGTGTGCTAATATTTCTAATCACATTTAGTACTTTAATAGAAACAATGTAGGGATAAAATTTTAATAATAGTTCCTTACCTTATTAACGCTCCACGACACTTTCACAAAATTACATAATTACTAACCAGGGTAAAAAGCAAAACGAAAACACGAATTTTAAATTTCAAAGAATAAAGCACACGAACTGATTTTTTCAAATATTAGAGATTCAGAGTAATTCGTACTAACGTTTGGTACACTGTTGTGACTACAAACAGCCTGGAATTCTAAAAAACTTTGTTTAACAGCCTAGTTTAGATTTAAAAAATTTAGTTTAACAGAAAAAAAAATGTTTACGAGTGTATAAAACTTTTGGTTCGGAAAAAAACAACAGGATTGTGTTGTAGCGGATCAAATTGAGACAACTGTAATATACGTTCTGGTAATCTTTTGCAAGCACACACATTCTTACATTAGACGAGATATCTGTATAAAGTTATTCTGAAATGACTTTCTCTTTTTCAACTTGTGTGATCCTAATTTTTATTTTTATTTTTCACCAATCTTCATGCCGCCCACAATTAAGTAAATATCATATTAAGCAAGAGCACCAATTGGTTCTTGAAAGTGCATTAAGTCCACTACGGGACTGTCAGTTCGTTCTCATTATTGAGAAACTCAACCTGAAATTTAGCTCTAGTCTCCAACGCACTCTGACTACAATTTGGCGTCGCTTCGGGTCTATAATTCAAGTTTACAGCCATTGGAAACGTTTAAGCAGATGGGATCAGTATTTGAGGCATCATGTTGAAATTTGTTACGTGCACCTCATTATTCCCTTAGCTCCACAATTACAGACCGAAAATTACATTGTCAGTGAATATATGCTATCAACTCGTATTTTGCACTACATGTTATACTTAACCGTCTATCAAAACGTCGATATCGTGATACTAATAACACCAAAGACGTTTAAATTTGAGCGTTATATCCCTGATCGTGTCTGCAAAATGCCTCTGAATTTTTTTTTAATTGCATTAAATTCTGAAAACAATCCTCACTTATCACCACCTTATCTATTTAAAATTCAGCTACAATGCGAAAAGACGCGCGTGTGTATTTTACAGCTCTTACAACACTTTCCAAACTACACCGCATCTTCTTCTTACAGAAAAATTGTGAAAGAGTTGCAACAGCTTCGAACCAATTTCCATAAATCTTCAATAATAGCATTCCACGGTGGTCTGCACTCAAGCCTTCAAACCGCACAGTTTGAACCTCTGACTGTTACTGAAATTTATTTATCTTGCAGCGATGCTAATCAAACCTTTCAAATTATACAGACCATTGCTAATAGCTTAAATGCAACTTTAATAGAAGACACCTCAGGTAATTCAGTAACGGATGGAAACATGTGCTGGACCGGGATGATCATATATACTCCCATTTATACAGAAAAAAAATTTATGTTAATTGAAACAGTAGGCAAACTCAGAGTAGAAGCTTTTTACGCAACTAAGCTGAGCGCTCAATCTGACGAGGAGGGTTTTATCAGGTCGAGCTTGTATTTTCTTGTTCTCCCATTTGACGCTCAAGTTTGGACCATTTTTGTGCTAATTGCTACCATGTTTGCTTTGCTTATAAAAATGACACTGGATGGAGTGAGTTTTCCAAGCGCCATAGAACTCACGTTAACCCCATTTACACTCCAAACACAAGGATTTGTAGGGCGGGTGAATACCGATCGCATTCGTCTGTACACGTTTTGGGTCTTTGGAGCTATTCTGATAAACACCATTATTAGTTCCTACTGGCAGAGCTATCGCCTTGTCGCCCCACCTGTAATCATAAAAAAGAGCTTACAGGATTTAATTAATGAGAATTACAGTATTTTGTCCTACCACTCGAGTGAAAGTGTCCAGCGCTTTGTTAGCGAATTCGAAAAACGGAAAGGACCAAACTACATTAAAGGGCTCAAGTTGCTTCAACCACATCTAATTTCTCACGATGGACACGTATCTGCAGAGAATTTAAAAGAAGTGTTCGCAAGAGACCGACTGAGTATTTTAATTTCTGAAGAACAAGCGCCATTGTATTCAAAGCTACTGTGGGAAGTTCACCGAAAGTCCTCATTTTTTTGTAATGAATCTGTTTATTAGACCGTTAAACAATGGGGTTTTTTCTTGGGAAACGCTGATGTGGCCTTACAAGCATTTATACGTCTCAATAACAACGGAATCGTCCAGTTTTGGTCTAGTAAGAAAACAGCTGCTGAATTATCAATGTTGGAAGATACTCTAAATAACGTGTACAGTAGCAAGCACATAAGGTTTAAAGGAACTGCTAATGTAGAAGAGGAACCGCTTCCTATGAGCGATTCTATTATTGCATCTGGGTTTTATTGTTATCTCTTTGGAATTGGACTAGGACTCCTTGCACTGGTTAAGGAAATTGTGCAAACGTGGTGGGTGATTGTTGTCAAAACGCAACCTGAAGAAGAATATCAAAAACGCAAAAAACACAAAAAGCACAAGAAACAGAAAGATAAGGAAAAATCCGGCGCTTCGCGCCGGATTTGTCGACCGGGGGCGGGCCCGAAGTAGATGCTGAGCTTTAAAAAATGCCCAACACAATTTATGTTACGCTAAAAGATGATATTAGGTTTCTGGAAGCTCCCCTACCATCAATAAGCCATATACGAATGTGCGTAGCATGTAGTTAAATATAGCTGAATAATGTTGACAAATTGCACCATTCACAAATGACGTTATTTATAGAGGCTCTTCTACCATTAATAAGCCATATATGGAAGTACGTGGCATGTAGTTAAATATAGCTGGAAAATTTGTAAGAATTGCCTAATTCACAAATAACGTCATTTATTCTAATTTTTTAACAAATGCAGAGCGGAACCCTAAAATAGTGATATTTAGATGACGTCATTCATGGAAGATCCCAGTATAAATACTGGAGGCATTCCATAATATGGGTACCCGTTTACCTTATTTTAAAACTAAAGACAGGCGGAATACTTGAAATAATAATATTTAAACAACGCCATCTATGAACGATTTCCGTATGAATACTAAAAAATCATATGTTGAGGTCATACGTCCACCTAATTTCTGAACTAATTACAGTGGGGATCTCTAAAATAGTAAAATTTGAATGACGTCATTTACGGACGATCCCCGTATGTAAGCTTGAAAATTCAATGTTAAGTATATAAGTTAACTTAACCCTGCATGCATACTAGTAAAATCTTATGCTAAGGATATTTGTCAACCTAATTTCTAAACCTATGACAGTGGGGATCCCTAAAAAAGTAAAATTTGTATGACTTCATTTTTGGACGATCCCTGCATGCATACTAGTAAAATCCTATGTTAAGGATATATGTCAACCGAATTTCTGAACTGTTGACAGTAAGGATCCCAAAAATAGTAAAATTTGTATGACGTCATTTATGGACAATCCCTGCATGCATACTAGTAAAATCCTATGTTGAGGATATATGTCAACCGAATTTCTAAACTTATGACAGTGGGGATCCCTAAAATATTATAAATTTTTATGACGTCATTCATGGACGATCCCCGCATGCATACTAGTGTAATCCTATGTTAAGGATATATTATGTCAACCGAATTTCTAAACTTGTGCAGTGGGTATCCCTAAAATAGTAAAAACTTATATTACGTCATTTATGGAAGACCCCTGCATGCATACTTGTAAAATGCTATGTTAAGGATATATGTCAACCGAATTTTTATACTTATGACAGTGGGGATCCCTAAAATAGTAAAATTTGTATGACGTCATTTATGGACGATCCCTAGGCTGCATTGTTAACGTCTGTAAAATGATGAGGAAGGAGAATTCCGAATGCCTGAGCTGGTATTCGAAGAGTGGACCCCCTTCATGAGAACGCATATTTTCCAATTTTACATTGCAGTGTCAAACCAACGACCACTATACCAGTCTGCCCTGTAAACGTACATATGTCAGCAGTACATTTACTTGTAATGGATATTGGTGAAAATTTTCCATGTGTATTTCTAACGGCAAAACTTGACAAGCTCTCGGCTCTATATGTACCTTCCATGTATTATCAGCCCTTTTTTTTTTATCTTGAAACATGGATTTTATTCTTTGTCCGTTTAACTGTTAATTGCGAACAAACTATTACTTTAATAATAACCAAAAACTATACAGCACTTG
This sequence comes from Dicyrtomina minuta, assembly GCA_949802685.1. Lineage (NCBI taxonomy): Eukaryota > Metazoa > Arthropoda > Collembola > Symphypleona > Dicyrtomidae > Dicyrtomina > Dicyrtomina minuta. The sequence goes on from CATKUY010000379.1 coordinate 16,822, forward strand.
TGGCTCGCTTTTCTGGGCGATTAAAATTGGTTTTAATTTAATCGCTTAAAAAATGCGACCTGTAGCGTGCGACCAACACCCTTGGGACAGACAGACAGACAGACAGCAAACACCAGACCAATAGATGCTTGCTCAGCATCTAAAAACGACAACACCGAGACAAGCAGAAGGTTAAGAAAGTCAAAAGGGCAAACAATATGATGTTTACAGCGATACATTCCAGGCGTCGCAACAATCGGTTAATTATTGTAAAAAGTCAAAATCAGACTTTACCTAACGAGTAAATTTTAAAAAATTGCATGGATAATATAAACTCTATTTGCTTACAGTGGGCCGTGGAAAGTAGATTTAATAGTTTTTAGCATTTATTGTCTTGAACAAACGTGTGGGGCTTTATTCTAGGAACGCTTCAAAATAGTATATAGGGTGTTTGCTTTTGATGAAATAGAAACTATCTACACAAATATTTAAGTATGTCTTGAGAGCATTTAAATACAACATTTTGCACTTTTCAAAAATATGCAAATACAAAATTTAAAATTTTTCAACACATGGAATTAGAACATTTTGCACCTTTTCGAAAAACATGGAATGAGAACATTTTGCACTTTTCAAAAAATCTTATTTAACATTTTACGCATGTTTCTTATTTTTATGACATAGCTCATTTTGATTCCAGCTTAAATTGGATATGGATCATTTTGATTCTTCACAGACGAATTGTACAGTTGACAGTACATAATTAAGGAATTAAATTATAGTTATATTTAATTTCGTCTGTGAAAAACCATTGTGACTCATATCTATTTTTAGTTAGAAGCAATATCAACTATCTACAAAAATATTCAAATATAAATAGAATATTTTGCAATTTGAAATAATCTGTAAATAGAACATTTCACGCTTTTAAAAAAACATGTAAATAGAACATTTCACCCTTTTCAAAAACATGTATCTAAATAGAACATTTTACACCTTTTAAAAACATGTAAATAGAACATTTCACACTTTTCCAAAACATGTAAATAAAACATTTTACACTTTTCAAAAACATGTAAATAGAACATTTTTCACTTTTCAAAAACTCTTATTTAACATTTTACGCATGTTTCTTATTTTTTTATGACATATAGCTGATTTTAATTCTGGTTTAAATTGGATATGGGTCATTTTGGTTCTTCACAGTCGATATCATTCAATCATAATATTACAGTGCCTTGGCAACTTATGTATTTCGTGGTAAGCGACTTGCTTGACTTCAATGACTGTGTAAAAAATTGTAACAACAATTCACATTTGTTTTTAGCTAACATTAAATATAGTAATTATTTTTGTAATTATTGTTTTTAATGCATGTTAGGAATTCGGGTAAATGTGCCTACGACAGCATATAGTTATATACCATGGTATAAAATGTTTTTTTTTGATAGGGATTTTACAGATTTTACGGAAAGAAAAATTCGTTTGCCGTAAAGTACTTAAGCAATAACATAGCGTTATTATTGTGCAAGTTGGTGGCAAGAAGTTTGGACTTTTTGCGAATAATAAGGGCAACCTATTACTTCCTTTTGTGTGACTGGATATAGCTTTAATAGTTTTAATTCCTTTTTTTTATTTTAAACGTCCTCAGAAAGTCAGATATAAGGTTTTAATTTTCTTCTTTCTCTTTGGAGACATACTACTCATTGAGTGGTTTTTATTTAACATAAAGTTGCTTCACACGAATTCATGAATTATTTACCTTTGTTGATAATGTATTGCAAATTAATTCATGAACTGAATATAAACTAATAAACTGATATATGATGTAAGTGGTAGGCGTCGTATTGGTCGTCACGAAAGTAGGAAACTAGAACACATAGAATATTACAGGTATTGAACTCACTTGTGCTCACATTTCAATATTAATTCCGCATTCTTCAATTGTCACTAATATACCTCTACGCATTTCTTCCTGAACATTAAAATAATTTTCTTATTCCTTTCCTCGACCTGACCAAGGATCCCTTTACTGCCGACATGGCTGCAAAGAGATTGAAACGATTGGACATATCCTTGGACGATGTCAACGTGGAGAGCTGATTCGTAATAACCGACATCATGCCGTTCGCCGTTTACTTGCTGATGCAATGGAAAAATTAGGCTGGAAAGTTCTTCAGGAAGTGGAATGTACTGGAGACGGTTCAAGGCGTGTGGATATAATTGCTTACAATTTAAAAACCAAGCAAGGCATTATACTTGATCCAACTGTGCGCATGGAACAGAACAACATAAATCAATCTGAGGCTGTACATCAGGAGAAAAAAGGAATCTATGACCCTTGTATCCCCTACTTCCAACAGAAACTGGGACTTACTGATATTCAAGTTATAGGACTGTACATTGGGGCACGAGGGACGATTTCAAAATTTTTCCTTAATTTCATGAAAACCAATTGTCTACCTAGTACGCTGATTGATGACATAGTGATTTCCGTTCTGAAGAAATCAGTTCAAATTTGTGTGCATCATTTATATTCTTCTGTGCCAACTAATTAATTTTTAAATTACATTCATATTTTTAATAATACACATAATTTATATGCAGCAACATTATGCATCGTATACTGAGTCCTGTGGGCTATCGTCGTTGGACGACAGTGTCAAGTTTATTTTAATAAAGTTGTCTTTCTCTCTTAGTAATTAAGTCAAGATGTCAAAGATAGGAATAAAATTGGGCCTGCTTCATCTTATTATGTTACCTGCAGCCTGCCCAACTTCCACTAAAATTCCCCCTATAAAGCGTATTCTAAGCCCCCTTAAGGAATGTAAATTCATAATTGTGGCTGAAGGGGACCAAAGCGAATTTATGATCGAGCTTAAAAATCAAATACACCAAACTACAAACAGATTTGGAGGGGTGATGGAAACCTTCAACGATTTAACAAGATTCAATGAAGATCGTTCATTCCTTAGATTTCAAGATTGCTTCGTTTACATGGTGATACCGCTCAATAAGGATTCTACTAAGCTGAGCCTGCACTGGCCGTTTGTCTCGTGGGTGGATAGGCTCAAGCTTAGTAACAGTATTAGACACAAAATTGATATCTAGTTTCTCTTGCTTAATGCCGAGTCGCCGGTCCATGCATCTTGGAACCACGCACTATTCTGGTATTTTCCCTTAAACTACATCATCTTAGCTTTAAGGGCAGCGGATATAGTCGCACGCGCACGTCCTCCACATCATGCGCCGAAATGTGTTTCAAATCACTAAACACACCCAAGGCTCTCAAGTCTTGGACTTCTTACCTGGACATTACGAGGTATTTCAAGCAATCTCGTACAAATTTTCACAGGTCTCGAGTCGGCTTCACGCTAGACACACGGAGAAGGCTCGTAAGACAGCATCGGAACCTTGTCGAGTCCTTTCAGGCAAGCCGCCCATCAGCTGTAACTCTGCAAATTTTGTATATTTTAGCGAATCGGCTTAATTTTAGCTTACATTGGCTTGACGCAAAAGAGGAAATTAGTCCAAGTCACACGCAATTTGAAAATGGGATAATTTCAGTGGATGCAATTGTACTTGGAGGGAGCAGCTCAAGGACTTCCGTAGTCATGACAGACGACTATCAGCATAAATTGATATATACTACAGAATATACATCTGACCCAGTCAGCTTCTACACCCTTTTAAGACCCTTCAATTGGCCCGTGTGGATTGTATGTGTGGGGGCAGTCTTTGTCGTCGGAGTTGTTTTGAACCTTAGTTCGAGGACTATGACCCCTGCGGCTGCAGTAGAACTGATTTTGTCACCTTTTGTGTTCCAGATTATGGGTTTTAAAGCAGATTTGCGGATACGTCGCTTTTACAGTTTTTGGGTCCTCACATCCATATTTCTGAGCACCATGTTTACTTCCTACTGGCAGAGCTACCGCCTCGTTCCACTTCCTGTGGCTGCGAAGGCGTCACTCCAGGAGATGATTAACAAGAACGTCACAGTCGTTGTTGATGTGGGAACCAAAGCCAAATTAGCAAAATTGTTACAAGTCGCATTTAATTTGGGTGGCGATGATGGGAGCTACAATGCATTTTCTCAACTCCACAAGGCATTGCTTGAGAAGTCAGTGGAAATCAATATTGATTCAGCAGCAACGGCTCGGGAAGTGTTTAGACCAGGGCGCTTCTGTTACCTTATCGAACAGAAAGAACTTCAAACCTACTCGGAATTTTTTCATCACTACCTTCAAGCGCGCTTCCAAGTCACAAAGGACAGCTTCGTGTCCAATTACCATGTATGGGGCTTTAGGGCTCTAAATGTAGATGTCCAAGTTAGACTATTTACAAGGATGTTGAGCTCTGGAGTTTTTAGATTTTTAAGAAATATTCAAAATTTAATTAGTAGACGTAGTGTCAAAAAACAACTGGAAGGACTGTTTCAAAAGGAAGGAGAAAAAGTGGATTTCACCAGAATGGAAGGGATGGCGGAGTCACTCCCGCTTCGAGATTCCCTCGTCTCTGCTGCATTCTACTGCTTTCTTATTGGAACTGGAACTGCAATTTTTGGTCTTGTGTGGGAAATCCTCCATAGCAATTATTCCCACTATCGTATCAAAGCTTGGATCAAAGAATGTTTTTTGGGAATAGCGCTCTGGGTATTGGTTGCGTTCCCTTGCTTTTGCAGGGCCGGACGAAGGAATTGGTTTTAGGCAGGAATTTGTTTCCATACAAAACCCACCATTTTGATCGGATTTTATTGATGGTTTTCTTTGCCAAAACAAAATATTGTATTTACATGGTTTAGAAGAGGGCAAAATGTTCTTTTTACTTGATTCAGAAAAGTCCAAAATTTTCTATTTACATGTTTTAAGAAAAGTGGAAAATATTTTATTTCCATGTTTTTGAAATGTACAAAATAAGTTTACTTTGCATGTTTTTGAAAAGTCAAAATAATTTGTTTACATATTTTTGAAAACTGCAAAATGTTCCATTTACATACACGGTTTTTGAAAATTCAAGCAGCGGGTGCTGCCTGCGCTGGCCACATTATCCGGCCCTGTGCTTTTGAATGGGCATTCATTCTAATTTTGTTTCGTTAAAATGGCTATTTGCTATTATAACGTTGAACGTTGTATGCTAATCATAAATGTCCCTTAAGGTTGTTTCTTTTATTTTACTGTAATTATAACTGCACTTGAATAGCACAAATCTAGATGTTAACTCCAACTAAATTCACTACTTGCCCTATTACAGCTTAAGAACGTTGTAAGTAAATATTAAATAATAATAAAATAATAATTATTAACTGGTAAATGCATTTTAATAAATCCTATCATATGCAACCCTTGAAATGGTTCTGTCGGTGGGAAAAACAAACCACAGTGATGCTGTAAAATAATAATTAAAATCGTAAAATCTGACTTTGACAAATGACAACCGCTGACAGCACTGAAACACTGAACTGCAGAAACGAGTCATTTTTTACACCCCTTCTTTTTCACTTTTCACCAATGTAAGCTGCTGATATTATTTTCATTTTTCTTGTCGACAGTTTAGGTCTTATTATTTTATTAATATCGTCAGTTTGAAGTCTGTTTAAATATGATTCTGGCCAACTACTGACTGGTAAGGTTTGCGGATTTGAGGCTGACAGCTGATCAACAGTTGACTTTGACACTGATAGCGAAAGGAAACAGCTCAGGGCTCAGAGTTCAGAGTGCAGCAAAGGAAACAACTAATTGATGATTGAAGCAACCCAAGATGTCAAGTAGGTGTTCAGATAATCACTTTCCTTTATCATATTCTTTTAATTATTACATAATTTAATTTCAGTTGCCAGTTAGTTTGAAACTGCAAGTTTAACTATTTTGCATTTATTTATCAGCCTTAAATCAAATGCAGCTTTTAGCATAAATTAGTTATGATTAGTATTGATATTGATTAGTGTGCGTATATTTTGTTCCTATAGCAATTCCATACAACATTAAATTTAACAAGCAGGAGATGGATCCTGTAGGAATTTTCAATCTCAGTAATTTGATGATCTTGCCGACTGACGATACGGCCACGTATATCGTGTGCCACTTGGGACAGTTTCATGAGCTCGTTCATCAAGAATCCATCGAAAATCGTCAAGTAGATGCCCTTTTTCATGTCATTGGAAATCTCTGCTCATCAAGTTCACATCTTGATTTACAAAAACATTTAATTCGCATCACGACAAACCAACACTTTTTGGACAACATTTCAAGGTACTTGACTGACTGTGACCGTGACCGTGGTGAGCCCCGTATTGACCCAGTCAATTATAGTTCAAGTCAAAGGTTCGTTGTTTTCATATATTTGTAATAAAGTATTGGTAAGAATGGGGTGCTATTAACGTATGTAGGTGTTTATTAGTTGTGTTGTGCATAAAATATTATGAAGTATTAACTATCATTTTAGCTTAAAATTGTCATGTATTGTGAATTACTGTGCTTTTAAGCTAATAATTAAATTTCAAAATACTCTTTGCAGTTTTACAAACACCGGCACCGGCAAGCCTCATTTCACTCCGGTCCCGGACTCAGCGCTAAAGCATCTTTCGACTTACTTCACATTTGTGCAAGACAACTTTCAGGAATTTGTTTCAACAAAGTTCACAGAAACTTCAGCAACTTTGCGGCAACTCCTGGCCAGCTATGAACAAACTAAAAACCAAGTAGCAAGCAATTCTCGCGCAGAAGATGAGTTGAACTTGGAAAGTCTTTCTTTCAACAAGTGAGTGCATTGCATTGTCTAGTACACAAAATAACGAGACAATGCAAATGCAATGTTAGCCCTAACAGTTAACAGTTATAAGAAAATTGTATTTCGTCTGTGCAGAATGACCCATATCCAATTTAAGCTAGAATCAAAATGAGCTATGTCATAAAACAAAATGAGAAACATACTTAGAATGTTAATTAGAAGTTTTTGAAAATTTTAAAATGTTCTATTTACATGTTTTTGAAAAGTGTAAGATGTTCTATTTACATGTTTTTGAAAAGTGTAAGATGTTCTATTTACATTATTAAGTCATACATATATGAGTCATTATCACACCTGCATTACTCATTAATGTATGTCTCAAACGTCAACTACTACGTACACCCATAGCTTTAAGTTTTGTATAATTTTAGTTTAAATTATAGTTTACTATTTCATAAGCTTGAAATCAAAATGCCAGTATGAGCATGAGGAATGATGATGCATGTACATTTCTTGATATATGAATTTATCCTTCAATGCATGCCTATGTATATATATTACGTTTGATGCATGAGTTTTAGTTCTCTTATTGTTTGTAAACAACAAACTGCATGACGAGCATAAAAGCCTCATTACAACTAGTCATTCTTTATACATACATATTTCCACTGTTATTTAATTCTAGAGTATTTATATACCTATATTTATATTCTATAATAATTCTTGATTATTTCACATTACGTAATTTATCCGCTATGCAGAGATTCATTCACGTTTAAAATTAGACCAACTATTTGATGTCGGACCAACTATGTGGTCATTGCGAAAGTAACCTAAATTCTTCGATTATTTATTAAATTATGATTTGGCAATCTGATGTGAATTCAGGGATTGAATTGGATGATAGAGGAAGATTGAATAAAAAGTACTGCTTATGAAAGGTCGTGTTTTTCCGCCTCTCTCTAAAAAGCCTAAAATATTACTTGAGACGTCTTGAATATTATTAGAGCTTCCATACGGTTGTTGCATTTTTACTTTACCCCAAAGTCATTATTTTCCACCCGTATCACTTTTCATGTTCATTTCTACTTGTGTTTACTTCGATTCTCGATATTGCACTGTTGTATTAACCCATCTGTTACATAACCACTGAGTTAATGAGTCTTGGTCTTTTGACCCGTATCAGCACATATACAGATTTCCACTAGGGTGAGTCTGTCTAAATTTTCACCCTTTAACACGTTATAGCCCGTCTCTTAACAGAGGGTTACCGTTCAAATTTCAAAATTAAATCGAAAGTTAAAAATCTGACATTTTTCTGCGAATTTTGTGTTTACATCATCTTCAAATTTAAAAAATCAAACGTTGTAGCCCATCTTTTTATTGAGGGTTCCAATCAATTCTTCGAATCTAAAAGTAAAATCATACACAAAATTAATCTTCGAAATTCCACAAAATTTAACTTCAAAATTGAAATTTTTCTACGTACAAACATACAACAGCTGTTACAAAAATCAAATCTTCGAAATTTTAAATTTAATATCGTGAAAAGGTTCAGAAAGTAAATTACCATCAAAACTACTTAGCAACTTCGTCAAAAGTGCAGGTAGTTAACAAGTAAATTTTAGAAGTGAAAAAAGAAGCAGTTTTCAATCCACAGACTCCGTGACTGAGATAGCTTCCAGCGCGTAGAGCCCACTAAAGTGAGTAGAACATTACCCTTAGTGAAGAATACAGTGACCCACGCAGTTGAAGAGACTAACCAGCGCGTAGTGGTGTATTAAATAATTCCACAAACCAAGTGTAGACTTTTTCCCATATGGTATTGTGAAGAACAGTTCTCAGTTTCCCCCACATCACTGCAGTAGTTCCAGGGTGTGGCTAGTGAAATTGAAAGTGGTAGTGACAAAGTGTAGATACAATAATCCCATGTCACCAGTGAAACCAGTAATCAAGACCGAGGGTATTCCAGAATCGAAGGTAGAGCCCCCACAGCCGCCCAAGAGTTCCAGAATTCCGGAATCATCCCCAGTCCCACAAATCTTTACAGGCAAGATAGTCGTAAAGTCAGGCCCCCAAACCCGAAGATCAACGGAGCCTGTCCTCACTGCAGAGCAGACGGTAGTAGAAGCTAATAAACACTACGAACTCGAGGTACGTAAAGTTAAGTCTTATTATCACAAAAAGATAGAGGAACTGCAAGCTAAGTTAGGAGCATCTGAACACCTGACGGCGGACCAGAAAGCTAGCGTACCACTGCAGTTAGAGAACGCGGCATTAAAATCTAGACTCGCCATACTTAGAGCCGCGGCCCAGAAACATACTCAGGACAATATGTTGGGTAACAGAACCTTCAATCGCCCATTAGTCGACTTCGAAAAGCTGAAAGGACCATCAGATTACACCAGGTGGTTCGTCGATATGAAAATGGCGTTAGGCACCGTTCACTTAGGAGTCATAGTGGACGGATCATATACAAAACCAGTTTTCGCATTGCCCCCAACACTTCAAGAGGCTACAGACATAGCGAACTGGGAGGCAGCCAACAACACAGCCGTTTTGTCTATACATTCAGGCCTTCATAGGGATGTACTTCTCAAAGTGCACCACATCACATTGGCAAAAGACCTCATGGAAGAACTCTCAAGAATGTTCGAGCCCCGAAAAGAGGATGAACGAGTCCAACTTGCAGAAAAGTTCTTCGGCCTCCGTATGGCTACGGGAGGCGGCTACAGCTATCTAAACCAGCTGTTAGCCATCAACAACGATCTGGATAGAGCCGGGAGAAGAATGGACAACGAAACCGTCTTATGCCTCACCGTAAGCAAACTCTCGGATCAAGAGGAATACGTAGGATTCCTTCAAACCTGGCGTGTCTCCACAGTGAAGACACCCGAAATCCTACTTGAGCTACTCAAAGCCACCGACGACAACCGCGAACGAGCGCTAGGTAACGCCGTGTACAACCCACCCCAGGCATTCAGAGCCCACCAGGAGGACGAAAGATCTGGAGGAAGAGGAGGAACCGAACGCGGACGGTCCCGTCTCCGCCGATCCCAAAGAGGAGGGCGTAGAGACAATCGTGAAGACGATTACACCCGGAGGAGCGAAAACTCCCCACCACCAAGTTCATGGAACCAACCTGGTGGAAAAGCCAAGAGCAAAACCATATGTTCATACTGTGGAAAACCCAACCATAAGAAGGATGATTGCAGGTATTGGTTGGACGGCGTGTCTCCGCCACGGAGCCGAAGAGACACATCATCATCCACCGCCAGAAGCTCCCAGGACGGAAGTCGTAGAAATTCCAAATCAGGGCGCGGCGGATCACGTCAGCGAGGAAGGAGTTCGTCATCATCAAAAGTAGGTCGAGCCAACACCCAACTCGATCACTCATCTCGCAACAGCAACAACAATGCAAGAGAACGAACCCCCGAGCGACAAAACAATCAGGTACATACAAGAAGTACCTCAAGACAGGAGGGAGGCAACAGACCCCCACCACCTGCCCATCTAGCTCAAGAAGATGTCAGCTTCATAGAAGCTGTTGCACGTCGAGCCACCCACTCTACTCCGTGGAAAGGAAGCTTACATATGGACTCCTCATCACGTAGCAGCAGCAGTGGAAGGAGTGAAGACACCCCCAGGCCAAGGCTGGCGGATCTTTTCTCAGACGCAGACACGTCAAGAAACGAAGACCATGCTAAACAAATGGCACTCCCTAAATCCCCTACATATCCCCTGTATCAAGACTCGTCAACGGAAGACTCGAAGCATGAATACGCACATAGGAGGATGAACTCACATGTAGGAGGATTTCAACACGACGGTGTTGGCCCCAACTGCGATCAACACCCAGCACACCTACTCCGACCTGGACGAAGAGTAGAGAAACATCCAGCGGATAAACACCGGGAAGATAGCCCCACCACTGGAGAAGACTCGGATACCGAAGCAATGCTATCTCTATTCAAGCAAAATAATGCTTACCTACTCCGACCAAGACAAGGAGTAGAGACTACACCAATTTTCGATAACGTCCCAAAGGCCTACCTTGCTCGGACCAATGAAGGAGGTCATAACAATCCAATACTTCAATGGTTGTTGGAAAACAACGAGGACTCACCCACTGACTCGGAAGATGAAGTCAAGGAGGGAGAAGAAGATAAACTTCTGACACAGGAGGAACTGGAGTATATACTCATTCAACGAGAAGCTCCTCCTGCAAATGAGGCATTGTCACCTGGAAGCGATGAATACAACGAAGATCCGGATGATATAGACCCCTTTGTAGACATGAAATGGAGCACTTCCAAAGTAGGCCCCCCTCAGAGAATGGTTCAGCGACGAAGGCAGAATAGAAACAACAGAACTCCGTACCAACAAGCTGTAAATCAGAGCCATGATGAAATTAGCCGGAGACTACGAGCATATGACTATGTCCTACGGAATATCATAAACCCGATGGAAAGGTTTTACTATGCGGGCATCATGGATGTTAACATAGAAAGGCAAGGTCTGGTGAGAGGAGCTGAAGCCACGTGGTTCCATATACCTTCTAAATATAGGGACACACATAGGAGCTACTTCGCAGGATGGCAAGAGGACGTAGAAAGGACAACCATCTACCCGGGTCAGGCCTTGATGATGAGACCCCTAAGACTTAGCCCTCCGAAACCAATCTCCGAATTAGATGAAAATGCCACTCGAGCCAAAGCACTTACGGCACAAAATGCCACGTTTAAATCACCGGAAAAAAGAACTTCTAAATTCCCCAAAAAAAAGGAGAGAAAACAAACCATGGCAGCCTTAACGGAAATGAACCGGGGTTATGACAGTTATCAACATCAGGTCAATGAAGCCATTCGTAACAATCTGGAACCGCCACAGAAGAAACAATTACCCACCAAAGTGGAGAACAAGAAACTGGAAAATGAGAAAGGCGATATGACAGTTACCAGAGATCAGTTTATATGGCCCTGCGATTCCGGAGCAAGCATGCATCTGTGTGGGAGATACGACTGGTTCGAAGTGTATTTTAACTTCGACATACCAAGGGACATTAGGTTAGCAGATAATTCCATGGTCAAATCACCAGGCTATGGTACGGTTACTGTCTCAGCCTTTGACGGGGTAAAATGGAAACCCCAATCTTTAGAGATGGTATGGTACCTTCCGGGTTCGGCAAATTTGTTCTCCATGACTCAAGTTAGCAGAGCGAGGAAACATCCAAATGAAAGGGAACCTGTTGGACTAAAATATACCGGAGGGAACGGAGACGGCATTGAATTCTTTGACCCAGGAACGGATGAAATCAAATTCATAGGTGAAATGGTCCACTCACACCCAGATGATGCAGGAGAACTTATAATGCTGTTCACCCCACCAGAAGTAGTACCAAAAGCATTTCTGGCAAAGGGAATTGTTGAAGGTAAAATACACAGATGGCATGAGAGATTAGGACACGTCAACAGAAGATACATTGCACATACTCTAGCTTGCGGAGCAGCCTCACTGGGTGAAGGAAATCATCTGGAATGTCCAAAAGACTGTTACGTCTGCAATAGATCGAAAGCAGTCAGAAGACCCTTCCCTACAAAACGCCCCCAGAACCTAAGAACTGGAGATTATATATCGGCTGATCTTGTGTATGCAGTGAATAAGTCCGTGTCAGGAAACTCATACTTTCTACTAATGAAGGATCACCATTCGGATTATAGAAACGTCACATTTCACAAAACAAAACTGGGAAAGAACATTGTCTCAGACCTGGAAGAATTCTGTCGCTGGATACAAAACAAAACAGGAAGACCCGTCCGGTACATACAAACGGATGCGGGAACAGAATTCGTCAATGAACACATGAAGAACTTGTGCTACAGAATGGGAGCTGAACACGTCATCACTCCAGTTGCAGCACCCCAGGCGAATGGCAAGCTCGAGAGAGAAGTGCGCACCATTAGAGAAACAGCAATCTCCCTTCTAATCGAGGCCAATACGAAAACAAGATTCTGGCAGGATGCAGTCGACACAGCCGTCTACATCCATAATCGCATAGTTCATGGGACAAAAAGAAATTTAACACCTTTAGAAATGATGACAGGCAAGAAGCCAACATACGACCACATGAAGATTTGGGGATGTCCAGCCTCGGCAAGAAAATTCGATAATAATAAGTGGGATGGGAAAACTAGGGAAGGAATCTTCATAGGTTATACTTTGAGTGATAGGGTTTATAAGTTCTTTGACCCACAAACACTATCTTATTTTGTGGCAACCCATGTAGACTTCTTCGAGGAAAGAATTCCCCATAAACCCCGTCCACACCGCCTTTATCATAAGGACATGTTCCTAAGGGAATACATCGAACAAGTAGCGCCATATACAAAAACCCCACTAAAACATGTAGAGGCTCAATCTTCCTCGGCAGAAGAAGAGGAATTTGTACCCCTGGAATGGCCGGTCTCAGAACCAGGAACCGGGGATGAAGAAGAGCTAAGTGTTCAGCCCATTTCGCCCCAACATAGGGTCAGAAGGAAGAGCAACGGAAAGAAGAAATCGGTGAGCTTTTCAGAACTCTCTCCTACACCAGTGCAAGATCCATTGTCATACGTTTGGAGTGAATACATGGATCAACAGGATGAAATTACACCACAAATTCCAGAACCTCTACCTCATACTACAAGAGTATCTGGCAGGAAAAATAAAGGGGTTCCAGCACCAAGACTAATACAGCAGATGTCGGCTAGGGCTTTGGCTGTCTCACCTAACACAAGGAGGAGATCCCATCCAAAATCATTAAGAGAAGCCCTTGACTCAGACTGGGAACCAGAACCGGACTTGGAGACGCTTGTGGCGAGTAATATCCCTTATAATGCACTCATGGTTCGTATGGACCCGAATGTTCATTTGGTGAAAATCAGCCCGCAACCACAACCACCGAAAGTAGCTCAGGCTGAAACAATCTACACCAAGGTGAACTTCAACCTAAATGATTTAATCAGGTTCAATGAATTTACGATCTCCAGACTTTCGGACCCTAATTGTCAACCCACAATACCCATAATCATAAAACATGAGTCACCTAACAAATTGAAAATCGTTTTCGAAAAGACCCCGTCTTCAATCCCCACCACCAGTACTAAACGGGTACGAAGTGAAGTAGGAAATGACAAGTCGGAGCACACCGAAAATTCACAAAAATCGAAAAAGCCTTCTACCTCCACCGGGACTTCCACCGGAAGAGGAGGAGCACCAAAACAAGACTCGAGACTTCATGGTAGAAGCGGTAAGGAGGGAGTTAATTTTTCCACCAGCAAGGAGGGCGAAGACTTCTCTTCCACCAGGGAGGAAGCACACTCCACCACCGGAAACTGGAATTTTAACATTTCCACCGGCCAGGAGGGAGCTCACCCCACCACAATCAAGGAGGGAGCACACTCCACCACCGGACATGGACTTTACCACCATTCCACCGGCCAGGAGGGAGTATCCGCCAACAGCACCAAAAGCAATGCGGTACACAACACCTCCACCACCACCAAACGGAAATCTAACTCTCACACCAGCAACTTGGCAGTACATACCACCACCAACAAGGATGTACATAACACCTACAAGACGGGAGCTCACTCTACCACCACCGACCCGGAGGTTCTCTCAATCTTTACCACCGGACAGGAGGGAGTACAAGCTGCAAAAATAGCTGTACACAACACCACCACCAGAGGAGCACTCCCCACCATGGGGCCACCACAATCGAGCACAAAAACATCGAAAAATAAACCTTCCACCCACCAGGGAGGAGGTCAAAAATCAAAACCTTCCACCAACTCCGAAACTCAACATAGCCAGGAGGGAGGAAGAAGTAAAAAGGCACCGGCCACCAACTCAAATCCTGCGAACGGACAGGAGGGAAGGAGGGCGAGTGTAACGAAAAAGAGGAGTACAGTAGGACTACGAGGAGCTTCACTTCACGCATATCAAAACGAGGAGTCCGGCCACCGAGGAAATTCTACATCGTCACTACCTACCTACCACCATCACAATAGTAAGGAGGGAAGGAGGGCGAGTACTTCTCAAACAAAAAATAATTCAACAGCAATAGAAGACACACATTTTCCTGTTCCAGACAAGTTCAGACAGGATCAGTCGAGTCGAAATTTTGGAAAGTCAACAACACACGAATTAAGGAGGGAAGCGGAGCTGCCACCACCACCGAAGAGATCGCGCACTCCCTATCACTCTACACTTCCACTATTTTTTCTCGGATGTATGTACTTCTTGATGTTGATCCTTGGCGGAGGAGCAGAAACGGTAGATGAAGGAGGACCAGTTATTTGGCGAAGATCGGAGAATCCACCTCTTTATGGGTATAATTCCTATAACATCAAAATACGCTTATTATCACCATGCGATTTGTTGAAATACCCGGATATCAATATGAAAAATGTGGGACACGAACTCAAACAACAATGCCAAAGAGAATATAAGAGGACTTTCCTTCTGCCACTCAAGGCGATCTGCCCCCCCATCAAGACGGAAATCAGGAGACGAAGATCCGTTTTCACCAATGTAATAATGACGGCTCTCGCTGTTTTCACCAGTGCGGGACTTGGGATGTCATACCAGGCCGAACACCGAGCTGAAATGAATAGCGAACACACATTAGAACTGGCCGAACATTTCAATAAATTGGAACTGAAAATTAAGGAAGACACACAGAATTTTAGAGCCTTCTACAAACAAATGGCGAAAATTACTGATGCTGTTAACCAAATAATCAGTGAACGGAAGGACTCACCTGAAGAGATCGAGCGACTGGAGTTTGATATTGCCTACCTGGTATCAAGACTCACCCAAAGCGGAGCGATGATTCAACACACCAAGAGGATCTGGAGCCGTGGTCATATGGATGACGAATTTTTCGACTTCCTGAACTTCACTTTACCGTGCGGGGATTTATGTCCACTGGAGCTAGCCGAATTTCGACAATGTAGAAGTGACCCACAAATGGACAATTTACATCTAAGTTTCATTGTGCCACTCGTCAATCCCAACCTGACACTTGTCGTAGCGGACCCATTTACCTTACTATGGAGGAAAGAAAATCGGACGTGTGATTTGAAATATCAAGGACCACCAAATGCTTTGCTTTCAAGGGACCAAGACTGTGTATTCGATACAGGGCTCGACTGGAGTTTCATGGACAGAGTGGTAGCAACAACACACCAAAAATGTAAGCCACAAAATTCGTATGAAGACAAACTCAAGTATGTACTTCAAAACTGTCGAAATAGCACAGCACAAGACGCGGAGGGAAGTGTACAAGTCAAAGTGTATAATGCGTTCTTTCACATATACTGCCCAGGCTTGAACATACGTGTAGGAACCACCAGACACACCCCCTGCCCCAACGAAATCTTCCTACTACCCATCACGACTACATTCACCATAGCGAACAACACGTATAGAGGAGATGTGCTTAACATTATCTTTAACGAGCACGAAGACCCCCTATTAGTGAACTCACTCGACTACCACATGGGAATGAAAATAGACATGAACAACTTGAACATCACATTTGACGAGAGCGACAACAGCATAGACACGTCATCATGGGAAAGAGATAGTAGCATACCATGGTACATGTGGATGATTCTAATTATTTTTGTTTTTCTGTGTATGGCTATTACAGCTATATACTTTAAGTGGAAATTGAGTGCTGCGTTCTTGAAGCGTGGGTGGAGAGGGAGTTACTGGGAGACTATGAAAGAGAAGGGAGAGAAAGAGCAGCAAGCTGAGCTGCAGTTACTTGGAACGGAAGGGACCAACTGAAACAACTGTAGCCCCACCGAGACGAGGGAGAGTCAACAGTAGTTACTTGGACCAAAACCAACACCGGAGCCAAGGGACGATTCTTGTTCACAGACGAAGTGGAGTGGATGAGAATGAGGAGATACGTAGAAGCACGCTTGTCACACCAAACGGCCTACTACCTACACTACACCTAGCTGAGGAGGGAAATGTCACTGTATCCATACAATCACAGGCACCACCAGCAGTAGAAGAGGAACTACCCAAATCAACCATCGAGCCGAGCCATCTGAGATTCTTGGAGGTGGAGTTTACTGATGAAGAGGAATAACATCACCAATATTTAAGGGTTTTTTCACTTGCCGTATACCGCCTTTCAGACGACGACAATTAAAAAAAAGGAGGGTATTAAGTCATACATATATGAGTCATTATCACACCTGCATTACTCATTAATGTATGTCTCAAACTTCAACTACTACGTACACCCATAGCTTTAAGTTTTGTATAATTTTAGTTTAAATTATAGTTTACTATTTCATAAGCTTGAAATCAAAATGCCAGTATGAGCATGAGGAATGATGATGCATGTACATTTCTTGATATATGAATTTATCCTTCAATGCATGCCTATGTATATATATTACGTTTGATGCATGAGTTTTAGTTCTCTTATTGTTTGTAAACAACAAACTGCATGACGAGCATAAAAGCCTCATTACAACTAGTCATTCTTTATACATACATATTTCCACTGTTATTTAATTCTAGAGTATTTATATACCTATATTTATATTCTATAATAATTCTTGATTATTTCACATTACGTAATTTATCCGCTATGCAGAGATTCATTCACGTTTAAAATTAGACCAACTATTTGATGTCGGACCAACTATGTGGTCATTGCGAAAGTAACCTAAATTCTTCGATTATTTATTAAATTATGATTTGGCAATCTGATGTGAATTCAGGGATTGAATTGGATGATAGAGGAAGATTGAATAAAAAGTACTGCTTATGAAAGGTCGTGTTTTTCCGCCTCTCTCTAAAAAGCCTAAAATATTACTTGAGACGTCTTGAATATTATTAGAGCTTCCATACGGTTGTTGCATTTTTACTTTACCCCAAAGTCATTATTTTCCACCCGTATCACTTTTCATGTTCATTTCTACTTGTGTTTACTTCGATTCTCGATATTGCACTGTTGTATTAACCCATCTGTTACATAACCACTGAGTTAATGAGTCTTGGTCTTTTGACCCGTATCAGCACATATACAGATTTCCACTAGGGTGAGTCTGTCTAAATTTTCACCCTTTAACATACATGTTTTTGAAAAGTGTAAGATGTTCTATTTACATGTTTTTGAAAAGTGTAAGATGTTCTATTTACATGTTTTTGAAAAGTGTAAGATGTTCTATTTACATGTTTTTGAAAAGTGTAAGATGTTCTATTTACATGATTTTGAAAAGTGTAACATGTTCTATTTACATGTTTTTGAAAATTGTAACATGTTATATTCGTATGTTTCTTTAAAAGCGTAAAATGTTCGATTTGCATGTCTTTGGAATTGCATAAATGTTCTATTTAAATGATTACAAGAAATATTTCAGTATATTTGTAAGGACCTAGATAATGGATCTTGTGTTTAGCTAAAAATGGTTGTGGGTCATTTTTGTTCTTCACCGACGATTTGAGCTTTTTATTAAAATATTAAATTCCAACATTCCGCTATCGCTCATAGATACTTGTAAACACCTTAGATTAAATCTTTATGTACAGCAAATTATCCCAATGATGCTGTGTGGTCCATGGTCAAAAAGGGCTGAACTTTAGTTTGAAAACTTAGGTTATTTGATTTTTTTTCTTTTTTTTAAATTTTACAGTGCGGTAACTAAAACTGAAAGTCTCTCGATGGCCCCATTTTTATCGGTTTTATTCACGGAGCAGGAACCTGCGAAAGTCATTAGTATGGTTCACAATCGAAAAGATGAACTATCCGCGTTGCTTACCAAAACCCTCTTAGCGTACAACAATTTAAATATGTTAATTCAAATTGTTAGCTCTAAACTATGCGCTCCCGTTCCTGATAACAATGTGGAAAAGTGTCAGAAAGAAGTACTGCTCGTCATATCTACAGCCGATTTTTTAAAGCTGCTTTGGCGTTACATGAAAACTCTCAATATGCAGTTGAAGAAAGGCATCATCCACAAGTCAACAGTGAAGTAACTTACACATTCTCACCCTTTGTAAAAATGTCAGGGCCGGACAAAGGCATTGCTTTTAGGCAGCAATTTGTTTGCTTGCACAAAAACAATCATATTGTTTTTATTGATTGTTTTCTTTGGTAAAGCAAAATGCTGTATTTACATGGTTTAGAAAATTGAAAAATGTTGTATTTACATGGTTTAGAAAAGTGAAAAATGAGGTGTTTACTCGATTCAGAGAAGTGCAAAATGTTATATTTACATGATCTGAAAAAAGTGGTAAATGTTTTATTTGCATCTTTTTGAAATGTGCAAAAAAAAATTTTTTTTCATGTTTTTGAAAAGTCAAAATATTCTATTTACATATTTTTGAAAACTGCCAAATGTTCTATTTACACTGTTTTTGACAATTCAAGCAGCGGATGCCCGCCTGCGCTGGCCGCATTATCCGGCCCTGTACACATTCTCACCCTTCGTAAATGTGATTTAAATACGTCTCCAAATTTGCTAATTTATTAGGAAAACATGATTCATAAAGTTACAATAATACACCCTTTTTATTTATTTAAATAGGGATTCTGAAAATCCGCATTTGTGTTCCGCAAAAGAAGTCGTCGAAAATGTTCTCGAGTACTGCAATTTTCTTGTTACGAGTGTACTACAAGAAGAAATTTCACCTCGTGTGTATAATGAGCTTACAAATTGCATAAAATCTGTCCGAATATTTGCATTAATGAAGACTTCAGAGGAAGATCCTGAATCCTTGAATGAGCATCAACAAGGATTACAGCAGCTCAAATCCTCATGTGACAAAGCTGAGAGGTATTTAAATTCTTGTTTTATAAATAATAAAAGGCTCACACTTGAAGCTCAAGCTCGACACATATTTCTTATACACGGACAAAAATCCAAAGAAATAACCCAACAAGAACAGCCTAATACCAATACGAACAACACTGCCCTCAGGACCAGATCCAATAATCAGTATCTACCCACAGCTGATGCTTTTGCACTAGAAAATTTAGCTGATATCACTCAAATGACTTCTAAACAAACTTTTCAGTTTCTCACGAACCTACGGATGAATTTTGTGGAGTTTCTTTTTCGAAGTAGAATGTCAGACAGTCAGCTTCATCTGATTTCTAAAATTTGGTCCACATTTTGGAACAAACCAGCATTTGTACATTTTCAGTATGTATTCTCATGTCTGCTTACTGACGCATTCTTGAAAAATGTATTTTCCTATACTCGTGCACGCTTACGTCACATTTTTAGGTAACTACAGTACATAATTACGCAATAAAATTATTGCAATGTTTAATTTCGTATGTCAAGAACCAATGTGACCCATATCTATTTTTAGTTAAAAGCAATATCAACTATCTACACAAATATTCAATTATGCCTTGAGAGCATTTAAATAGAATATTTTGAACTTTAAAGAAAAATCTGTAAATAGAACATTTGACACTTTTCAAACACATGGAATTACAACATTTAACGCTTTTCAAAAAACATTTAAATAAAACATATAGCACTTTTTAAAAACATGGAAACACAACATTTTGCTTTTTTCAAAAAAATGTAATTAGAACATTTTGGTTTTTTCAAAAATATGTAACTAGAACATTTTTCACTTTCTCAAAAACTCGTAATTAACATTTTACGCAGGTTTCTCGTTTTGTTTTTATGACATAGCTCATTTTGATTCTAGCTTTATTGAATATGGGTCATTTTGGTTCTTCACAGCCGATTTGTAATATCTCGTATCGCATCTTGTCCCGCGTTTAATCGTACGATACTGAAAATGTATTTGATTTTTAATAATTTTTAGCAGGCCTTATGATCCTCGGTATCGTCCAAATATTATTGAATTCTGCTTAAGCCTTTTCACGCTATATAATTTCATGTTGATCCACTCGGAGCCACAGAAACCATCAATCCAGTTAAAAACGAACATTGCATCTGTTCATAATCTTCTTGACCTTGTCACACATCCGGATCCTAATCCAAATCCTAAGAAAAAACCGCAGTGGTTCTCAGCTTCAACTTTCAATGCACTTTCCGCCTTTGCTCAACTTTTCAAGGACTTAGGGGCTACCATCGTGAAAAGCAAGAAACTGAATAAAGCTACAAATAATAAAGGAAAGATTCACGACCAGTTGAGCAAAAAGTAAACCTCAGTTATAAAGAAGAAAATTAAGTGCCTGTAGTGACCTGTACAAATTCACGATATAGCTTTCCGATTAACTTGAATAACTTTTTATAAATCGTCTTGAGCACATTTTAGCTCAAGCTTTTTATTGTTTTCTAAATTAGGTATGATTACAATCTTGTGTTAGCTGTAAAAAAACATGTAATTATTACAAAAAGAAAAATTATATTTTATGTGCGCTTACTATAGAAAAATACCTTAAGCCTTTTGCTTTTTATTTTAATTCATATTTTATTGAATTATTTAATTACTACTTAGCCATGAACACGTTTCTTATGTCTACCATGAAACTACATGTTTTTTACCATTGTATTTTTTTTCCAGAAGCTAGCAGTTAGTTAGCAGTAGAATAGAACTCAAGCTGCCCTTTCCAGTCCTTGATTTTCAGTTCTTTAGCGCGGAAAATGTTGAGCCTGAAGCCAGATTTACATCCATGATCCATAGATCACAGATCCATAATAAAAAATCACATTCTTTATTTTCATTTTTTTTCAGTCTTCCGTGTCAGTGCAATCATTAGTCATGGGGGAGTGATGGGAGTTGGAGGTTGGCGTTCAGCTTTTGGCTTGGCCTTGAATGAAATATTATTGTGGTGCGTATATTTTAACTAGCAATAAAGTACAACCAACCGCAACAAAAAACTATTAAAAATCCGATTTTGGTAACTACGTTCATTTTTATTTTATTTCATACATAAATAATCATTAAGTTTGTTTTTCTGAGTCCTAACCCTTACACTTATTTAACTGTCAACAACTGAGTGTGTGAGGATACGCTCGCTCTTTCTTAGTTTTTCGCATTTTTCGGCAATTTTGATTAAATTACTATTACGCACACTAAACGAAAAAGTGTAGGATCAAGATCATTTTGTGTTTTTTCCCAAGTAGTGAATAATATTTTTACAAACAACATAATTTTCACATAAATGATAGTCCAGTTTTTGACTGTTGACTGTTAAGTTGTTGGTTGTTGACATCAGTCAGTTTAATACCATCAGTGACGGCGGCCAGTTGAAAATACAATTTCCAGATGTATGTTAGCATGTTGTATAAAATCGTAAAGCGTTAATGTCCGTTTTTTAATTATTTCGTAGAATTTTAGTTGGAAGGAAGAAAGCTGACCAAGAAATATGCGTTTCGATTCCAATAAACGTCTTAGGGCTTCCTCTCTTGCTGAATTGGATACCGAAGTCCATGCAGAGACAAGTAGTAATGTTGATGTCGCTGTCGCTGGTCCATCTACATCGAGGTCCTCTACTTCTGAAGGTGGTAATACAGGCAGAAGTGTATTCATGGCAGATGTAAGTGATTTTTAATAATACATTTTGCTTTATAAAATATCGAAAATCCTCATGGAAGAAGCAACCATGTTGTAGATAATCGCTTTTAGAACATTAAGGCACAATTCCTAATTCAGCAAATATTTTTTAAATTTTATTTACCTACAATGCAGATCCTGCCTGTGATGCTTGACAATCTCCACATTCTCACCCCCACAGATCTACTCAACTTCCGCCTTGTGAATAAATGCTGGCGGGATGCGGCCACTCGGGTCCTCCTTAATCGAAGTGCATGTGACATATCTCTCAAAATCGGACAAGTGGTGTACAATTGTGTCGTGAATATTGAGTCCCACGAGCAACTGCTAGACGTGGATTTTCATGATGATGACCACGATCATGCCCCACCCATCTTCAGATGTTGTTCTTTTCGACCGCCTCATCACCTCCTCTCAGATCTCATCCGCTTGATCTCTGCATCGCCGAAATTCCCCTCAAACAGTATCAAGTTTCTTCCAGGATGTGAAAGAGCTCTCGAAAATATGAGTTCATCCCCAGCAAATGATGATTACGAGCTAGAAGAAGACGAGATCATGAGATTATTTGCACTGTATGGGAAGGAAATTAAAAAACTTGCATTTTCCAGCGAAATCCCTATCCTTACTGTTCAAAATCTTCTTTTTATCCACTTGCCCAATGTGACTTGTTTGGATCTGAGAAACTTTATAAATTTTGCCACACCACAAGAACAAGTACAAAACCAAAACGAAGGTTTTCAATTCCCACTGCTACTGTCGCAAGGCTCGAATTCAAATTTAAATCAAGCTCAAACAAAAATAGAAAGAATTTACTCCGGAATGGAAATATACCCTAAATGCAGCAAAGTACAATTTATTGAAAAAATCATGGATATCTCACCAAACCTTCATGCTATTGAGGATGTGAACTTGGGAGTACTCTTACTTTTGAAAAAAATGAAAATGGATAATTTGGTTAAATCCATACAATACAATCCCCCCGTTAATCCGCAATTTGTAAGCCTTCTGGCGGAGTTGTATCGTCCTACTAGTACAACAGACGACAGCGTTTCTCAACTTAAGCTAAAGGAAATAATGGTCAAATTTGGTACCATCGGTAAACATCATGTTTTATACGGCAGAGCCACTGAGCTCTTAAATATGATTTTAGCTAAAAGTAGAGATACCTTAGAATACCTGGAACTCCATGTTAACCCGGACAAGTTTCTTGTCAATATTAGAATTCCGCGGCTGAGAAAACTCAAATGCTTGAAACTGGTAAAAGAAAATGCATCTTTTGGACTTGAACTTTACCAGTCAAGAGCGGCCGCTGGGGCGCGGGCAGGTCAAAATATACCCGAACGGGTTGACCAATGTGAATATAACCGCCACGTCTTTCAATTTTCAAACCTACAAAGTCCAAACAGAATCCCGGATGTTAATTATTTCCCAGCTCTGTCCAAAGTTTTGCTGGATGTGGGTGGTGATCCTCGCTCCATGAATACGTGCAACATGCTTCTTGCATTCTTTTCGTTGGAACACCCTGGAATTGAGGGGGGAAGTATTGTCACTGGAGACATTGTGGACAGCGTGACTACGTTGGAGATGACTGCTTTTCCTGATGTGGACATAAATCTAGGGAAATTATTCCCAAATTTGCGAAATTTCAAGATAAATCTTGCGCGGTTCTCTAAGCTGCGCAATTGGGTCTGGGAAGCGTTTCCGAAAATGGAAATATTTGAAATTACTAATTTGGACTCCTGTGGGCAAATAAAAAACTTGGATCGCTTTTTTACTGGGATTTCTCAAAAGATTTGCAACAAGTTTGCTCAGAATGACGAAGCTGCGGCTGAGCTAGAGTTTAGACTTGAGCAGATTCATTTCCTACGAACTCAGCCCTACATTGGGGACTGTGATAGTAAGTACCTACTTATCTTTAGTTATTTTTTATTTTCAAAACATTTTACTTAGCAATATCGTTTGTGAAGAACCAAAATGACCCATGTCCATTTTTAGCTAAAACCAATATCCACTATCTACAATAATATTTAAATATGTCTTGGGAGCATTTAAATAGAACTTTTTGCACTTTCTAAAATATGTAATTAAAATATTTTGCACTTTTTAAAAATATGGAAATAGAAAATTTTACACTTTTGAAAAAACTGAAATTAAAACATTTTGCACCTTTTCAAAACCATGGAATTAGAAATTTGCACCTTTTTAAAAACATGTAAATAGTACATTTTATGCTTTTCAAAAACTCGTAATTAACATTTTACGCATGTTTGTCATCTTGGTTTTATGAAGCAGTTCATTTTGATTGTAGCTTAAATTGGAAATGGGACATTTTGGCTCTTCACAGACGATATATTAGCATGGTATGTATTACCTACATACCTACATGACAGCTAACTTCAAAGTGCATACCTTTTTTAAAATAACAAATTCTGAAAAATAAATAGCGTTGAGTGTATTACAGAGAATATATGATTTGATCATAATAATATATTATTTATCTTACAGATTTAAAAAAATTCACGTTAAAATTTGGAGGGAAAGTCTCGAGTAAGTCTCTTTCAAAATTGAGCAGTCTCTATGCATTTGATGGAATTTTTCACCGGACAAAAATTATTTTTTCATTCGAGTCTGCTGACTTAAGTGAACAGGAATTGGAAGGTGCGCATTTCATTTAATTTATCCAGCTATTTATTTATCATACCTGGTTTTAATTACATAGGTATGGTAAAAAGTTTTTTTTGGAAGCAATTCGCAATACAATTAACCATTAAACGAAGATTATTCATCTTTTAGCATAAGGAATTGGTGAATTAATTTTAAAATGTACTTTTGATATACATATCGTCGGTGGAGTACCAAAATGACCCATATCCAACAATATTAACTATCTACAAAAATACCGAAATATGTCTTGTGTGCATTTAAATAATACATGAAATTTTCAAAACTATGTGAATCGAACATTTTACACCGTTCAAAAACATGTAAATAGAATGTTTTACACTGTTCAAAAAGATGTAAATAGAACATTTTACACTTTTCAAAAACTCCTTAATTTATTTTAAGCATGTTTCTCATTTTGTTTATATGACATAGCTCATTTTGATTGTAGCTCAAATTGGATATGGGTCAGTTTGGTTCTTCGCAGACGATATATCATAAGAGTAATATTAGTATACAATTATTTCAATTGGCTTAATTTCAGACATTCGAAAACACCTTAAGGATGTTGCTCCCAACATTGAAATTCGCCCGTGGCATATCTGTCCTGACTAGTGAGTGAGCCCTGATATTTCAATTCACAAGGTATTTGAAAAAAATGAAGAGAGCACTCAGTTTACACTCAAACATAATTTCAATTGCGAACGCATTGCAAATTCTTTAGTGCCCACATTTATTTTCATGTGTAGGTGTACAAAATGTTTCCTGTTTGGGTGTTGTTTGATAAGTCATGCCCATTACTATTCCCTACGTGGTTTCTAGGGCTACCCGTGATTATTAAGATTATTATTGTTACCGCCACTTCCCAAATAATTGCTACTCTCAGGAATTGTTATCTCAACGTAAGTTTGGCAGTAAGGTCATTTTAGAAATAGCATTTACATTATCTTTTTTATTTTTTTGCATATGTACATAAGTGGGGCTGGGGCATGACTTCCTGGCCTGGGCAAGACTTATTAAACTACCCATTTCTGTTTTATACAGTAGGCTATACCACACCATTCATTACTTGTACTGAAATGTATTTTATTACCTTCATAATAATGTTAATACCTACATAACTTATTTTTAAGAGTATAAATGTGAGACCAAATAGTTATGGTAACTAGGTACCTAGTACTGTTATCTAATAAAATTTAACGAACCAAAACTTTAAATAATCGAAATTTATTTTCTCACCCTACTTTTGTATAAGTATTAAGTATACTTTTTAATTATGGAATATGGCATCATTGGTCCCACTAAAATTTATGTGACATCACTATATCGTCCTATTTGGTCCTAAAAATTAAACAAAACCAACATACCTAATTAATTGCAGTATATGTCAAAATAGAAGTTACTTTTTCGATTTTAATGTTGGTACTAAAACTACCAAGATGAAATAAAAGAAAAGGTTGGCTTAAAAATGGCAACTAGTAAACATTCTTAAACCACTTCAAAGTTGTCAGCTTACAAGCCACACACTGCAAATATGTCTCGACCTGAGGAGCAAAATTGTTTTTTTCACGTTGCGGAAGCATCTTCTAAATTAAATTTGCCAGTAGTCAATGTAGTATACATTTGGACCCACAAAATAGATTTTGTAAGCATAAAAAGCTTGTTTCCCGATTAAATTCTGGAAGTCCCTTCAAATTTACTCCGTGGAACCGTCACCGTCCAATCTTTCACAGCCGAGTAACTTGTGTTGTCTACCTACTGTGAACAAAATCTACAGGGAGCCTGACAAAAGGTCAGAATTTTTGGTATGTCATCAATTTCCTGGACAGCCATTCAGGCGTCAAGCAGTACGGAAATCAAAACGACATGGATATATTATTATGGACCCGTGGTTGATGGTACTCTTGACGTCAACTGATACTGATACTGAAATTATTGAGCCAAAAAATAACCAGATTGGAAGAAATATCGCAGGGACTTTGCTCACTCTGTTGTGGGTCTTTGTTTCAATGTTGTTATCCTTTGCTAATCTCTGCACTTACGAGAGTGTTCTCACGGTGCCCCAAAAGGATAATAACACTATTAAAACATTTCAACAACTTGCAATTGAAAAGTACACACTTTGTACACATGGAAATAAGAGTGTCACACTTATGATTTGATGCATGTGAAAAACAGTATTTTCCAAATTCCTTTAAACCATGGTGAGTTTAAAATTTTGCGACACACTGTACATATATTTACTATTTTAATTTTTGCTAAACATAAATTGAGCTGAATTCGAATTAAAATTTTCAAGTCATCAAACGACAAGAATTACCACGTAAACACGCTGTTATTAATAAAGGAAGAATCAAATCAAAGAAACTGAATAAATGTGGGTACAACTAGACTTTCGATCCATATTACTCGATCATATCCCAATGGCATAGAAAAAGCAGCACTTATCATTGTCTACTAACTTTTATTTGGCCTCTCATGTATCATCAAACCATTATTAAGTATACGGAATTGGCAAATCATACGGACAACAACAATAATAAAATTACTACTTGTATATCATAATTTATTTAAAATTCGGCTAATTGTGCAGGCTAATATTTTAGTGAATGCATTTTATAGTGTCTTCATATTATGACATACAACGCAAAAAATAAATGATATACGAGTATTATAGAGTAATTACGCAATTACTGTACCAAATAACTACTACTGCAATGGTAAATAATTGGTTAAAATGATATAAATTACATGATATGTTATTACTTTAGAATAATCGTTATGCAAATACACAACGATAATCCAGTATTTGCCCACTTGTATCGATTTGTCAAGCACTATTATGCCATTATATTTCTAAGTAAACAAGTGTTTAAATACTAACGAGAATTTTTTCGTAAGACTGGTCTCAATTTAGTGGTAAAAGAAGTACCAAGTTCATTAATTAATGAGAAAAATAATTTGTAGGGCCGGATAATGCGGTCAGCGCATAATATGCAGCCCCCGCTGCTTGAATTTTCTCAAAAAACATGTAAATGGAACATTGAGCAGTTTTCAAAAATAATTAAAACAAAAATAATTTGACTTTTCAAAAACATTGAAATAAAACATTTAACACTTTTCTCAAAACAAAGTAAATGGAACATTGAGCAGTTTTCTGAATCAAGTAAAAAGAACCTTTTAATCTTTTCTCAAACATGCAAATGAAATATTTAACACTTTTCTCAAAACATTTAAATAGAATATTTAACACTTTTCAAAAACATGGACATCAAAAATTTAAAACTTTTTTCAAAACATTTAAATAGAACATTTAACACTTTTCAAAAACATGGACATCAAAAATTTAACACTTTTTTCAAAACATGTAAATAAAACATTCTTTAGTTGCACTTTTCAAAAATATGTAAAAAGAATATTTTGACTTTTTCAAAACATGCAAAAAACTTTTTTAAATATATACATTTCAAAACCATGAAAATAAAACATTTTCCTTTTTTCTCAAAACATGTAAATGGATCATTGAGCAGTTTTCTTAATCAAGTAAATAGAACATTTTACACTTTTCTAAAAACATGTAAATACAACATTTTGCTTTACCAAAGAAGTCTATCAATAAAATTAAAATTGTGGTTTATGTATGGAAACAAAAATTGCTTCCTGAAAGCATTTTCTTCGTCCGGCCCTGATAATTTGCTTACCTTTGTAAGGAGCGTGCAAATATTAAGTCAATTTCCGTTCATCGGTATTGAACAATAACTGTGTATAGTACATAAATATTTGAAATTAATTGTCCGTGGTATTTTGTAAAAGTATAACTGGACTAGTTTAAGTAAAAGTGGAAATTTAATAAAAATAACTCATTCTGATTCTGCATTGCGAGAAACCACAGTCTTGATTTTTCTTTTCAAAAAAGCTGAGCAAATATTTCGCCTTTATTTAGGATTCTTATAGATCCACCAAATTTAAATAGCATTCAAGCCATATAGATTACCTAAAGGATTTAAATCATTTAAATTCTGGCCGATTTTTAACAGATTGAAAGTATTCATTGAAACCTCTCGTTCAAAATCCACTGCCAAACCAGACCAAATTTTATATCTATATAATTATAGTCCACATTGCATGCATAATTGTTAATTGCACATTAAAATGCTGACAAAAGAATAATTTAAAATTACATTAAAATTATTTAATACTCTATCCAAGTTAACTATCTGCCCCTTTGAAGTCGACTTTAATTTAGGGGAAATAATTCTGCCGCCTCGTCAAACTTCTACTTGTAATAAATGGCTATTTTGGAGAATTTATCTCTGGTTGTCAATTCTTGTGGCTGTTTTCAAGAATGGAACGATAATTAGGTCTCTCATCTTTTTTGAACCAGATTTCAATGTGTGTCATGTACCCATTGAAGCAACTTTGTGTTTGGGATCTACACTTAGTGTTTACTTGGCGTATGTCGGGTTTATTCAGTGGCCTGGAGTAACTGTTGGGCTCTTTAACCAAATTTTCAAATGGGACACAGCTGAACGTCAAGAAGGTTAGAGATTTTTCATAAATGACGTTATCGAAAAATCACATTTTTTAAAACCCTGTGACTCTCCCCGAGCCCAGTAATTTTTAACATGGGATGTTATCATCAGTATCAAGGCCAGATAATGTGGCCAGCACAGCAGCCCCCCCCCCCACCCCCCGCTGCTTGAATTTTCGAAAAACATGTTAAATGGAACATTTTGCAGTTTTCAAAAATATGTAAAAAAAAATATTTTGACTTTTCAAAAACATGGAAATAAAACATTTTCCACTTTTCTCAAAACATGTTAATAGAACATTTTGGACATTTCAAAAACATGCAAAAAAATATTTAACACTCTTTTCAAAACATTTAAATAGAAAATTTCGCAATTTTAAAAAGTATGTAAAAAAAGAATATTTTGAACTTTTAAAATATGGAAATAATGAATTTTCCGCACTTTTCTCAAAACATGTAAATGGAACATTTTGCAATTTTTCAAAAATATGTGAAAAGAATATTTTGACTTTTCCAAAACATGAAAATAAAAGTTTTTGCGCATTTCAAAAATATGGAAATAAAACATTTCCCACTTTTCGAAAAACATGTAAACGGAACATTTAGCAGTTTTCTGAATCAAGTAAAATGAACATTTTACACTTTTCTAAAACATATAAATACAACATTTTGCGTTACCAAAGAAAACCAGCAATAAAATCCGATCAAAATACTGGTTTTTGTTTGAAAACAAATTGCTCCCTAAAACCAATACCTTCTGCCGGCCCAAGTTATCATTGGTCACAAGTTGACTCATTAAACCTAATGATGAAGTCATTTATGGACGATCCCTTACGTAATGACCTAAATAAAACTTCAAAAGATATTGTTTAAAAAATGTATTGTTAAACGTATACGAAATAAATACTTATTTAATATTTACAGGTGCAGTGAAGACCCACGCAAATAAAACACCATCGTCGCCAACGCCAAGACCTGCACGTGATTTCCACGTAATAGAATTAGCTGCTGTGTACCTCCCGTTCATAGTAATTGCTGATGGATTCGTGCCACTCATACTCTTCGTCTACGATCCAACTCTGAAAACATTCCTCTACTCAGGACTTGTCGGTGAAAACGATAAAAACATTTTTATTTTCGCCGTGTGGACTCCCTCTCAGAGGGAGTCCACACCCATGTTTTTCGATTTTATCATTAGATTTGTCGTAACTGTCTTGATTTCATTACGGTGATTCGTAAGTATAGTTCTGGAATATTGGAATATCATGTACTGTTCACCGTTTAAGTTAAATTACATAATGATTTACTGTAATAAAAATAATATGTTGTTCATATAATATGTCATACAAGCAATTACTGCCGAGCTGCTAGACAGTAGGTAGTTAATATTGCTAATTTGCAGTTCGTGGGCACTATACTGTTGACTGTCCGTAATTCCGTAAACCTTGCAAGAGCCCATAAATATATAGCATCGTTTTTGGCTCTGTGAACCGCACATTGCCCCTTAAAAAGTGCTACGAAAGTTGAGCTTTCCTCTTATCATGTGTTTTCAAAAAAGATGAAGAATTTGAAAAACCCAAATTTCATTTCAGATTCCTACGCTGTGCATAGCTTACATAGTTGATAAGCTCACATCAAAAATATCCAAAGTTTTCAAAATGCGTACAGGAAACGTACTACAAAAATATTAACAAATCAAAGGTGAATTAGAAATGCGCATTTAAGGTGAACATATCCAATTTTTTCAAAAAAATTTAATGGACTTATCATTTTTGTCAAAAAACAAAAGTTTGACTATTTTATAAAATAGCTTTGGTTGAACTTTGACCTCTTTCATTTTGATCACGGTAGCGTAACTATAGTTGAATAGTACACGTAACGCTATTAATAAATAATCTTATCTTTGACTACTAAAAGAGACTTATCCCGTTTTGCCAAAAAAATTTTCATTTACACGAGGTTTTTCTCTGCGAGCTCTGGTTCAGAATAAGTTATGATTTTTGAAAGTTTAACTTTTATGAACCCGGCCACAGTTAGGCACTCTCACCCTGCACTAAATAAATTGGAATGTAGCTTAACACAAGAAAGTGTTCATTACCTAATGATGAATGAATACTCGGCTAATCTGAAAATTTTAATTATGGAGATAGTACTTGTAATTTATACACCAGTTTCTACACAAACATTTTTCAAAAATGCATTATTTCTAAAAACGGGGCAAACATGGAAAACAAATATGTATTTTTGATTCTGTCTGGTGAGGTGAAGAATCTTCTCTTCTCGTGGTGTTAAAATAATACCATAGAGGATCATAGCGAAACCCAAATCCCCAATTTCCAATTCCAAATTCCAAGTCTAACTGAACAGACCAGCGAAGCGACCACAGCCACTTTTATCCATCCAAATTCCAAATCCAGTAAAAAATCCATGCCACAAAAAAAAAATCTTTCTTTATTATGCAAGAGCGCGGTTTTTAAAATAAATCCATTCCTTCTTTTTGTGCGTGCTGTCTGAAATCTGAATCCGCTGCCTGGAATTGGAGTGGAACTAGGAATTTACAAATTCCTCTCTTGTGTCTGCTTTTATTATGTATTATTATTTTATTTTATTAGTGCTATCTTGTGCTATGTGCTACCGCTAATTGCTAATTGCTAAATTGCTACAACCTCTGGTTAAAGTTGTAGCGAGAATAAAAAATGTTGAAATTGAAAATTCTCAAAACTTCTCGTTCTAGTCTTATACAAAATACAAATCATTCTTTGGCTATACTATTTGCATTTTGCATTCGTTAAGTAACTATTTTCATTTCACAACACTAACTTTTTGTTTAAAAAACTTGATCATGTCTGAAGATAAGTTTTTATCAAGCTAAATATATTATTTTATGTAATTATCAATATAATGTCTGTTGATTTCAATTAAGTCGCCGTCAAATCAAAATTTTGAGAATTTCAAAATGTACATTTTACTAACCAACATAATTGTCAATATTTATACGTAATTAATCTCTTCTGCGAACTTTCAAAATGTTTTCACGAAGTGTGAATGTGTGGTTTGTGTGTAAGACATGTAGAGAATCATTTCAGAAATTAGAAAATTTTCTGGAACACAAAAAACAAAATCATTTGGAGGAATTTCAAGAAACCGAATGCATCGTTTTTGAGGAGAGCTCCATTTCAATTCAAAATAATGACGAATATAGGTAAGTAAAATAAAAACTTTATATGTAATTTTATAGCATAGCTTTACTTTAATAATTAACTGTAGGGTGAGATTGCCTAATTGTGGCCACCGCGGCTGTATTTCTAATATGACTCGATGTACAATGAAATTGCATTTTTGTGCTTGTAAAATTCGGCTTTCCAACTGATTCTGCAACTTTGAGTTTTAAAAGTTTTCAACTAATACGAATTTAATCCGTCGGCTACAATTAGGACACTGGCCACAATTAGGCACTCTTACCCAACTACACGTGACACGCGATTATTAACTCGTATGTATTACTATATAAAATATTCTCACATGTTTTATGTTGCGTCATATGTCGTGTCATGTGCAATTATGAATTAGGTGTTTTATTCTATATTGATATTATGCATTTTGTATGTAAGTATTCATAATAATAATTGACGGGCATGTCGTCTCACTTTCAACTTTACAAGTGACGTTCAACGTTAATGTCATAATGCTGTGCCTGCAAATCAGATTTCTGGATGTTAAAATAATATTGTGCATATACCATATTTTCTATTTAGATATTGGCTTTAATAAAATAATCTCTTGAATTGTAATAATTCATTTTTGCCTTATATTAATTTTTTTTGTTGCATTTACAGGAATTTCACGTCAGCGAAAGATTCAACCACAGCACATGCTCAAATGCTATCACATGTAACCATATTTTTAATTATTTACATTATAATAACTTGAACCTACCAAAAACCTAACTTTTTATAACTGTATGTCTGGCCTGGCAACTTATACAACATTTTGTACATGCTTTGAAAAATATTGACGAATTTACCCCGTAGGCCCGTAGCTGTTAATGTGTAGGCCATTTTACAGTTGCTTGTACATCGAAAGTATAATCGGTTTACAGTTGACAGTGGTGGACAAGAAACACAGTTTTAGGGACTTAAAACTATACCGTTGTTACTTTAAGTAAACGGAAGTCGCGGTTGCATCATGCGACTGGTAATCCTGTGAAACGGCTTTTAACAACAAATGTAATAGGGGATGAACAATTTAGTGAATTTAGTATACATTTAAGTTGGTAAAAATGCTTTAGCAGATTTACTGTATATTTTAACTGATTTTTGCTTGAAATAGTGACAGCGCTGTTACTTGAAGCTTACAGATTTCCCCATCCTCCGAAATTTCATCTATCCACATTCTTTTAAAAGATTCTGTTCTTTTAGGGCAACCTTACAAGACCAAGAAGTTTTTTTCGAAGCGTGTACTTACTGTTTAAGTTCGCTAAGATATTAATACAGCTCAATACCTAATGACAGAAGCACTTTTAACACTTTTCGTATGTTTTTTTACAGTCTACAAATGCTTCACGAGGATCCCGGAATTTCGATGAATTTCCTCCAGTCATTGTCAAAATAGAAACTCTATTCGAGCCAAATAATGATGATGTGCCTAGTCCGAGTGTTGAATATCCCTATGACTCTGCCCACCAAGACTTTCCTCAGAGTCAGGATCCTACAAACTACCAGAACCAGATTTATTCTCATCCATCCTTTACAACTAATGGCCCTAATTTTGATCTCACTACAGCAGCAGTCGAAGCTAAAGCCAAATCCTCGACTAAGACTAAAAAATCTATCATTGTTACGCATACAGACCAAGAGGGAAAAGTACCATTCGGAAAATCAGTAGAACAGCAACAGCAAAAGCAACATCCTCCCTTGAATGCGTTCGTTCTAGCAAAAAAATTAACTGTGAATGAAATTCAAAGCGTTGAAACCGTGAAAAATGATAGCAACAGTTTCAACAATGCTCGTGCAGAACACTCAGCTAAATCTACAAATTCACCCGGCCACCAAAAATTCATGGACCGCTCCGTACAAAAAAGAATGGGCTTTCCGATTCCAGCTCCAGCTCCGGCTCCGGCTCCGGTCCCTGCTAACACAAAAAACAAAATTGTTCAATTGCAGTGCAAGCTATGCTCAAAAAAATATAATACCTTAGCCGAGCTTCACAGTCACCAAGCCAGTTGTATTCTCACAAGCCGCTTCCAGGAACGTTTCTGTGTCCTGTGCAACAGGGTTTTTTGTAACTCTATATATTTGAAATCTCACATCCTCCGAATTCATCCGACTGAAGAGGAAAGAGCCCGGAGACTAAAATTAATTAGTGAACTCAGCCCAAATGCGGTTGTTCTCCGAAATTCTCCCCAGAAGAAGAGACCACTCGAACCCGAGCCCGAGTCGAGCAGAAAACAGAGTAAACCTTTGAAATGTTCCATGTGTGACATGTCTTTCTACTGCAACTCCCTTCTTACAATCCATCTCAAAACGCATTATAGGGAAGAAAGGGCCTTCAAATGTTCCCAGCCAAATTGTGGGAAAAGTTACAATTTAAAGAAGCATCTCAAGCAACATCTTAGCACTCATTTTGACGCTCAATTATTGTCAAAGTTTAGCAAAATCAAGTCTTTTGGGAAGGTTTCTAACACCCACCGAATTCAAACTGCCACTGCCACTACGTACGCCACCAGTTCCGATGCAAGCATTGTCAATCTCAGCGATGACCCCTTTTCAGGTCAGAAAACTGCCCAAGGTCAACAACCTGCTCAGATATTTACTGATACCACCCATTTGGCTTCAGAACCACAACCAGCACCTCAATTCGAATTGGAATTCGACCTGGACGGGGATTACAAATGTCGACTCTGCCTACATAAATGTGACACAGCGCAGGATCTTAGAACCCACGTGGCAACCTGTGCCCTGAACCATGAAAGTCGCCACTGCTACTGTGTGACTTGTAATAAGAAATTCCCCAACTCAAAAATTCTTAGAGTCCACACCTTCCGTTTCCATGGCTACGGTCACGGACTTAATGCTGCTGCCCCTCCGGGCGAAAAGAAGAGCCGACCGCCCAAACAGCCGCTCCCTCCTCGTTCCTACAAATGCCAAATCTGCTCCAAAAAATACATGTACAAGTTACCCTTCCAGTCCCATATGAAATCCCACTACGCATCTAAAACTGACGACAGAAAAACATACAAATGTCATTTTTGTCCCAAATGCTTTAATTATCCATCCCTTCTCAAATATCATCTGAGGACACATCCCGAGTCGGAGGTGAATGTTGCAAGTTTTGCTGCTGTTGTGGAAAATCTAATGATTCAGAAGAAAACCGCGACAAAAAATATTGAGAAAGAACCGAGATCATCCGAAAGCAGAGTACCAGTACCACCACAGCATGCAGTCGTCGTCAGGCCCAAAATTAAAAATAATACGAATAAAACCAACTGTGGAAATTTCTGTTGCACGTATATGGACTGCGACCAGACATTCAAATACAGAAAACCGTTCAGGAAACACCTTCTTTCTCATACGGGACGAATGGGAACGGAAACCATTTCCGAACCCGGACCCGGCGTCAGGACCAGCCCCGGTACCGGTACGGGTTTCAGGACCAGCCATGGTATCGGCATTGGTGAAGGTTCCTACCAGAGTTCAACCAATTCAGGGAGTGTAAGTGACCACCTGTATTCGGGCAAAGCCTTTCAGCGAAATCTCCGCTTTACAAATCATTTAAAAACACATGCGGAAGATGCAAGACGCTATAGATGCCCCCTCCCTAAGTGTGACAAAGGGTTCAAATTTAAAACTGGGATCAAGAGACATCTTCTCTTCCATGCTGACCTAAGGTCATTCAAATGCCCACACTTGAACTGTGAACAGACATTTGAACTGTAGACTGGGGGGCTCCTGGAAACTGGAGTGTAACTTCTATACATAATTTACTGAATAAAAAACATTGTGAAGATTATATTCTTGTGTTCAATTATATTACCTATATGGATTAATTAATCTTAAGATTTATATCTCCGAGAAATTATTATGTTTACCATAAACTCATGATTTAAAATATTTAATAGACAGCTTATAGATGTGGATAGATGTGATGACTAGCTTGCGTGGAATTGTTTAATTGTTTGTTAAAATAAATTTACCAAGATTAATCAAACCAAGCACTATTACAATGGCCATAGTTTGTGTTATACATATGATGGAAAATGCGGATCCTGACACGGACTGAGTGCTTTATATTTTGCATCTTGATTTCCTCACTTAAGCAAATAAAAAATTTACTATGTAAATTATGCAATTAGGTATTAGGAGGTGGTATTTTCCTGCATATTTATTATTTATGGGCTTAAAATCAAAAATCCATAAAGTTGAATGCAGTAATTAAATATATGGCATGAACTGATGTTCCTTTCGCAATAAGTTATTATAATATTCATAGGTATTTCAGTTTTGTTAGTCCTTTATTCGGCAGTTAATTAGTAGGCAAGTACATAGTGCGGATGCTGTGATGTGCTCCTCGATTTGTGTACCTATTTCAAATTTGGTTTCTACCAAAAGGTGGGCTACTTCGTCTAAACTAGGTCTATAGAATATAGAATAGGCTAGGATGTAGGAAGGACAAAATAATTTGCACTTATAGGAAGGCAATATAAGTTACCAAAGTTGAGCCTTAAAAATAGGCATAAAAATAGGAAGGTTAACAGTATAGTTATGAATTGAGAGTACAAAAAAAATCCTATAAATGTATACGTGAGTAAGCCGTAGGGAGTAAATCAATGGGTCTCTGATTTTGTCCAATAAACAATAAACTGCTATTAACACAAACCTAAACATAAATTTTATTTTGATTGCTGGAAATACTAATAAATTTTAATATTCAACATGCAATAAAATTTATTAAAAGGTCTGATATCGTCATCCTATAAGATTGCTTAAACAGATTTATTTTGTTTTTGAAAAATAAGGATCAGATTCATCAGATTATACTTAAAGCAAATCGAAACCTGTGCAGTGCACAAAATAACTTAACGCAATACATTTGCTAACTACGAACTTTAGGCAGTACAACTGCACATAATTATGATGCGACAACTAAACTGAACTGAAACGGTACGAGGCAGCTTTTTCATGGGTTGTTTCGTTTTTTAAAAGAAATACTGACAATGATGTTTTTAGTTGTTAATAACTTAAAACCCATTATGTACATACTAATTTTAATGATACAAATATTAGGTATTCTATATAGAGAAACATATTTTAATAATATTTTAGGAAAATACAAAGGATTTTAGGTGGTTTACAAAAAATAGGCAGTAAATAAGAAGGCTAATTTTTTTTCTTACAAAAGCGTTTTTTTTAAACGCAGACCCCTTCCGTACTGATAGGGCATTCTCATACATCAGCAATATTTTATACCATCAAAGTGTGGGAAGCAGTACTCTGATACGATTTAGGAAAAGAACTGAATCATATAAGCAATATTTGCCGCAAAAAAGTTCAAAAAACCAATTGCCAGGACCAGGATTCGATCCCACGACGCCATTATAACGTCAGCGTTACACTACACAGCCGCAGCCGCCATGCCGTATGTTGTAGATATACAAAATTTCGAATATTCAGGATTTATTTGCCCTGTTCACATTTGTAAAATCCCATAGATGAAACTTTTAATGGCGAATATTTTGAGCTATAGAAATGTGAATAATTATGCTGACCATGGGTGCTATTGATCAATTCGGTAAAATGGGAAAATCCGAAATTCGGTGTTATTTAGCAGATTTGATTCTAAAACAAATCATGTGTATGACTTTAATCAAACAAACAATTTGTATGTAGACCGAATTTTGATTTAGACTTCAGATTGCTTGTAAAAAAATAAAGTTCATTTAGCTTTCATCGGGTATTACTGGGTAACAGTCTTACTAAATGGAATAAAAATTTGTAATTGGTCTACGCAAAAACAAATATTTCGTAAATATCTGCTATACTTGTCATATAAAAGATTGGAATAGTTTTATAAAAAAAACTCACAAAGTATTGAGAAAATAGGCGGGCTGGAACACTGCCGTAGGAAGGATATAGAAAGGAGAAATTTTACGTATAGGAAATAAGGGAAAACATGTTAGGCAAATAAAGTGCCCTTCACTGGATTGACGGGAGCGTACGACAATTATGGCAAGGATGGAAGCCCTCAAAAACAATTACCCGTGCGCCCCTTTCGCAGTATTTCGCACTTGCCTTCTGCGTAAGGATTTAGATGACAGTAGGGGGTGGGGTTTTAAAATTATTGGGTTTGATATGACGGAATTGTTGAACGCTTCGGACGACAATATTCAGTGTATACATATTGCTGACTCGAGACTCGAAATGTAGATTCCGTTTGGGGCCATGTACATATTACGTCAACACTTAGGGGGGGGGGGGTCAGAAGATATTAGTAAAAATGTTGACCAAGTTGTTGACCAAGGAGCCTAGGGGGGGGGGAGTCGTAGCTGATTTGACGTCAACATTTGTGAACAGCTTTTTTTCTTCACACGCTTTTAGAATTTGCGAATTTTTTAAAAAACGACCAAATTCAGTTTGTTCAAAAATACTTCAATTATGTATTCATAGATGGCGCAACGTCATTATGTTGAGTCAACAATTTAGGGGGGGGGGGGGTGTGTATGCAGGAAATGTTGACCAAATGTTGACCAGCGAGCCTAGGGGGGGGGAGTCGGAAATCTGGATTTTTGTGTTGACGCAATATGTACATGGCCCCTTTGCAACTGCTGGTAGAGCGTGCGTAAGTTAAGTGGTAAGTCATGTGGGGTGGAGGTTTAAGCTGCCTATCCTTTTACATAGGCGTACATACCAAAAAGGGAGGGAAGGGGTTCAAAATTTTTAGTTTTTGTACCACGCAATTTATGCACGCTCCCAAAAAGGTTAGACATGAACATGCCGTTTGTTAACTTGTACGAGAAAACGCGGAGAGAGGACTCTAGGTCTCGAGTCAGCAACACATATTTTCTTTCTTTACTTTCTAATTTCAACGACCGCGTCATTCAAACTTTTTAAAATCCTGAATTTGTCTGATTTAGTCCGTGAAGTCTGAATCATCCAATTGACTGAATTTATTGTAATTATTGAATTAATTAGAATTAGAACTATTAGCAATAGTGAACCAGCTAAGATTAATATTTCTTTCCTCCTAATATAAAATTGCTGCTCGTGTGTACCTTAGTGAGTTTAGCCATTTGTTTCTCTAATAATAGTGTTTACTATTCTTGAATTGTGCTCATTTCCAAAAGTTAAAAATTTCCTTGAACTTGAACATAAAAAAAGCTGCATTTAGTAGTAGACTTTAAAAACAGCAAAATTTATCGTTTTTGAAGAGATAAAAGTCGCTGCATCTAATAAACAAATAATCATAATGAGAAAAACACCATGTAAGAAAAACTACCTATGTAATTTTTATTATTTGTAAACATGTAAGTACATACAACATACAACATAATAATTATATATTTAATGGATGGGTGTTCTTCGGAAACTCATGGCCCACTTCGATAACTCATACTCAACCATAAAGTTGTAAAATAATATAATTTTAAGCCATATCTCCATGATATTGCTACTTTTGACTTTCAACTTTGTCAATATCAAATATATTGCCTGCCCCACGAGGCCCACGAGGTTCCGTCCTCCGTCTTCAGGCAGCTTAACAAGCCTGGTTCAGTGTTAATTCGGTTCAATTTCGATGATGGATGATTGTAAGCATTTTTATATTGGAGCATGAGTTATTGGACATGAGTTTGCGAAGAAACTCGCCCTAATAAATTAGTTTGTAGTTATAGTGCAGAGATAAACAGATTTTGTTCTTAAAAATATTTAAAGTTGTTGTTTTTTTAATTCAATAGCTTATGCGCTCATTGAAATCTGAAAACGAAAATAAAAAGGATCATTTTTTATATCAAGAAACTGAAGCAGAATTCTCTGATCTTGAAAAGAAGGCAAGAAGCACAGCCACACCTTCCGAAATATTTACTTTGAAGTTTGAGTTTGAGGACTTCTCCTCATCGCCGTCAGTAATGCAGAGATGAAAATGTTGGTCAGCTTATGATTGAATTCTCAACGCTAAGGTATGGGAGCAGCAAAAGTGTAACCGTCGACTCCGATATTATCGTAATTAGTGCCAATGGGAACTGCAAGACACCCGACGGCCGACGAAATTCGGGCCAATCTACCCGACGACGGTCGGGTAGATTGGCCCGAATTTCGTCGGCAGTCGGGTGTCTTGCAGTCCTCTTCAAAAATTTGGTGATTTTATTACAACTGAATAAAAATTATCTAACAGATCCAGATCCGGAAAGAAGTAATAATTGGGATTATAAAATTTACCATACTGCTATTTACGAATTCGAAACCGCTCAGGACCCTGCCCCACTAAATTCCTACGTGCTTCTGAAACAACTAACCTGGAATAAAATTCAAAATGTAACAAGTAGAACTGGAACCATTTCATCCGTACATCCTGCTTCATCCTGCTTCTGTAATAAAATTTGAAAAAACAATTCTCGTGTGATAAATTTGGCCCTAGTGAGTGCATGTTGCAAAAGCTAATTTCCTTAGTTCGAAAATGGAAGGAGATTATTCGGATGTCGGGCAATTAAATCTTAATGTAAATCAGCGAAAAAGAAAAGGTGAAGACGTGGATGATGTATCTCCTGAATTACTTCCGATTAAGAAACCTGTAACAGAGAATTCTGATGATATCAGTGATGATGGTAGTGGAATGTACACTAAGCAACAGGGCAGTTTAGTTCAAGTTAAATTTGAGACAGTTGTTGATAAAGTGAAAATGCCGCGTTGCGTAATTCCTTCCAAAGAAACTCCTCCTCCACAAATGGACGCTTGGCTGGATATTTTTGCTGGTTGGACACATCCTGAAAGACTGATGGCTATCAATGAGCTGATTGCTTCTTGTGAGCCCACGCAAGTACGACAT
Source organism: Dicyrtomina minuta (assembly GCA_949802685.1). Lineage (NCBI taxonomy): Eukaryota > Metazoa > Arthropoda > Collembola > Symphypleona > Dicyrtomidae > Dicyrtomina > Dicyrtomina minuta. Next base: position 58,313 of record CATKUY010000379.1, read on the forward strand.
ATGATGCAAGTAATTGAGCCTCAATTTCAACGTGATTTCATTTCGCTCCTCCCTAAAGAGTTGGCATTGTATGTCTTGTCTTTTCTGGACCCGAAAGACCTTCTCAAAGCCGCTCAAACCTGCGGATATTGGCGAATATTGGCAGATGATAATTTACTTTGGAGAGAAAAATGTCGTGAGGCAGGTGTTGGATACTTTAGTGCCATGTCCCAGCGAGTTTCCCGATATAAGCAACATCGTCTAGGAATGTCGATTCCTCCTCATGATTCGCAGCAGCAGCTGTCACCCCCACCACGTTGGAAATCGGATTTTATGAGGCAACATAATGTGGAAATGAACTGGAGGCTTCGAGATTTAAAACCTCCGAAAGTTTTGAAAGAGCACGATGACCACGTCATCACTTGTCTCCAGTTTTCCTCCAATAGAATTGTTTCCGGCTCCGATGATAATACTTTAAAAGTATGGTCCGCTACAACTGGGAAATGCCTGAGGACATTACTGGGACATACAGGAGGAGTTTGGTCATCTCAGATGTGCGGGACAACCATCGTATCCGGGAGCACTGACAGGACCCTTCGTGTTTGGGACGCGGAAACCGGGAATTGTTTACATGCCTTGTATGGCCACACGTCCACCGTTCGTTGTATGGCTCTGTGTGGTCGAAAGGTTGTGAGCGGCTCGAGAGATGCGACTTTGCGAATGTGGGACTTGGACACAGGAGAATGTCTCCATGTTCTCGTGGGACATTTGGCTGCCGTCCGCTGCGTTCAGTATAATGGACATTTGGTCGTTTCCGGAGCCTACGACTACATGGTTCGAATTTGGGATCCCGAGAGGGAGGAATGTCTTCATCAGTTGTCAGGACACACGAATCGAGTGTACTCCTTACAGTTCGATGGAGTACATGTAGTAAGTGGCTCCTTGGATACTTCTATTCGGGTGTGGGACGTGGAGTCTGGTTCCTGTAAGCACACGCTCATGGGTCATCAAAGTTTGACATCTGGAATGGAGCTCAGAGATAATTTACTCGTCTCTGGAAATGCAGACTCGACTGTCAAAATTTGGGACGTCTACACGGGACAGTGCCTTTTAACTCTCTCAGGAGTCAACAAGCATTTGAGCGCAGTCACTTGCCTCCAACTAATTAATAAATTTGTTATCACGTCTTCCGATGACGGCACCGTTAAACTTTGGGATATCAAAACTGGGGAATTCGTACGGAACCTAGTAGCCCTCTCGAGCGGTGGGAGTGGGGGTGTAGTTTGGAGAATTCGAGCATCAGAAACGAAACTTGTGTGTGCTGTCGGAAGTCGAAACGGGACGGAAGAGACGAAGCTATTAGTTTTGGATTTTGACGTCGATTTTCCAGATTGACGAAGCCAAGTGGGCTCTGGAGCTGATTACTATGTGTAATAAAAAATGCGGAACACACCTTATTAGTTCAAACTTTTAAGTGATATTATACAGTGTGTCTCAAAATTTTAAACTCACCCTGGTTTATCGTTTATGGGGTTTACTTCCTTTCAAGAAAAAATTTTCCGGCGGGATATTTATTTTTAGGCCTCAACTCACTATTAATTATGATTCGGCTTTGATTGCCCCCCATGGGTCATGTGATTCTCATGTAAATAATTAAAAACCGAAAATCGGGTCTCTCAAAATTTGAAACTCACTTTACGGTTTTTTAAATTCAAATAGCAATATCTCCCGCCTTAAACAATGAAAAATTACGAAAATTGGGTATGCGTATACTTATCACCACAATTGTTCACTTTGATCATCAATGCTGGTAGCGTTGAAGAAGACGGTTCAACCTCATGTCAACATTTTTTCCCGTTTCCCTACAGCTGATTCAATTCCATCAACTCTCCGTAATGTAAAATCCAGGACGTCTCGTGTCCCCGAGTGATCTACCTAAGTATTGAGTTTTACACTGTTTTGTAGGCAATTTAATTGTGCTCATGCCCGACTTGTTTATATTTTAATCGGTTGACATTTGCGTATGTACAGTAGTGATGGAAGTCGTGAATTTCCTATGTTAACCAACGAGGAAAAAGGGGTATATGAGGTTGACCCGTATTATCCAGCGTTACCAGTGCTACAGTGACCCGATGGTCAAAGTTAATGAAATGATTATATTGTATTCATTAGTAAAGTAACAGATGTGAGAGTACGCATATCAATTTTCGTAATATTTCATTGCTTTAGCTGAACAACGTTACCCCTGGGCCTGGGCCGGGGAGTCATGCAAAGCTAAATCATAATTAATAGTGGGTTGTCAAAAATAAATATCTGGCTGGAAAATTCCTTCTTGAAAGGAAGTAATCCCCATAAGCCGGGGTGAGTTTGAAATTTTTAGACACACTGTAGGTCCGTTTTTGCTGCTATAGCTTTTTTCCAAATTTTGTGACAAAACAGGTAATTATTATAAATTTAATCTTCGAAACACAACCGTTCGCTACTCCGGAATCGGAACGTTGGAGCCATGCTCGTACCCCCAAACTCTTCGGTGAAACCACTAAATGACACATATGGTATGCATTAAAAAAATACATGGAAAAGGCATTGTGGTTTCGAAAAATATAGGTTTGGAATTGTACATAATGTGTCAAATCACTGTTCTTATTATTGCGAGGGAGGGCTGGATCAGTGTTATTATTTGAGACGTAATTTAATTAACTCTACTACCTATGTAATGTATTATGCATGTAATTTAAAGCAAAAATCCTGCTCTGTAATGTTTAGCAGTGGACTATTTATAATTTGTAATTATTCCTTTCTTTGATTCCTTTTTTGTGCGTAGAATTGAAATACAAAAATATTTTACTAATGTACGTAATTGGAATAAATATACAATGTGTTGGATTAACGCGTAAAAGTTTTCATGACTCTACGCATTTTGAGGAAATAGGCAATTAATAAATAAATTCGTTACTATGTAAATCATGTTAAGTTGTGTGTAGTTATTTGTTGGCTGTCAATTTTCTTGCATAATTATTGTGGACTTGAAATCCATGCTGTTATCAAATGTGTAAGATCTTAAAAAAGGTTCCCCTGCAGCTAATCATAATTAACATATCATAAACGCTCCACATATTATGTAGCGTTAATAGTATAGAAATTTAAAAAAAGTAGCTAAAGTTGAATGCAGTATAATTTAGAAAACCTCGGTTTTTCGATGCTGCATCTAATGAAATGGTAATGTCCGTCCGTCTGTGTGTCTGTCCGTCTGTCCCCTTTTTCATTGGTTCACGCCACAGGTTCCAATTTTAAACTTACAATATTCTAACAACTTCTAAACGCTCACAAATGCGATGTAAATGTGATGTATAGTTTTTGGGTAAATTCTATTTAGTAAGTTTTTTGCAATTACCAGTTAAATGGACCAACTCTCAAAATTGTTTACTTGAAAGCATACACGTACAAAAACCGAGTCTGAGTCGATCCTGAATGCATGTAAATAAATAACCTGTTCAAACTCCAAAGTTTGCTGAAAACAGGGGCTTGGAAAATCAAATCCACGACTTTCAAAATTTTCAAGACCATTCAAAAATCCCAAAAAGTCTCGAATTTTAAAAACCTGTTTTAAATTGAATTACTTCCGACGTCTTAAAACTGGATATGAAGGTTGTGACAAATTTTTTGTTGTCAAGAGTCTTGATTCTATGAACACTTTAGCTATTCTTGATTTCAAAACTCTTGATTTTTCAAATCTTTTGAAAGTCTTGATTTCAAAACTCTTGATTTTTCAAATCTTTTGAAATTGAAAGTCTTGATTTCAAAACTCTTGATTTTTCAAATCTTTTGAAATTGAAAGTCTTGATTTCAAAACTCTTGATTTTTCAAATCTTTTGAAAGTCTTGATTTCAAGAGTCTTAAATTTTCAATACTTTTAAAAAGCTGGAGGGAGACTCTTGAAATTTTTTGATTTTCAAAAGTCGATTTTAATCAAGTAAATTAAAACTGACGTTTTGTGTTTTCAAAGGTATGGAAGATATTTTTGGTTAGACTTGATTTTAAGACACTTGAGACTTGAGACCACAAGGAGTTCCTACGACTTCTAAAAGTATCGATTTGAAAAATTCAAATTTCAAGACTGTTAAAGAAATTGAGTCCGAGAGTCTTGCAATTTCATGATCAGCCTTAGTCTTGATTTTAAAAGTATTGGTCTGGTCAAGGCTTTTCCAAGATCTAAATGGAAATGTAATAAAGCTTTGAAAAACGTGTACCGAAATACCCATTTTATGGAAAAAAGAATTTATATAATATCAGTTTTCTACTACTTAACTTGACGAAAGTAAATTTTTGGATTGAATTTCAGAAAAAAAAGGGAAAAAAATCGTGTAGACGTATGATTTTTTAACTCCCTCCCCTTCCCTCTGCTATAAAGTGAGATTTAGTAAGCATACCCCTTTTTGTAGACGTAATAGATGTATGGCACTTCAGAGTTTTGAATTATAGGTACATACAGTTTTGTTCAAACCCTCCCTATTTGCAATCAGTTTCGGTGAAAATGTTTTCGGAACAGTAGTTACTGAAAATAAATTTTTCCTTACTAATAATTAAACTGAAACAGTAAGTTTCGTCATTTTCTTCTCCAACAAGTAAGTGTTAAACTAGTGCCGTAATATTGTAAAACTATTGTAAGAAAAATATTGTATTGTAAATCAATATTGTATTGTAAGTTGTAATTGTAAATTACAATACAATTACAATATACAATTTAGATTCATACTTTTGGAACCCTAATAAGACCCCTAATTAGGATTCAATTACTGACTTGATATTTACTATGATGATAACTATCATGTAGATACACGATTTAAGCGTAAAACAAAGGCTTACGAGCATAATCCGCCAAGCCATAAGTGAAATATTCCATGAGATATTTTTTTCGAAAAGAGCGTCCAAAAAAACTTAGAATGGCTTAAGAACATGATGCGCGTAATGACTTTCGGTCGATGGAATATTTTTTCGAAAAATCGAAAAAGGCCTCAAAATGGTTTTTTGATCCTGTTTTTAATTTTTTTTAAAACAACTTAAGCACAATTTTCGAAAATTTTGGATGAAAAAAATTTTGAAATATTCTGAATTCAAATACAATGAAAATTTAAAAATTTTTTCTTTTTTATTTTGTTTGAAATTTTGGCTGAACAAGGGTAGGTGCGCATAAAATTTATAAAAAATAAAAAAAAATAAAAATTTTAAATTTTAATTGTTTTTAAATTTAGAATATTTTAAAATGGTTTTTCATCCAAAATTTTCCAAAATTGTGCCAAAGGTTTTTTCATAAAAAATTATAAAGTTGATAAAAAAACTATTTTGAGGCCTTTTTGATTTTTCGAAAAAATATTTCATCGACCGAAACTCATTGCGCATCATGTTGTTAAGCCACTCTAAAAGTTTTTTTGGACAATTCAAAAACAAATATCTCATGGAAAATCTCACTTATGGCTTATGGCCTGGCGGGTTATGCTCGTCAAAACACACTGCAGAAAATAAATTTGATATTGTATTGTAATTGTAATTCCTACCTATCTACATAATTTACGGGAATTTTGAAACTTTTGCAATACTGGACCAATTTCATCGAGCCATATATCATTCGAAAGGTAATCATTAGTAGAATTCAAATAACAGAATGCGCCTCCATTATAACAAAACGTTTTCAAAATAACGGTCTTTTAATTTGAAAATGCCGCCAAAATTGTGTTTTATGGGTCACAATCAAAAAACAAAAAAAATGGTGTCTGCTTATTTTTGAAGAGCTTTCAAATGATATATCACTCGACACAATCTGTTAACTTTTTTAAATTTGCAATTATGTAATTTAAAAACCATAAAAACTAATAACTACCGTGCGTGCACACTAAGTTATTTAGATTTGCCAAATTGTAACCGTTCGAATAGTATATCATGTTTGCGTAAGTTTACTGAGTGACCAGTCGAAATCTTCATTTAACACAATATTTAATGTTTTGGCGGGAGATTCAAAAATTTCAATATTAAATTTTTGGATTTATTAAGAATATAAAAATGGCTGTGCGTAAATCGTCACAGCTAACCCGTTTACGGCTTCTTTCCTTTAATTTACAACCTGTTAATTGACAACTAAAATTTGGCGGCAAATTCAAAATTTTTAATCTCGCTTTTAAGGCTGCCATTAAACAAGGGCTTTAGCCCTTGTTTTGTATTTACAATTACAATTCCAATTGTAAATGCAATTTTATAAAAATACAATTACAATTTACAATATTACGGCACTATATCAGACTATCGCCGGGGAAATACGCCAGTGCCTTCTCGATGAGTAGTTGAATGAAATGAAACAAATTTTGGACTGCGGATGTCGTCCGTTGCCCTATGGTTTAACACTATCACATCACAATTAACGGAGTACCACAGGTACAAGATCCTACCCTACATTATAATTTCAATGACCGCGAGTTTTAACATTCAAATTTTATTCACTCCTGGCCTGGGCCTGTAGTAGCCTGTATGTTGAATGTTGTATGTCAGTATGTCTATGGCAGTCAGATTTTTCAGATTGAGTCTGAATCAACCGAATGACTGAATTTATTAGTTGTTAGTTATGTTGAAATAACTAAAATTAGAACTTATAGAAAAAGGGAACTTGTTATGATTATTATTAGTTATTACTTCACTCGAATTAACTAATTTTTTTTTCGATACAAGTAATTCTGTCTTACCATGTGTTTCTCTAATATTAGTGTTTGGTTTTCTTGTAAATTTTGCAAGTATTCTTTCCCAAAACTTGAGAATTTCCTTGAACATAAAAAATGCGAACATTTAGAAGACTTTGAAAAAACCAAATTTATCGTTTTCGAAGAGAGAACAACCGTCGCAACTAATAATCATAATGAGAAGAACGCCGTGTAAGAAAAGCTACCTTTTTAAAAATTTTCTTATTAACATATTTGGTTGTAAGTGCAATTACGTATAATATGATATTATATAATTAGTACTAATGCGCGTAAAGGTGATCGGGTTCATTTTTTTTCAACTTTGAAAATCTGTAACTTTTTACCCAGCTGACGCACAATGAAGAAAAAGTTATCATTATACTTCTTTTTTAATCCTTTATGTACACAAAAATACTCAGTGTCGAAAATTAAAAGTTGCAAGAGATACAGGTCATTGTACGAAAAAACTGCGGAAAGTCTTACAACGGCCGAAGTGCCCTTAATGTGATCAATACATTTAAAGTTAATGGTAAAGTAGGGTCTTAAATGTGACCAATTCAAAAATGTACTCAAAACTTTCATAATTTTACATAGCCAGAGTTTTCAAGGAAAGAAGCTGAAATCAGTAGTGAAGATAGTTGAGACTATAGGTTGTATGAATATTAGATGGACAGATTTTTAAAGGCGGTAATATTTGAACGGCGGCCACTGATCACATTTAAGGGGTGATCACATTTACGCACCTTAGTACTATACATTTAATAAATTAGTTAATAGTACAGAGTTGAATACAATATTCTTTTTCATTTGAAGTTGTTCATTTTTTTGTAAATCCAATTTATAGCTTGCTCACATTGAAATCTGACAACGAAAACATAAAGGATCATTCTACCTATCAAGAAACTGGACGAGCAGAATTCTCTGGTCTTGAAAAGACAAGAAACACAGCAACACCTTCCGAAAAATTTACTTTAGAGTTTGAAGTTGAAGACCCCTCTTTCTCAGCTCCTGTTGTTCTATTAGTCAATAATGCAGATGAAAATCTGGGTCAGCTGATGAATGGATCTTCAACGCTACGGAATGGGAGCAGCAAAAGTGTAAACTCCGATATAAGTGTTCCTGTAATTTTGCAATCACCTACTCCAGAAGAACTAGGTTATGTATTATTACAACCGAATGAAAATGAAGCAGCAGATCCAGATCCAGATCCTGATCAGGAAAATAGCAATAATTGGGATTATGAAAATTACGATAATACTATTCACGAATGCAAAACCGACAACGATCACGACCCCCTACCAAATCCCTACGTGCTTCTCAAACGACTAACTTGGAATGAAATTCAAAATGCAACAAGTAAAACAATTTCATCCGACACCGAACATTACCATCCTGCTTCTCTGATCAACTTCGACGAAAATAATTCGTGGGACAACTTGGACCCTAATTCAGTTTCCGATGCCGATGCCGATGATGGAAAAGCAAATAATGAAACGCCGGATTTTGAATTTCAATGTAAATTGTGTTTCAAAAAATGTCATTCCGCTCTCCAGCTCTCACTTCACATAAACAGCTGTGCTTTAAGTCATCCAGATCGTAATCGCTATTGTATCCCTTGTAACAGGCTACTTTGCAGGCCGGAAACATTGAAATGTCACTTTCTGAGGTTTCATGCCACTGCGGAGGAGAAATCGGAAGGGCTCAAGTTTAAATGTGGTATCTGTCCAAAATCATACGCACTTCAGGGGGAGCTGGCGAAACATACGAGATCCAAGCACCAGCAGCAGCGCAACAACAACGCGGTTCAAGGCATTGACATGCAGAACAATGAGGGTGCAGTTTATAAATGCACGCGCTGCCCAAAATCTTATTCCCGCTATAAACGTTTTAAGCACCATGCTGATTCACACAAACGTCGAGATCAAAAAAAGAAATTACACATGATACGGACTCTGAGTTTACCTAAATGTGACATCTGTGGAATCTCTGTACGTTCCTTTGTCCAGCTCAATAATCATTCAAGAAGACACCATTCATTGGAACGACCATTTAAATGTTCACAGAACAATTGTGGGAAAACATTCAAAACAAATAGCAATCTTAGCTCCCACCTAAATTCCCACTCGAGCACGGTAGTGTTCAAGTGTACTTTTCCAAATTGTGACAAAACAGATAATTACAGATCTAATCTTCGGAAGCACATGAACGCTCTCCACTCTAAAACGTTGAAATCATGTTCATACCCAAACTGCGGTGAAATATTTGGATCGCCCAAATTTCGAACCAAGCACTTAAACACACATATGGTGTGCGTTGAAACAAATACATAGAAATCAATTATTGATTTTAAATAAAAGTGTGGAATTGTGCATTTGCCAAATCGCTGAGCTTATTAATGCCAGCGCCAGCGAGGGACTTTGAAATGTTAAGCAGTGGACTGATTATAATTTGTATTTATTCCTTTCTTTTATATGTTTTGTACGTAGAAATGAAATACCACAGAATATTTTGGTAATGTACTTTTAGTGTGAAATAAATAAACAATCAATGTGTTAGATTAACACTAAAGTTTTGATTACTATAAGCGTTTAGAAAATATACATGCAACTATTTTTCCGTTTTCCTCATTTTATTTTTCGTTAAGTTTATTCAATTCATCATTCAGGCTAAGCTAATAAGGGGTCGTCCATAAATAAATGGTCTCACGGGTATGGTGAATAATTAATTGGTCTGCTTGAGTATAGATGACATGTCATATGTTAAAGATAGCCGCATTTATGCAATGGTTAGCTGATGAAACATGATGGGGGACATAGGACCCTGAAATTTGGGATATTTCAATGACATCAATTACGGACCATCCCTAAGGTAATTGTGTTTTAGGTGCTGAGCTTAAGCATCGATTGTAATGGCCATGTCCGTCTGTCTGTCTGTCTGTCTGTCTGTCTGTCTGTCTGTCTGTCTGTCTGTCTGTCTGTCTGTCTGTCTGTCTGTCTGTCTGTCTGTCTGTCTGTCTGTCTGTCTGTCTGTCTGTCTGTCTGTCTGTCTGTCTGTCTGTCTGTCTGTCTGTCTGTCTGTCTGTCTGTCTGTCTGTCTGTCTGTCTGTCTGTCTGTCTGTCTGTCTGTCTGTCTGTCTGTCTGTCTGTCTGTCTGTCTGTCTGTCTGTCTGTCTGTCTGTCTGTCTGTCTGTCTGTCTGTCTGTCTGTCTGTCTGTCTGTCTGTCTGTCTGTCTGTCTGTCTGTCTGTCTGTCTGTCTGTCTGTCTGTCTGTCTGTCTGTCTGTCTGTCTGTCTGTCTGTCTGTCTGTCTGTCTGTCTGTCTGTCTGTCTGTCTGTCTGTCTGTCTGTCTGTCTGTCTGTCTGTCTGTCTGTCTGTCTGTCTGTCTGTCTGTCTGTCTGTCTGTCTGTCTGTCTGTCTGTCTGTCTGTCTGTCTGTCTGTCTGTCTGTCTGTCTGTCTGTCTGTCTGTCTGTCTGTCTGTCTGTCTGTCTGTCTGTCTGTCTGTCTGTCTGTCTGTCTGTCTGTCTGTCTGTCTGTCTGTCTGTCTGTCTGTCTGTCTGTCTGTCTGTCTGTCTGTCTGTCTGTCTGTCTGTCTGTCTGTCTGTCTGTCTGTCTGTCTGTCTGTCTGTCTGTCTGTCTGTCTGTCTGTCTGTCTGTCTGTCTGTCTGTCTGTCTGTCTGTCTGTCTGTCTGTCCATCTGGGTTTTATGTTAGCCGCACTGTACAAAAACATTGTTTTCCAGTCATGAAACCAACTCGATGTACGCTTAGCATCTACTTCCGGCCCACGGTGGACAAATCTGGAGCTAAACGCCGGATTTTTTCAAATTAATAATCTTTGGATGCGAAGGCAAAGGCAAAGGGTATTTTGTTTGTTTTGTAAAAAGAGTGTATTTCTAATTATAGTTTCTATCATAGTAGATGCATACGGATGAGAGTTCCTTGTACTTGCTATATGCTGAAGGCAAAACAAATGCTGTATTGTAACTGTAAATTTAGGTTTATCATACTATTGACATTGGCGTATTTTTAAATAATTACTATATTAGTTAAGAGCAAATACGGGTCAATGAACACTACATTAAACAGACCTCAAGAGCTTAGCGTGTTCACAACCACTACTTTAATTATTTTTTTCGTTATTTTTGTTTCAGTTTGTAAATTATTAATTAATTTAAAAAAGGTAACTGCACAAACCACTCTGTTATTTCGACAAGCATCTCGCACTTTTTTCCTAACATCAATCTCTTCATTTACTTCAAATTATTCTTGATAATTTTGTGTGAAAGTTCATTCTTAATTCTTATAGCGTGCTACTTTCTGTACACTATCCAAACCTTATATTTTGAAAATATTAATTTGAAATATTTTTTTTATTTTGTAGATGACAATAAATTGGTGCATTTACATTTTCTTACATTTTGCCCTTGGAACTTTTCGACTCGGATTAGCACTAGGTATTGAAAAGAAAGAAATTCCGATCGAGGATCCGCCAGCTAAAATCCTTTTTTATCCGCAATTGCATTACCTAAACCTGAACTTTGTGGACGAACCGGACATATTTCTGGACACGGTATGAATCAAACAACATGATACTAATAGTAAGGGATCGTCCATAAATGATGTCATCGATAGGGTCAGCTTGTGCAGTTGCCGTTTGCCCAATGATAAAGTGATGATACGGGGATTGGGGGGGGGGTAAAAATTGATAAATTCCCGCTGACATAATTTATTGGCCAATCCTTACCTGAATTTTTAGCCTGACCTGGGTGCAAAGTATGGATATCCCGTGGAAGTTCACAAAGTCACGACAGAGGACGGTTACATTCTAACAATGCACCGAATCCGTAATGGTCTCAATGCGCCCCCTGCACCCCCCAATGGACGTCCCGTAGTCTGGTTACAACATGGACTCATGGCCTCATCATCTATCTGGATTTTGAATACTCGGGAAAAAGCGTTAGGTACGTACATAGTTATAACAATCTTTAGGGGTTATCCACACATGACGTCATTGGTAGGGTGATTGGATCTCGTTGGATATACTCATGACATCCCATCTTAAAGATATCCATTTTTTAACGCACTGCTTGAGCTGATAACAAGGGTCTTCTAAAATTGTGAATATTTCGATGACATCATTTATGTACAATCCCTTGCATTGGTTGGCATTGTAAATTTTAAGGATGTTTTAAATTATTTAATAATGGTATTGTAAATAAACCACCTAGGTTACCGTTTGGCCGATAGAGGCTACGATGTTTGGATGTCTAATTCCCGCGGAAATGTATATTCGAGGGAGCACGTGAATCTAACTGGGAGAATGAAGGAATTTTGGGATTTTAGTTGGCATGAGATGGGAAAGTATGATTTACCTGCGAATATTGACTACGTGTTGCGTGAGACAGGGAAAAAAGACCTGTATTTCGTGGGTCACTCCATGGGGGCCACGGTATTCTTTGTATGTATGTCCCTCCGTCCAGAGTATAATTCAAAAATCCGGTTAATGAGCGCTTTTGGGCCCATCGCATTCACAGAGCACATGAAAGGTTTCGTCAAATTGGTGGGTCCATATTCCAAGTTCTACCATTGGATGCTGAGTCAAGTCGGACCTCTTGAACTCATGCCGAGCTCCGCTGCCATGGATTATTTCGGGAAAATTGTTTGTAGAGAACAAAGTCCACTTCAGGGGATGTGTTCCAATATTCTTTTCATCCTCATGGGCTACAACGTGGAACAATTAAATATGGTATAACAAAATATAATTTTTATATTTACAGATAATTATTGTATTACTATGTCTTTTCTTTAAAAAAAAATCCAATTTGTCAGACAATGCTTCCAGTGCTCCTGGGCCACATTCCAGCAGGAAGTTCCGCTCGAACACCACTCCATTATGCTCAAGGCATTAGTAGCAATGGGAGCTTTAAGGAATTTGATTTTGGAGAAGGCGCCAATTTAATTCGTTATGGGACAAAAACACCCCCAGATTATAATTTATCTCGAATCACTGCACCTGTCGCATTGTACTGGGGAACTAAAGATTGGCTTGGCGCTGAAGAGGTTATTGTAGATTAGATTAATTCTAATAATAAGTTTTTGAATATATTTTGCCAATTTTGCATACAAATAATGACTGCCATGCAATACATAGAATTATGACAATTTTTGATATGTCGTTTTTTTTGTTGGTACATAGGATGTTCTGAAATTAGCCGAGCACCTTCCAAACGTGGTTCGAAAATATCGTGTTGGGTTCAATCACATTGACTTTGTTTTTGCTATCGACACGCCTAGGCTTCTTTATCAAACTTTTGAAAATTTTATGAAACGCTATTAAGAAAAAACAAGATATTATATATTATATTGTATAATTAATGGATAGTAATAGCTATGCTTCTTAATACAATTTAGTTCCACTTGTGCAATACATCCTTAAAACTTAAATACAATCTTACATAATGTAAACCTTAAATTTTGTAACAAATGTTCAAAAAAATTTATAATACAAAAACTAAATACAATTTTTTTCATGTCATTCCAAATTCAAAAACCCGTCATTTCTTGGTTAGTTCAAATAAACCTGCCGTGAGTTTACGAGAAAAAATTAACTTCAAAAGGGAAGCTTGTAGCATTTTATAGACTCGAGGACATCATTGGACATTATGCATAATTTGTCCCCTTGGCCACAAAATAATCTCTCGTAACAAAACAGTGAATAATTTGTCCCCTTGGCCACAAATAATCCCCTTTAACAAAACTGCATAATTTGTCCCCTTGGTCACAAATAACCTACCTGCCTACCTTAACAAAACGATGTAAAATTTGTTTCCTTGGCAACAAATAATCCCATTTAACAAAACAGTGTATAATTTGTCCCCTTGGTTGCAGATAACCTACCTTAGCAAAACGATGTAAAATATGTCCCCTTGGCCACAAACAACCTCCCTTTAACAAAATAGTGTTTAATATGTCCTCTTGACTACATATAACTTTCTTTAAAAAACGGTGTATAATTTGTTCCCTTTGCCACAAATATTAAACCTACCTTAACAAAACAATGTCAAATGTATTTCCTTGGCTACAAATAACCTCCTTTTAACAAAACAGTGTATAATTTGTCCCCTTGGTTACAAATTACTTCCCTTAACAAAATCATGCAAAATTTGTCCCCTTGGCCACAAATAACCTCCTACTAACAAAACGATGTAAAATTTGTCCCCATGGCTACAAGTAATCTACTTTAACAAAACGATGTAAAATTTGCCCCCTTGGCAACAAATAACCTCTCTTAACAAAATGGCGTTTAATTTGTCCCCTTGGTCACAAATAACCTCCATTAGCAATACGGTGTGTAATTTTCCCCCTTGTCCAGAAGTAACTCTTCTTTACAAAACGGTGTTTAATTTGTCCCCTTTTTGTCTAAAAAATGTTCCTTAACAAAATGAAATTTAATTTGTTCTCTTGGTCAAAAATAACCGACCTTTGAGGATGTCTTATTGTGGCCGGTAAGTTAATTGTGGCTTGTGGCAGGCGAATTAAATACTGACTAATCAGAATCAGAAGTACCAGAAATAACTTTCACTTTTACTTATTCTTACTCTCACTTTCACAGAATTCATTTTTAGTCAAAATTTTTAGTATTTTAACTACACAGAAAAAACCTTACACTTTCATTTCGTTTTCCTTGACACGCGCGAACTTCAAATTTTAATTGATTCTTCTTTTCTTTTGTTTTCTGTTTTAGTGTTCGATTTCATTCCTCGATTCCTCGTCGAAATCGAAAATCATCGATCCCTTGGATTATTCTGGTGCAGTTAAATGTGTTATTTTTTCACACACTAAGGAATTAATTAATTTAATTTCCAATTGATTTTGTGACCTGTTGTTTGTTTACGGTACTCGTTTTGAGTTTTTGAGTATCTTGAATATTCACAGAAGCTCTACAGAAATCAATTTATTTTGTATTTTATTTAACGGCTGCATGGAAATTGGCAGTTAGGGGGGGGAGAATAGGCAGTGAATTACGTCGTAGGAAATAGGCAGTCCTGGTTCTGAGGCAATTGGCAGTGGTCACTTTTTGTATGGAATAGGCAGTTTTTATTTCATTTTGAAAAAAGTTTTGTAAACACAAAAATGAAAATTTGAAACCAAGATATTGTGTTTTACATTAAAAGCACCATTGAAAAATTGCAATTGTGTAAAATAGGATGAATTCGTCCATCAAAATTAAATAAATTGGAATAAAAAAATAAATTGAAATTAAATAAGTTAAAATTAAATTCTATTGTCGAATTAGTGGCTGACGACTAGCTTTTGTAGGTCTTCCTCTCTTAAATCGTTGGACGTTGATTTTGGCAACTTTTGCGGCTAATGCGAACTCAATTAAGTTGCGTTTTACTGCGAGACCAAAGATGTGTTTACACACATATCTCTTCAAAAACGAAGCGCATGAACACGTAGATTTTTTCCATTCGGAGTGATTGAAAGTCACAATGTAGGCTGCGAAATAGAGTTTTTCAAACTTTGAAAATGATCTGTAACGTCGCTGCATTTGAGTAATAGTGGACTTGTTGATAATGCCCCTGGTTGAGGGTTGAACGTAAGAAACCTCTATGTTGTCTTGAACAGAATGGTGTACGATAGACGGTTCCAGCTAGATGGAAACAATAAAGAAAAACCTTCAAACCATCCACAATTCTGGTCAACCCATTGATTGGAAAAGTACGCCAAGAAATCCTTAGCCTCGTTCACTGCTTTCCATTTATTCCCAATTTTTGTGTGTCCCACTACTACATGCTTGAGATGTCATGTTGCTTTGGAGGGTTAAGAAATGGAACTGAGGAAAAAATACTGTGACAACCTAAAAACTTACTTAACTTTGACATTTATGCAAAAATAAGCAATAGATAATGCAAATCAGGCGATAGAAAAACCAAAGTGTCACAACTGCCAATACACTTAAAAAAAAGACGATTTTTATAAATTTAAATACGATATTTGCCTACACTGCCTATTTACCTTTATCGGGACTTACTGCCAGCCACTGCTTTATCCCTTTTTAATACTGCCTATTCCCTTTATGCCTTATTTAACCTATCTCTTACACTCTCTACGTAAATATATGTGCAGTGTGCAGTGTGCAACCTAATAGCTTAGATAATTACAATTGTTTCTGTCTGTGAAGCTTTAAGCATTGTTTGTTAACTTTAGCTTTAGAAACATTATGAGTAATTTGAACATGTGTTCTTCTACTACAAGCACGAACGTCATCATGTGGTTTGTGTGCAAAGTGTGTAGACGTTCCTTCCCTGGAATTAATGACTTCCTCCAGCACAAGAAAGAACATCATTTTTTAGAATTTAAAAATACAAAGTGCATCATATTTGAAGAAAGTAATTTTTTGAATTGTGACAGTTATGCTCATCATCAAGAATATGGGTAAGTTACAGACAGTCCGGGTAGAAAGACTTGGTTAATTTCATTAGGAGATAATTAAATTACGATTTAAAACAGCTAGTATTTAGTGAAATCTTTCATTATTCCCAAAATTAGCTTAAAAATAATGTTGGCAATTTCAATTTGTTTGTACTCAATAAAATTTACTTACAGATCTGGGCTAAACACATCCGTTTCCTCACATAGCTACGCTGAAGGCCACAGTACTATTATTAGAAAACCACCCGAAATAAATGAAACTTTCCGGCTTCGGACTTATGATCATCATCCCACTCACAATACTGATGATGGATCTGACAGTGTGAATGACTTGCTCATTTCCGACCAACAGTTGGCATCCTTATCCAACAATAATAATGGAAATCGAAACCGAAACCGAAACCGAAATTTTCAGTCAATGGGTGGATTGGGACCGGGACAGGGACCGGGACCGGAACTGGACACCCGCCTTCTTCAAAATAATATTATTAAACGACGCAAGCACAAATGTCAATCCTGCCCAAAGGAATTCAATCAAAAGAAAGACTTAAAAATCCACGGCGAATCTCACAAAAGGAAAGAGGAGCAGAGACGAGCCTTTGCCTGCCACGTCTGTGACAAGTCCTTCTACTACGCGTACCTCTTGAATCTCCATCTCAAATCCCATTCGGACGAGAGACCCTTCCCATGTCCAGAATCAAATTGTGAGAAAGCTTTTAAACTGAAATTTCATCTGGATCAACATCTCCTCACCCACACAAACTCCATCCGACCATTTACCTGTTCCTATCCCTTGTGCAATAAGACATTCAAGTATCAAAGTAATATTGAAGCACATCTCAGAAATCATACAGGTGTACGTCCTTTTAAATGCGATGAAATTAACTGTGGCAAAACTTTTACTACATCCGGATTTTTGAGCACTCATAGGAAGCGTGTTCATTGTTAACAGACCAGAGACTAATAACTTGACAAATTGACTGGGTTTGAGGCAAATGCTATTTTTTTTTAATTTACGGTTCATCTAATTATGTTTTTTGTAAAATTTCAGTTATTAGTGTTATGAGTTGGTAAGTAATACAGTAGATACGTAAACATGTTGTGTAGGTAAACTGTTTTAAATTAGTTAGACTGGTAAATGAAATGAAATTTTTGGATACTTTCGTTTGCATGTTATGTTACATTGAATTACACATATTTTATCATTTTACTCTTTGGCTAATCAGAAGGTGTGTGTAAAAGTGAATATTGTGTTTTTTTTATTGTATTCTATAGTTGAAATAAATGAATTATGTTCTATACTTACTACAAGCATTCAAATCTAAATTCTTAAATAGTAGCAATACAGGCGTAAGCTGTGCTTTAAATATTAATTCGTGTACACTTTCTACACACAAGGTAAAAAGTTGTACTCTTTACTTTTACGAACGGTTACGTAACGCTAAAAATGCGACACAAACAATTTGTTTCCATACAAAATCACCATTTTGATTTTATTGATGGTTTTCTTAGGTAAAGCAAATTTTTGTATTTACATGTTTCAAAAAAGTGCAAAATTTTCTATTTACTTGTTTTGAAAAAAGTTAAAAATGCTTTATTTGCATGTTTTTAAACTGTACAAAAATTTTTATTTGCATTTTTTTAAAAAGGGCAAAAAATTAAATTTGCATGTTATTGAAAACTGGAAAAATTTTCCATTTACATGTTTTGAGAAAAGTTGAAAATGTTTTATTTCCATGTTTTTGAAAAGTCAAAATATTCTTTTCAAATATTTTTAAAAACTCTAAAATGTTCCATCTACATGTTCCTTGAAAATTCAAGCAGCGGGGGCTGCCTACGCTGGTCACATTACCCGTGGCTCTGCATGCTGGTAATCAAACTTATAAAGTCATATTAAGGCACCATACTAAAATAATAAAATTGCATAATAATAAAGCTGCACAAGCCACGTACACTGCATAACCAATTTTTAATTCTAATTTTAATAATTACGACGTATCATTATACTTATTTAATCACAAACATATCTTCAAGAATAATATTATATTTGTAAGTCGAAAATATTTAATTATTTATTCCTGTCTCGTTGGAAATATGGCAATAGACAGAGTAAATAAAATTAAAATGCAATTTGCAAGGCTCATTCTAAAGTGCAATAAGTGCCCATCATTGCTGGCAGTCCATAAGTATTTGCAACTCTCCAACTCATCCACCACCGGAATGGTATAATTCGGATTTAAAAAATCAATTTCTTCACAAGTCTCACTTTTCCCCATGTGCCCAGATCCAATGAAAAAATAATCCATGGAACCCATTGAAAAATTCGCACCCCGAGTCCTTCTAAGACAAATGGATGGACCACTAAAATCCGTAGTGGAAAAAACAGTCCAACTCGTATTTCCAGTGGAAGCCCAGAAAGCAAAGCACATGGGGCTTGTTAAATTAAATTCTTCCTTTTCCGTGTACCACTCTTGTCCAACGGGGAGATGGGATTCAAAAACGAGATTGCCGTCACCCGGGTAGAGACTCAGACCGACAGAGTCCACATCAGAATTTCCGAGGTATCGCATTGATCTGTACGGTGGTAGGAGATCAGTTCTGTATATGCAAGTGCCATCTTTTGTCCATATGGCACTTATTGAGTCCCCTCTGTAATTCTCTTCAGAATAGAGGCCCCACCTTGATTTTTTTCAATTACAGAAATAGTTTTAAAAAATGGCAAAACTTTATGGAAAACTTTTTAATTTAATTTAATTTAATTACATTCCGGTTAATCTGGTTTGACGAATATTTGAGATGTTGTAATTTAGAATGGCCTGCAAATTTGGTATTTTCCCCGTGTGGTTTAAGGAAAAGTTTGAACTTTGACTACACTCAATCTCGGAATGGTTGTAAGAAGGAATGGTTAAAAATTGTATAGTTTGCCTCTGTAGTGCTTCCGTTGCTTTTAATTGGAATAAATTAATGCATAACGCTAATTGCAAGAATACCAAGCGTTTTGAAATCATTTTGTTTACAAAAATGAAATTTTAAAGTCTATTTAATAAAGCGAATTTTTGTAAGGATAGGGACGAATGTAGCAGGTACTAAAATTGCGGATACGACTGGGGTGGTCTTCGATTTTAGGGGGTACAATTATGTAAAATTAAAACTATATTTCATTACTGCAGTTTTTAATTATTGATTTTTAATATTGACGCAGGATGATCCCAGTTCCAGTTTTGTAATTGACTTTTATCAAATGAAATAAAAAGTATCTTGATATCTTTTATAAATGCAGTCAAACTGCCAAAAATTATGCAAGCCAAAACTTGTAATGTAAAATAATAATATACATATAGTTAATTAGCACAAGTATGAAATAAATTTCAAGAAGGGCAGATTAAACAATATGTAATATGATAACGCTTACAGCTTAAACAATAGAAATATGTTAAGCTTTTGTTTTTTTATAAGCTTTGATTTTGATATTGCCGACGCCGACGATTCAATAAATGTAATTCTAATCAAAAGAATGACAAAGAAAAAATATTGATTGAGCTAGTTTACATAAATCACACACAATTAATATGCAATTCAATTCAACTATATTTCAACTGAAAGCAAAGTGAAAAATAATAGATCTTGTCTGATGCGGGCCCTTTGACCATCATATCAAGTCAATTCAAATTCTATTATCTGACATATGACATATGGTAAAAAAATACCACTTAATAGCACAAAATGCATTTAGCTATTGATTGCATCCGCAATAATAATTTGTGATGGTTCTACAGTCTCCCCTTTTCCCTGTCTCCAGTACATGTTAAGGGTTGGACTGCACATCTAGCGGTAAATTCTTAGGCTTTGCCTGGGCATATAGGTATACATTTAATTTTTTTACAGTAACTAAAAGGTAATATCTAACCATTGTCTAAGAGAAAACTGGAAAAAAGTTTTTCAATGTGAAACTAAAGATTTTTGAAATTCGAAAATTTTACCATTGTTTTATATGTAGACATCCCGACATCTCATCTTCGACGCCCAAATAAAATACCTTCCACATTGAAATCTGACAAAAACTCTTAGACAGTGGATAGGCAATTGTTCAAGCTATGTATAGTAAAATTTATTTTGAATGCACCTGCTACCAAATTTTCTAATAATTTACACAAAATTTCAAGTCCTATGTTCTCCATGAGGCAGTGAAAACTACTACTCTCTCCATCACACTGACCTTAAGTAATGTCAACATTCTCAGTGCGCATGTCTGTGCGCATGTCTGTGCGCATTTCTGTGCGCATGTTTTTGCGCATATCCCTACGCATGTCTGTGAGCATGTCTTTGCGCATATTTTTGCGCATGTCCCTACGCACGTCTGTGCGCATGTCACTACGCACTTCTGTGCGCATGTCACTACGCATGTCTGTGCGCATGCCCATGCGCATGTTCTACGCATGTCCTGCGCATGCCATGTCTTTAGACAGTTAATGTTATAGTTTCATACAAATTATCTAGATTTTCCTCAAAATTTAAAATAAAATGTCAAAAGTCTAATTACTGTCATTTTCTACAGCAGAAATTCACTCACATACGAAACGGAATCTGAGGATTTTGACCCCAAACTATTTCTCAGCTTTACATCCAGCTACAATAAATGGGGCTCGGGATTCCTAGTCCTCTTTGAAATACTCCAAGCAGAATACACATATTTTATGGTCCGAAGTTATTTCTCGACTACAGCCCCAGAGAGAAGATCCTACGGACCCTTTGAACAATTTAAATTATTTACAATCGTAGTCAATCCTCAGCGTAAGAGGAATATTGCATTTACAGTAAATTATTTGGATTCCAAGATGAAATCCGGATCTTGCTACTGGCATGACACTATGGTCGTTCATGAAATCCCGTCTAGAGGAACGCCTAGAAGAATGGCTAGGTATTACGCAAAATTTTAAATCTCATACTCAATTAATTTAAAAAAAAATGGTCCAAAACAAATTCTGTCAGATTTAGATTTTTATCTCAATTCATTAAATATTTTACTCAATAAATTCATTTTTACAAAATGTGTAGGTTATGTGGGAGCGTGACGTCACCAATTACATTTTCAACGGACTACCCGCTTCTAGTTACGTTCTACACGTACTACTCCACCACAGGAAAAGGTTTCAGAATTTCATGGAAATAAAATTTTACAAAAAATCATACGACATAATAACGTAGTGTATTCCAACTTGAAAACTATACATAATTTTTAATTTTTAAGAAATAAAGTACACACAGTATTTGGGTGGAAATCTCATTTTTTTTTTCATTTGCATAATATAAGCTCGTGACAAAGTTGTATTTAGCCCACAGTCCTTATGTCAGCTTTGACTACTTAATTAATTAAGCCCAGCCTATTAAAAATATTTTAAGTAATAATTATTATCCACTTTCATTTTAATAATGGGGTGATTTCAACTAACCTGGAATTTCCTTTGATTCACACCTATTCACTTGGTTTTGGTAAAAGCAAAAAATAAATTACCTATTCTCAATTTTTGACATAACAATTTACCCTTCAGTCTTCAGACACGGAAACGGAAAATTGCATAAACTGTTTTGTGTTGCAATCAATAAAGTAATTAATGAAGCAATTCCACTTAATTTTTCTAATTCACCATTTCCCTAATAATTTAGCAATTTGATTCTTATATATAACGCTTTCAATATTTAGCGCAATTAAATTCCTATAATGAATGCCCACTTATTTTAACGCCTAATTAAAATCATCATCATTATAATATTATGTTGTGTACTGATAATTAAAAGTAAACAAAAAAATTAAATATTACGGGCGCTAAAAATTACTAAAGGTTGGGCAGACGTCATAACAATCTAATTAAATATAACCTTAGTTGCTAACCTCTTCAAGTAGGAAGGTAAATCAACCAAAATGAAATGCTTAATTTCCTACGGAATGGATTTCTACGTCATTTACTGCCGATAAGTCCTATAGTAAAGTACACCTTTAGCTTATAACAATAAGTTTCTAAAAACATTTCAAAAATCAAAAACAAAAATGGAATCAGGCCGGAACACTTCCTTAAATAGGCTCACGCTCCAACTACTTTCCAAGCTGTGCCTAATACCCTTCGAATTCAATCCAGCCACAGGGCAGATAAAGAAACAAAGAAATAAATTCAAATTATTTCTTTTGAATGTTTTCACCTCCATTTATTTCACGTTTGCAATCTACACGGCCTTTACATTTGTTAAAGGAGTTGTTTTCCCTGAAAACAACAGTTTGAACCTGAACCATTTTTCAATCCACTTTATTTATTTTCTCGTTTACATTCTCGGGTCTTACATTACCCTGAACTGTAGGAGACGCGGCGATGCCCTTGTACTACTCTGGAATACTCTCTTTGACGACTCGCCAGAAATCCTTGCTAAGAGGCAGACGAATTTAAACCGGGAAAAATTAGGTTTTTTGAAAAAACTAAAACGTTACGTTAGGATGTCAACAAAGCAAAAACTTTTACTCGCCAATCTAACCCCAATTATTTATTGTACGGGATCGTTTGCGAGTGCGGTACTTCTTAGCGATCCTACAAGACCTAATCTGGCTGTCAATTTGTTGAATGAAGAGTATCAAACAAATGTAAATTACTGTCTACTTGGTGGTTTGGAAGTATTTACAATGTTCTTTGTAATTTCCTGTACGTGGCTTGTCGGTGTTATTTTCCTGACAATGTTTGAGCATTGTAGTAGTATCCTTGACAGAGCTATGACATCCTTGGAGGAAAAAATGTAAGAATTTAAAATTTTCTAAGAAAACTAATTAGCGTTTAATAGTTTTCTAAATCGTTTTCATTTAAATACTGCATTGTGTTGTTATTTTAGAAATTCAAAGAAAATTACAATAGAGATGATACGGGAATCTGTGTCCGTCTGCCGCCAACTTCAACTCCAAGTTCAACTCTATAATCACTCCTTAGCGTATAATAATTTCATGTTCAAAATCTTTTGTTTGAGTGGCAGTATCGGCTGCTTATTTTTTGCTATTCATTTCTTTAGTAGAGACCATTTTGTGGCAGGATTTTGTGGAGTTGTTTCCTTTGATTTAATTGTTGGTTATAATTTCACATTTGAAAAAGCATTTCAAATCCCGCTGCAAATTAAATTGCTCAAAAATGTCATTCTTTTGGCTGTGAGGCAATTGCAAAATCAACACTCTACTGCTGCTGCGGCTGGTAATACTTCTAAGGAAAATCATATGACGAGACACAGTGGATTCCAATTAAAAGAATGCCCGGTGCTTAAACAGATGTCACTCATCGTGGCGTCGATCCCAAATATTGGGATCAAAGTTGGGGATTTTCATGTGATGGAGAGAATGTCCACTTTGATTTTTATGCATTTTGTTTTAGGCAATGTTTTATCACTTTTAATCACATTCCAATAATTTTTAAATAATATTTGACAATATGTCATAGGAATTAACTAACTAACTCAAAACTAGTTGAAAGTTGCATTGCATTTTGCATTTGGCATTAGCGTCTGCTTTCAACTCATCCTTGGAATATTGGCGCCACCATTCAAAGTCTTTTGGTTGTAATTTCAAAATCAAAATTTAAAAACTTGTGTAAAAAATATACTAGCAACTAATTTTAATATTCATCACTACTAATAAACCTTTGACCTTTGTTAGAAATACCTATTAATGATCTAAAATAATGTGCCGTTTGAAAAACGATAACTACGATGGATACTGTCACTATAAGTGTACTATTTCGGTGCAAATTCTGTACGGTATATTATGATAAAATAGAAGATTTCATTGGCCATAGAAATAAGAATCATTTTCAAGAACTTCAAGAAACTACCTGCATAATATTCGAAGAGACCAACGATAATTATTTAAATAAACATGACGGGTAAGATTTCAAAGAATACTGCGTATTTACTTCAATTACTAATGATTTTGAACGAAAAATTGTCATGATTTGTAATAATTGCAATATAAAACAGCAAAAATCAATTAATTACAAATTACTGTCGATAAAAAGATAATTGATAATCCCGTGTAAGTAAGCGTTATGCTTTAATTTTAATTAATCCCAAGTTCTATTTCAAAATTTGTAGCTTCCGCCCAGCCCTTTTGTCTATTGACGGAGACGAAGAAGTGGTAGAGGACCCTTTAGTAGTGAGCGATCCATCAGCAGTTAAAATTGATACTTACCTGCTACCTTCAGATGTTGAAGCACTAAATAATGAAGCCCAAGTACAAACTTCTCAACCAGGCGTAGCTCCTAACTTTTTGGAACTAATTACTGATAATTATTACGATCCTGCAGTGTCTAGTCAGTCCTCCTGCTACAGCGTCACTAGTTCAAATTCGAACGCATTTGCGAATATCGATGTGGATACGATTGTGAATGAAAAAGTTGCATTCAGTGTTGAAAATTCGAATTACCTTCTGAGTGGATTAGATACTAAACCAGATCTAGGAAATTTTGGGTCCCTAAGTGCAAAACAAACAACAACGACAACAACCAATGAACTTCGCAGTTACGAAAAAATTTGCAATGATATAAAAGTAGGGCCTCTCGCTTCGTCAAAAAGTAAATATTTAATTCAGCGTCTGGAAAATCCATACATTCTTCTCAAAAGGTTAACCCCAACGGAGATTAGAAATGCTTCTTCTTCTTTGCCATCCCATTTAAATCCCATCAAAAATTTTAAACCAGAAGCCAAAGCCGAAAACTGTAACGGCAACGGTAACGAACTGGATCGCAGCAATTCTGAAAGCAAGCACGGCACACAAAATCGAAAGAAAGGAAGAAGATACAAAAGAAAAAACCTTGTCCGAGTTGGGCCCGCATCAGGAAATAATAATGTTCAAGTTAACCAGTCAAAACCCCAATGTAAAGTTTGCTCAAAGTTATTTTACGCGAATAGTACACTACGAAGACATATGGAGACTCACAAAGCTAGTAAAGAGCGAGTTAAAGAATACAAGTGTAATATCTGCGGGAATTCCTATTTTATGCGTCATCATTTGACAAATCATATGAAATCCCATTCAATTGATGCGCCATTCAAGTGCCCACAACCCAAATGTTCAAAAGCCTTCAGACAGAAAGGAAATCTAAGACAACACCTCATATCACATGTTAATTATAGACCATTCAAATGCCCACATCCAAATTGTGATAAATCTTTCAAAATCTGTACAACTCTTAAGAATCACTTGGGCTTACATGCTGACAAGGAAGCCTTTAGTTGTCCTCATCCATGCTGTGGTCGGAGATTCAAGAGTCGAAATTCCATGCTTCAACACTACAAAAAAAAGTTTCACCCTGGGGAACTTCCGCCACCTTCTCCTTAGTTACTTGCAGACTCTTAGTTAGTCGTTGAGAAAATTCAGGCCCATTTTTGTATGCATGCAAATTCACAATACACTTTGCAGGCTAAACAATTGGAATAAAAGAGATCTAAGAATTTTTTAATAGTCATAATAAATATTACAAAATTTCATGAACTTATTTATTATTATTAATTTTAATATTTAGTTTGTACAAAAAGAGCCGTTTTTGAGCAAATAAGCGTCTCATGATTTTGTACAATAATGGTAGTAAAATTTTATTATCTCGGCGTTTTTGACCTACCTAATTTCATTCTTAGACTGATACTAGTATAGCTATTGTGTTGTGCAGTTTAAAATAAAAGCTCTTAAAGTACGAGTTTTCCTCTATCGATTTTGTGAGAACTAAAAAAACAAAGCGACGAGTTAATTATTTAAATATTAATGACTGTGTGTGTATAATTAGGCTGTGATAGCGGACTTATTTACTTTTTCTAATGTGTACGTAATTTAAATATTTTGTAAATCATGACAGTAAAGTGCAACAAATAGAAAAGCTGTAAGGACCAATGGTCTAATTTTAGCTTCAATAAATAAATAAATACTTTTATTACAATAAGTGTTTACGTTTAGCAGGTTGAGTTGTTATAAGGGGTCAGAAACAAATGGCTCCAACCAATTTGAGGATGGGTTACTTGGAGTAAGGTTACACCCCATGTTAAAGCATAGCCAACTATATATATAGGCCTTCCGTTGTACCTTGTACCTGAAAAGTTTGTAATGTTTGTACTTTCTACTTACAAAAGACCGAGGCAAATTCCTTATTTTCTGAAAAAAAGTTTATTTTTTGAATTTTCAAAATCCGAGAAACTATTTTTCAAAAAATGTTCTCCGAATTTCAAAACTACAGTTTTGAAAAATCGAACGTAAATTCTAGGAGCTACACGGTGCTAAAGAATTAAAAAATCATGTTCTGGTTAACTATACATATTATGCTGCGCACGTTTGATTAGCGTTATTAAAATACTTTCGAAAATCTCACTTACGAGCATAACTTGTCAACGTGTAATCGAGCTTTCTCAGGAGAAATTTTTTTTCGAAAAGAGCGTCACAAAAAACTTAAAATGGCTTAACAACATGATGCGCCAAATGAGTTTTGTTCGATGAAGTATTTCTTTGAAAAATCGAAAAAGGCCTCAAAATAGTTTTTTAATCCTATTTTTAATTTGTTTAAAAACCATCTTAAGCACTATCTTTGAAAACTTTGTGTGGAAAACCATTTTAAAATATTCTGAATTCAAAAACAATTTAAATTTACAATTTCAAAATTTTTTATTTTTTTCGAAATTTTGGCTGACGAATGGTATGTGTCTAGAAAATCTCGAACAAAATAAAAAATTTTGAAATTGTAAATTTAAATTGTTTTTGAATTCAGAATATTTTAAAATGGTTTTCCACACAAAGTTTTCAAAGATAGTGCTTAAGATGGTTTTTAAACAAATTAAAAATAGGATTAAAAAACTATTTTGAGGCCTTTTTCGATTTTTCAAAGAAATACTTCATCGAACAAAACTCATTTGGCGCATCATGTTGTTAAGCCATTTTAAGTTTTTTGTGACGCTCTTTTCGAAAAAAAATATCTCCTGAGAAAACTCGATTACACGTTGACAAGTTATGCTCGTTAGCAAGTCAAAGCGGGGAACTACAAGACACCCGACAGCCGACGAAATTCGGGACAATCTACCCGACGGTCGTCGGGTGGAAGTGCAAGTCACCCGACGACAATTACTGCAACCCACCCGACCGCCAACGATTTTCTGCAACCTACCCGACGCCCGAATTCTGCAACTGACCCGACACCCGAATTTTCATCGGGTGAACTGCAAGCTAGCTGACGAAAATTTCTGCAACTCACCCGACCGCCGACGATTTTCTGCAAGTCACCCGAAGTACGTCGGTACAATCCACCCGACGGTCGTCGGCTCAATATGCAACTTGCCCGACGATTTTTTTTCAGTTTCCCCGTGAAATATGTTATTTTAATGTTTTTGAACCACTTTGCATTTTTAAGACTAATCCTTTATCAATTCCTTTATTTAGTAGACTAGATTTAAAATATTAAGTTGTGTAATTTCACTTTGTTTCAATACAGACTCATCACAAAATACTGAAAATACGCGTGTAGGACATTTGCTACCCAGAACCAAAAGTAGGTCATTTGCTGCTCACGGTGAAACCGAGGAAATTTGCTACCCATTTACAAAGGAATTGAAACTACACATCGCTCAAATGGGTACCCAAACATTTAATTATATATTGTGCTGAAAAGATATACAAATTAATGCAGAACTGTGGTTTTATTCCATGTTAATTTGCACATATTTCACTATCTAAGTTATAGACACAATATTCATAGTCAATCGTACCCAACCGACACAAGTCGGCTAAGTACAATTAACTATGAATAATGTGTCTAAAATGTATACATTCACATAAAGTTTGTAACATATTTCATGTAATTCATCAATATGCATTTTATACTAAAAATTTTAATAGTAATTAAATAATCTGAGACATTCAATGCAATAGTGCAAATCAGAGTGAACAAAAAGTACTGATCCAGGATGAATATTACAATTGAGCGCGCACAATGTCCTGTACATCGGGGGAATATTTTCTTATGTGTCCTTGGATGTAATGTAATGTAATGGCTTTATTGTCAAAACTAACAGCGATATAGCAGAGACACGCCTAATAGTGATCACGCCGTAATGGTGATCAGTGTCTGGCATTAAAAGACAAGATATGTCAGAAATTACTGACTGCTTGGAATTGATAGTTTATAGTCCCAGGTCTTTGGCATATAATGTAGAGGATCAATATGTAAAAGCTCAGGCCGTAGAAAATTAATGAACCTGGTATTCCAAAATAATTGGAACCAAAAGTTAAATTTGGTAACTTCAAATTTCGAAATTCTGGGTGAATTAGGGTTTTGGTTTGAAATGTGCCCATATACTGTTAACAACAGTCATTGGCAATAAAAATAACTCCTTACTAAATTTTGCCCTCCTTCGGATCCGCTGAAAATAAATAAAATCAAAAAGTACAAAATTTTAAGATTGCAGCCCTAATGGTGATCACCTCATTATCCATATACGTGATCACCAGTTAAATCCTTAATACACATCATAGCAGCCTAATTTTGACTTGCATTAGGTAACAATAACAGCACTTAGCTGTATTTAGGCTGTTCTTTGATAAGTGCTGGCCAGGTCGGGAAGTGCTGGCCAGTTTGACTTTAGTAAGTGACTGCCAACAAAAAATTCTAGAAATGGATTAAAACTGCGCCTGGAACGTTGGTTAACAGTACAAAATGTATTATTATACATTATTGCACATAAAATACGTACTATAATTTATACAGTCCTTTAAAATAAAATATTGTTTGTATGATTACGTGTACTATTTTACCTCCAAAAGATAAAATATTGTGGAGGAAGTAAAATCTTCGATAATATGTGTAGTATAGATACTAGCAGCAGAGTTGCTTCGCCGTTTAAGGTAAAAATGCAGGAGATAAAATACCGTTGACTATACTTTTTGTTTTGTTCTTACACATTTTATTACTGTTTACGCTACTTATTCACATTTGGCTAGTACCCTTCGTGGTTTGTTATCTTTGAGGTTAGGTTAGGTTTGACGGAGGGGGGGGGGGGTAGGAAAAACTGCCTGGAAACGGTCAGGTTATATTTTTCCCTCGGCCGCCGGAGGCGGCCCCGCCGAAGGACAAGAATTGTAAAAGTACCAGGGCAGCAAAATATTAAAATTTGAATTTTTTTAAGCTTTGGCGGGCTTTTGCGACCGAACAACGCAAAATGCACTGGAGTTACTTTGGATCCCCACTATTTAAAATTAGCCTGATTTTCGTAGACATAACTTATTGAAATCGACGGGCTACATGTGAAACCATTCCCTTGTAAGTAATAAGAATGCAGCTATTCAGTTTTATGACAGTGATGATACTACGAGCTCTTGAATAAAACAGACTGATAAAACAAAATTTTAAACCGAAATGAATAAGTGTATACTCATGGCCATTCCGATGTGATAAAAATAATTACGCAAATTATTGCATATTTTTGATTGCATATTCCGATATTCGGCATATTGCTAATCAGGGTAATGCCTAGAGACAGGCAGTCCGATAGAAAACCAGTTTTGTTTTCTCAGAATGCCTTTACACGACCGCGTAATATTATATGTATATAAATAAAGGCTTGGGGGTGAAATGTCGGGGGGGAAAAAGTCCGCGGGGAATAGGTCCTGGGGTGAAAATGGCCAGGGGAATATATCCGTATACCTGCTGGAAATATAATGGAAACACTAATAATTTTTAAATAAATTCAGTTGAGTATTATTGTTGTATAATGAACCATCACATTGAACAAACCGATTTTATATTTAAAATTAAATTTTACTCCGTAAAGAATAAATAAGATATAAGTGGGTATATAATTCGTGTTTCTATTTTTAGTATCATTAGTAGTAAACAAAACTGTTTGTTCCTACCTATCTACATAATTTAACGGATTTTTCACGATATCCAAATATTTGACCCACTTCGAAGTGTTATACACCATTCGAAAGGTAACGACGAGTAGAATCCAAATAACGGACTCTGCACGATTTTACTCACAAATTTTCACCATTTTATAAAAAAAACCATCAATTTTTTCGAAATTTCCGCCTAATTTTTTTTTAAGCGTCCGCAGCCTAAAACAAAATACCCGTATTTTTTATTTTTTAAGGGCTTTAAAATGATATATCACACAATATATATCACTCAATTTTGAAAAAAAAACGTTAGTTTTTTCATTACAATTAAAAATTAATCATGACCTGACCTCAAACTACTAGTTCAATAGGTTCGCCTATTAATTCCAGTTTCACTGGTATATCATTTATTTCTGCATTTATTGACTGACGGGTTCAAATTTTAGATTTAAGATTTGGCGGGAAATTTAAACATATTGTTTGTTTTCCTATGACCCGTACATACGACTGCCATCTCCGTTTTCACTTTTTCCCAAACGCACTACCTCCATGTCGTCTCTATTATAGTATTTAGGTTTTTAATAAATTCATATATGCATTATTTGCATCTTCAACATGGGATGCATATACCTAATGTATACTACAGGCATGTTATAGGCTACCCTACAACTTCAAAAACAAGGGGCGAAGCCCCTTGTTTTTTTATATTTATAAGCTTGCTACTAATAATATTTTTAATATAAGGTTTCTACTTCAAAATACTACAGAAAAATAAATGTCAATAATACTACAAAATTTGGGTTTTAGCATGGTGAATTGGTCGACAAAAATTATTATGTAATCCAATCCTAGTTTTGGCTAAAAAAGACTGCAAAACAGCAGTAATTAAACACAATATATTGTTTTAGTCTTAAGGAAAATGCAAATATATATTTTTTAGTCACTTTTAATTCAGTTTTAAGGGTTGAATCAGTTTTAGGCAATAACTTTGGGGGACCGCTTTTACCTGGTTTTAACTGAATGAAGCCGCTTAGTTTTAGCCGGCCGTGGAAACCCCCCCCCCCAAACCTGCCCCAAACCCTGGATATGAAGTAAAAGCAAATAAAAACAGTATAAATGTGTACACATTATATGTGGCATTTCAACTTGTATTTCAAAAGCTCGACTCTGATTATCTAGCTCTGTGTACTACCTCTGTATACTATTTCTGTGTTTGAACCATTGCATTGAATGTCTCAGATTATTTAATTACTATTAAAATTTTTAGTATAAAATGCATATTGATGAATTACATGAAATATGTTACAAACTTTATGTGAATGTATACATTTTAGACACATTATTCATAGTTAATTGTACTTAGCCGACTTGTGTCGGTTGGGTACGATTGACTATGAATATTGTGTCTATAACTTAGATAGTGAAATATGTGCAAATTAACATGGAATAAAACCACAGTTCTGCATTAATTTGTATATCTTTTCAGCACAATATATAATTAAATGTTTGGGTACCCATTTGAGCGATGTGTAGTTTCAATTCCTTTGTAAATGGGTAGCAAATTTCCTCGGTTTCACCGTGAGCAGCAAATAATGACCTACTTTTGGTTCTGGGTAGCAAATGTCCTACACGCGTATTTTCAGTATTTTGTGATGAGTCTGTATTGAAACAAAGTGAAATTACACAACTTAATATTTTAAATCTAGTCTACTAAATAAAGGAATTGATAAAGGATTAGTCTTAAAAATGCAAAGTGGTTCAAAAACATTAAAATAACATATTTCACGGGGAAACTGAAAAAAAATCGTCGGGCAAGTTGCATATTGAGCCGACGACCGTCGGGTGGATTGTACCGACGTACTTCGGGTGACTTGCAGAAAATCGTCGGCGGTCGGGTGAGTTGCAGAAATTTTCGTCAGCTAGCTTGCAGTTCACCCGATGAAAATTCGGGTGTCGGGTCAGTTGCAGAATTCGGGCGTCGGGTAGGTTGCAGAAAATCGTTGGCGGTCGGGTGGGTTGCAGTAATTGTCGTCGGGTGACTTGCACTTCCACCCGACGACCGTCGGGTAGATTGTCCCGAATTTCGTCGGCTGTCGGGTGTCTTGTAGTTCCCCAATTTTGAACGCTGATGATTTTGCTTCCAAGATTTAGCACTAGGTATTAATATATTTTTTGGGGAAGTTGACAACGTATTTGAATTGAAATTGACATCAGCTGCATTTACTGACTGAACTTGTGCGACGACAGAAGCAGTGTGACTTTTATCAAGGGTCTGGGAAAACCTTGGGTCGCAGTCAACATCTGCAAAGGGGTCAAGTTCGGGGTCAAAGTTCGAGCCTATTCCACTGTCGGCATTATTATAAAGGTCATAATCTTCATCGCTAAAAGAGCTGGATTTCCCATCGACGATTTTTCTTTCTTCTTTGGGTATTTTCTCGAATATAACTGCTTGTACATAGTTTTGATTTGAATTATCTGGAGGTGCATTGTTGTGGAATTGATCTAATTCGGAATTAACGACATTTGGAGGAAAATCAGCGTGACCTTCAATGCTGTTTTCGACTTTAATTGTTGCATCGAGTTCAAAGGCTGGAAATAGAGGATTTTTGCTTTGTAGGACTTGAGCCTCGGTTTCAAGTTCGTGTTTAATAACAGAAAGATTACTGAAAATATAAAAATAGGCGGACAGAGGAAATAAGAGAGTGTTTACATACAAGACTAATTAAAACACTTAAAATATCAAACCGTCTGTGAAGAGCCAATGCAATGACCCATGATATAATTTATGATCCATATCCAATTTATGCTAGAACCAAAATGATCTATGTCAAAATAACACAATAAGAAACATGCGTAAAATGTTAATTACAAGTTTTTGAAAAGCGTAAAATGTTAATTACAAGTTTTTTTAAAGCGTAACATGCTAATTAGAAATTTTTGAAAAACGTAAAACGTTCTGTTTACATGTTTTAAAAAAGTGCAAAATTTTCAATTTACAAGTTTTTGAAGAGTGGAAAATGTTATTATTTAAATGTTTTTGAAAAAAGTAAAATGTTCTATTCACATAGTTTTAAAAAGTGCAAAATTTTATATCTACATGTTTTGTTAAAATATAGATATACATACCTGCCAAGTAAGGAGGTATTATTACGTATATATACATTATATTCCTATCCTATGTAGATAGGAGATATAGATGTAATTAATCATACATATTAGGATATCTTAATCATTGATATTATGTATCCGTTTATAATGCTAGTATTGAATCATGAGAGTTAATACGTAAGCATAAGTATGAATGTGGAAATTGCACATTCATTATATTATTGGTAAATCCCGTCCATGGTAAGGTGGGATGATTTCATTATGAACTAAATTCTATAATGTAATATTGTATTGATCAGCAGGATTGTCCTTCCTTCTACAGAAGCAATCCGTACCATTTAGAATCATTTCTAACTAACTGCAAATAGTTCTATCTCCTTTAACATGGTGAAGAATATTTGAGTGATTATTGTAAACTTTAAGAAGTTGATCTAAAAAGCTTTTCCTATTTAAAAGCATTGTGCATTGTTTATGCTGACGTTTGGGATCCTTTATCCAACCGTCAGAGTGTCACTCAGCCATTAAGTTTTATGACTTTATTGGTGAGCAGAAACCATCCGTAGTTTCACAATACAGGATGGACATTCTATATGTTATTTCGTATGTGCTGTGACACATACTCATATTATTTGACCGTTTCATGCCCACAGTACGTGGAGGAAATTACATGTATAAACATTGGTATACCTAAATTACACGAACCGAGTTTTACTCAACACAAAGACTGATCTTAATAAATCAATTGGAACTTGAGACCCGAGCGAGCAGCATCTTATTATTTTCTGTTCCTCCGGAACTATTTCACATTTTCATTCTCATTTCAATTCACCTCATACTACGTTATCTGGATTATTATTCCATGTAATAAAGTTATTACGTGATCAGCACGGCTGAGACAAGTGGTCACCATTGACCCCACTTAGGTCACGGAAAAGTCGTAGAAACGGAGAGAATATTTTAACCAAAGCCGCTGGCCAGCGCACCCGAAAAATATTCCCCGTATTCCCAAAAGTAGTCGAGAATCCCAGAGCTTCCTACTGAATTCGTGCTAACTATTTAATCCTTTGGAAAAGTTAAGCATAGCCACAATAATTCTGTTTATCCCTTGGAAAAGAATTTGTGAAGAGTCTGTTTAATCCGTTGGGAAAAGACTAAAATATTCTATTTAATCCAGTTGGAAAAGAATATTTATAGATTCTATTTAATCCATTGTGGAAAAGAATCTCATATCCTATTTAATCCGTTTGGACAAGGATAACATACAGATCTATTTAATCCGTTTGGAAAAGATCTCATCTTTACGGCAGCGAGCTAACGACACTACTATACTTAATTAAACCTAACGAACCGCCTAACAAGCGGATCCGACGGAGGTTAAGTAAGTAAACTCGAGGAAATAAGCTATCAATTATCCCCTAAAAAGGAAATTCTGATAGTGGAAATATCCGAGGAGAAGAGTAGCTCAGAAGAGGATCAAGAGGATCAACATTGAAAATTCGGAATTCAAGAAAGAATAGAATTAACTTCTGAACGCTACGTACCTCCGGTGAGGGCGCACTACAAGCCACACGCTACTTTTAAGTACAATAAAAGTAATTTATTGGCCCTCGACCCGAGATTCAATAATCCGGGTAATACATTTATCTCGCCAGGCTAGACCAAGTCACCTGGGGGAATTTGAAACAAAACCTTCAACTTTGAAGTCATAAGGACGGTAGTGCTACCTCCTTTAAAAATTTCGAAAATGAACCATCTTAGTCTAGGATCAATATCCGGAAGACGAAAAGCATGGGAACATCGGCCTCCCTTCAATATGAAGCCATATAAAGGAAACGAATTTAAAAGGCTGAATTACGACAATAAGGTAGGACAACTCGTGTATGAGTGGAAAAGTCCAAAACCGTACGATCTCCTGGCAGGGGCGAATCAACACTTCGCACACCAGTACGAGAAGCTGCAACAGCATTATAATGACGTATTTTCCATCATGGAAAGACAATATCAGGAGCTAAAAGAATCTGTAAGCCCACCTGACCCCGTGAGTATTGACAAGAATATCACGGAGGAAATCCCACAATTGTCCGGAATCGGAAATTTTAAGAAATGGGAACATGAAATCATGAAGCTTCTATCATGCAACGAATGCTGGGAAGTCATGGAAGGATCGTGGCCGAAACCACAGAAATACCCGTATACAGGGGTAATTACCGAAGCCCTTTACAAGGCCTGGATCGCTGCAGATCATTATAACCGAAAACTCATCTTGAGAACGATATATGACATCATGGTTACGGAAGTCTCAACCTGTGAGACCTCTCACGAAATGTACAAAACCCTCAGGTCGAGGTATCAAGCCGTGAAAATCACGCCAAGACATGAATTAATTACATAGCTAGAAACGCTGAAAATGAAGGCATCTGGCTCAGAATACCTCCAGAAGATACTGGGTATTAACGCCATACTCCACCGTGAATACGATGGATTCCCGAACGGGAACATCATCAAGTTGACGCTAAATGCTCTCAAGCAACGAGACATTTATAGCAATTTTCTGAAAGCCTGGGATCAATATTTGCCCCAGCACCAAACTATTGGGCGGCTCGTCACCGCATTACAGAAATACGACTCGAAAATTGATTCAAAACTGAAAAAGGACCTCAAGCTAGAGTTTCCGAATTACAGGGCAGGAAGAGTAGTCGATCCGAGACGAAACTCGAAATCCGTACCCACAAAGCCTGAACATACTTCAGCCACCACAGCGGCCACCCACACTGTTGAGACCGAACCGAATTCCGTCCTCAATCCAGTCATAGAGAAGGCAATACCGACTTCATCGTCATCGCCTCTCGAAGGCCCCGAAGGAGCAGGAATATCGATAATTCCGAACGCTCTCATTGATCATTCATATCAAAATTCGATGGAGATGTCACCAGTCTCTGAAGACTTGACACCCGAATTTACAAAAGGGACATTTATTCCTGGTTTTCCAGAAACCGACATGATGGATATCCAGTCCACAGCGACGAAGGATACATTCCCTACCACGGGAACGAAGCCGGACACGAGTCATAAAGTTTATATGGTCCGCACCAAGCCCTACAAAAAGGCAGAAAGAGAAGGAGCAACTCCGCACTCTAATAAAACTGAGCCCTCCAGGGAAACCGTAAAGCCTCAGTCAACTCATTGTCTAGGATCAATATCCGAAAGACGGAATAGAAGCGCAAGTCCGAACTTGCCTACTGAAAATATGAGTGTTAACGTGACCACTCGAAATAAATACAAGTTGATTAACGATGGAAGCTCACAACTGTATAAGAATTCAATTGCTATCAAAGCCAAGAAATGGCAGAGGGAGAATAGTCACATATTGGACGTATTAGAAATTCCCGAAGAAGCGAGATTAATGCTCTCAGAGTCGATTCTCTACAAATTAGAGAGACTCGAAAAGAAAAATTTTGAACTCAATAAGCCCTACATACCTAGGCCCTTCAACAGAGTCTACACAGACTACTCATCTGAGTACGTGCCCATGCACACTCAAATTACAAGGCAGGACGAGTTACAGTCCGAAACCTTTGGTCAGGACGATCCAGAGTCCGAAGACCCCGATCAGGACGACATCGAGTCCGAAGATCCCAATCAGGACTACATAGAGTCCGAAAATTTTAGTCAGGACAACTCAGAGTCCGAAATAACCGATCAGGATAGTCAAGATCCGAAAATCGAACTGCAACAATTAAAGCAGAGAATGGCTGACATTGAATCCATTCTCGATGACACCGAAGCCAAATTAGGAATTCTGATCCTAAAGGCACGAGCAAGACGAGACACACTCTACAAGCTCAAATCTCATTTCCATAATAATGGAAAGTTCACAGAAGAACTGTCAGACGATGACCTATACAAAGGATTAGCTGCAAATCCGTTCTCGCCCGTATTAAGCCGAGAAATGTACATGAATCACATCCTAGGATATTATCTCCTAATGGACAAGAAATCTGAATTACTTCATCTACTTGAACCAGATTTCAAGGACTGGTATGCCAAGAAATACTCCAGTCACAAAGCCCATCAGCATGATGGCCCTCGACAATCAAAGTTGTCATTGCAGAAGCGAAGAGGAGCACAGAAAGTCTCCTTCACATCTCCATTGCCAAGAAAATGGAAATGTCATAGCAATTCGTACCTGGAAAATTACAAGAAATTTACTCAGAGGAGAAACGCTAAATCCTCACTCACGGAAATACAAGAGAGATTAGGATTGACCTTTAATCCGGAGTCTCTGTGCGCCAGAATCAAGCCGCACCCAGAATTAATCAAGTTAATTCGAGAAGCCCCAACAGAGGCAGATACAGAACACAGATGTAGCCAAGACAGTTGGTGCATCCCCATCAGAGGAGCCCTGCTCCTAGATATCTATCCTGAACTGAAAAAGGATCTAGATAATACCCGGAAGGTTCTCACAGCCAAGAACTCACTAAACCATGCTTTCATGGTCAGATTCAAAATTCCAGAAGTCAAACCTGCGGGTTACTGGAAATCAAATCTCTGTACGAGACAAGAAGCCCTCAATTCATATCTCTACGATATCGACATGTTACAAGAGGCGGCAACGAGAGAGAGCATCAGATACCCCAATCCAGGGAAGAGGCAACTACACAAAGCCCTTCAACTCACGGAGGCCCCGATACTTACAATTGAAAAGCCCTTCATACAGAATGAATACATTTCAACTCTCCTCTCTCAACAACCTGAATTTCACTGGACATGTGACTCAGGTGCTACCGTCCATCTCTGCGGGAGACTGGACTGGTTTCACGATTATTCGGAATTCTCCGATGGAGAAAGAACAATCACATTAGCCGACGAGAAAGAAGTCTCATCACCCGGCTGCGGATCGATTATAGTCTCCGCCTACAATGGAAGAGAAGATTGGGAACCCCAAGTACTTACAAATGTCTGGTTCCTACCAAAAGCAACGAATATCTTCTCAGTTAACTATGCATGCAAAAGCATGGGACTGACTTACACGGGAAACGAGAGTAGAATGCTATTCTACGAGTCACCTTCCACTGGTGGGGGGGGACACACAGACACCACTGCAAGTGATGCAAGCCACATCGCTATATGAAGGCAGCAATGAAATTCAAAGCCTGGTCATGACATTCCAGCAAATTCCCGCAGTAAAGCCCATCGGCACTCAACAAGTAAAGTCAGCTCCCACTACATCAATTCAGAATTATAAGCCACTCAAGTGCAATTCCCAGAAAACAAAGGAGTCAGAAGTTACAACTCCGGGGACAATCAGAAGGCATACAGAAAGCCGTACTGTCCACAGCAACGAAAGTGAAGAGGAACTCACAGTCGTTTCATTACAAGGAAGGTTAACACAACCACATATTGAAGCATTCACGCTCCTCGATTTAGAATCAAGCATCCATGCAATAAGCCTGTTCACAACAACGGCCAGATTTAAAGAAGGAAATTATTACTTGGGATCTACTGCCCCACAGGCAAGAGAGGCAAGAATAGAACAGGAGTCTCAATATACCCTACTGAGATCCTTAGGCTACCTAGCCGGTGAATCATATTTACAGAAGGGAAGACTTAACCCTCAAGGCATTAATTGGAACAATTTTGCCATTTATGGAAAACAAAAGATTACACATGAAATAGCCCAAGGCGCATTTAGACTACCGATAGTCAAGATATACTCAGCTCGAGGAGGGATCAAAGTCCAGAACAAGGATCGTAAGACTTATCATAACCTCCCAGAGAAGCTAACAATACCCTCATACGAAGGAGAGAAGATACTGATTCCTAAAACGTATCAAAAGGCACTTAAGTCCTCAGAAAATCTTCAATGGAAAGAAGCAATGAACATTGAAATTCAAGCCCACATGAGAAGTGGCCAATGGACTCTGTCAAAACGTCCTACTAATCAAGGAGTTTTGAAATCCTCATGGATCTATGACCACAAGGTCGAAACAGATAAATATACAGTCACACTAGTCAAGAGTGTGGAAGGTAAAGAGAATCTATCATTTGACATTCTCAAGACTACCATAGAAAGACTCACAACGTCAAGACTCATTCTAGCTGATGCTGGAATTCGGAGAAAATACTTAGCAAAGTTTACATTCAGTCCATTGCCCCATGAGGCCCTCGCAGAAGGACCAATACTATTCCTGGAGCCACCAGAAGGGATCACACATCCATACCAATTAGTCTACCGATCAGACACAGCCTATCAACCAATCTATTTATGGGAAAAGGCACGAACTGGAGTCCAGCAGTCATTGGCAGACCTTCAGTATCATTTTAGCCGGTATCAGACCGCACTCTGTATCCAGTCATATACAGATGAAGTCCAAGAAGTACATCATACGTACTTTCTGTTGAATGGTCAAGAGGCATTAGTCTCCGCGACTCACCTGAACGACATACACATTTTGTCAAAAGAATTAAGCCGTAGCATCAGAGTGGACTGTACACTCAATCCAAAAAAATGGAGAAAGATGGACATCTTCCGGACAGCCACATACATAAGCCTGTCACAAGAATCTCAGATTCGAAGCCTACGCAAGCGATACAAACAATACGAAGCGATTATTCAATCTCAGTATTTTCAAGAAAAAATCAAGAAAGCTCAACATCTTTCGGAAACAGAGTATATAGCATATCATGGCATACTCGGACAACTGCTAGAAATTCGGGACTCTACCCGACCAGACATATCATATGATGTCGAACAGCTAGAAAAGAATACAAGTATTTCTACAGCCAAAGACCTACAAGAGGCACTGCGAATAGTGGAATATCTGTACACCACTAGTTCAGAAAATATCCGGTATTATCCGGATCACGACTATCAAAGGTCAAGAACCCAGGTCGAATCCCAAGAAGTTAACCTGGAAGTCCACACGGAAGTCCCAAGTCTTTCGACTAAATACTTAACCACAGTAAGTTGTATTATATTCAACGGGACTTTAATATACTGGCAAGTCAAGACATTTCTTTCTGAAGAAAAAACTACCATGAGACGAGTAGTCGAAGTCATTACTAAAGCCCATCAATTGGCCCTATCCTTGCACACTCAGTTGTGTGAAATTGGACTCAGACAGAAGAAGTCCCCATTATACTACATGATGCCTAGCTACATTGAGCACAGGTATCCTACCGAATTCCAGAACGAAATTCAGACGAGCAGGCACACCGATCCGAAGCTCCAATTTCTCTGGAAATTAATGACAGAAAAACCTATGGAAGAAATACACTCCATAAACCCTCAGCGCTCTTATGCGACTACATTGTCTTGGACAGCAGCCAGCAAAAGTGATAGACGACGAATACTAAAAAGTCGTATCTCCCTAGGAGACAGACTGGAAGGTGAAGAGTTCCAGCGACAATTTCTGGAAGGAACTCCTCCACATCATTCTGTGGAACTCACCGATAACAACCCTGTGTCAGAAGACCTCTGGTCAGGAGGGAACAAAGAAGACACTAAAACTCCTGAGGACCAAGTCCGAACAGGAGAACATAACGAAACCACAACAATCTCTGAGGATCAAGTCCGAACAGAAGATTCAGTAAGTCATCTACAGAATGCTTCCGGTTACACAAGAAACGCGACGATTCCTGAGGATCAAGTCCGAACAGTCGAGTCAAGAACTGAAATTAATTCTGATTCTACCTTTAAGGTCCAAGAATTTCTCATATCGCCTGATACGAACTATTGGACAGACTCATCAGATTCCGATGAGCCCACACAACAGCAAGTAAGCGCTCCACGAGCCATCATTCAACCAACCGTGTCCAGTCAAGAGTACTGCACGAGAAAACAAGTCAGGAGAAAGTACTCCGTAGACAACAGCGAAGAAAGCAACTCTCACCAAGAGAAAAGAACGAAGAAAGGATCTGTGACATTAAGAGACAGACTCCAAATGGCATGCATCATATTACTTATGATATGCCTGTACATTACGAACGGAAGAGCACACGAAGACTCTAGTTCAGTGAAAGCCTACCCGAACTCCGCAATCCGGAGAAGTACTCATACATTTACTTGGGTAGCCAGCAACCAGCAGAACAAGACGAAGGTTAAATTCCCTGATCGTCTCTCAACTCTGCAAGGCGATGACATCCGTTATAAACCGAAGTCACCCCTCATAATCAACTCAACTATGAAAAGGAAGGAAGTAAATCGACATACTCTATCGTTTTCCGGTCCGGATACAATACAGAAGACAATACTATCTTCTCACTTATCAGAACTAAAGTGGATACAAGGAAATTCTATTATTGGATTCCACGTCTACGCTAGTCCGTGTCACTCCAACTGGAAACACACTACCCAGTATCATCGCAAAATAAGAGATAGATACCATAGGCACCTACTATACTACGGGACAGAAACCGTGAGTCTGAGAATCTCAGTACCCAAGTTTGCAAATGCAGTAACCCACAACCTCTCAAAGGAACTAGTCAAGCTAGGTTGTGAGTGCATTTGGAATACCCGACATTCGGGCACAGTCACCCTTCAGGAGGGTCACCCATGGTCCAAAACCGAAATGGATAACTCTCATCATTATTATGACCTAATAAAGAAGTCAAGTCATGAGATGTCAACTCATCCAACAATTAGGATTCGAGTTACAGAAGCCTTTCACCAGAAGAAAGCAAGAGAAGGCCGCCGAGCCAATATGAAGAGCAAGCGGACAAATATGTGCAACATTGGTAGTCTAATAGACGCACCATTTAATCCAAGGACTAGTATTCAAGAGTCCGTACGGACAGAACCATTATTGATTCAGATGCCAGCCCTGCGAAAGCATCCAATTCCCGTATCCACAAAAGAAGTGAACGGAAGTTTCTCCAGTGATAGTTCAATATTATCACGAAGTACCCTAACTACGGAAAAAGTTAATCTGGAAAACTTGGATTCCTCTGTTGGAATTGCAGTCTCCCGAAAGATAGAGATTACATTTCCACTTGTCCATAGTTACGGATCCGAACAGTATCATACTGCAGGACCCGCAAGGGGGGAGAAAGAAGAAAGACAAACGAAAATGCAATCGTCACTAACCTTCATCCCTTTTGGGGGGAAGAAAATAAAAGAACAAATAGAAACAAGAAATTTTCGAAACATAAGCCGTGGAGATATAGAAGAACCACGCACTCACCAAGTAGATAGCAGAGAATTACTATCGGAAAATTCGGAGAATGAACAGT
Organism: Dicyrtomina minuta; assembly: GCA_949802685.1. Classification (NCBI taxonomy): domain Eukaryota; kingdom Metazoa; phylum Arthropoda; class Collembola; order Symphypleona; family Dicyrtomidae; genus Dicyrtomina; species Dicyrtomina minuta. The sequence continues at coordinate 100,678 of CATKUY010000379.1, forward strand.
GTAGGAACCCGGTTCCGAAACACGTACTTAAGTACTCGAATGAAGAGTCACCTGTAACTACCAGGTTCATCACCAAGCTACAAGAAAATGCTTTGCTCACACAACCAAAAGAAGACCCACCAAGTATGCAGGTGGAAGAGATTAAGCAGAAAGCCCAGAAAGAAATGATCAAGCAAGGCATCTCTACACTCTGGCCCAGAGACCGAATTTTACACAAATTAATGAAGTGGAAGACTATAACAGTCAGTAATATTGAAAAACAAGCCTTCTGGAACAGAAGCCAACATATTGTGTTAGAATCTCCTACTATTTCTTATAACAGGAGAAGAAAGAAAGAAGCCGTATCGTTGCTGTTAAGTAGCTATCGCTGTGGTCTACAGTTAGGAGCCACACTAGACACCAGCATCAATGGTTATCTACGATATCGTGTTTCAGACAAGAGTACAGAATGTACGAAAATGTTGAAACCGAATTATCCTACTGAAACGGAAATTCGAAACAGTCCACATCCAGAAGTCAATTACGAAGGCCTGGACAGTACAGAAAGTAAACCCCGACACGGGTCACATTGGCAAACTCAACTACAAGAAAATAGTAGAGCCAGCAATAGGGGATATCAACCCGACAGAGGACCTCCATTGTGCACCATGATACATCTCCAGAAGCCACAGATTGGAGACAGAATAAAAATACAAAAAGAAAGCAACATGGAAGCAACTCTATGGAAAATTGACAAAGTAACGATAGGAGAAAGGAGACCCGGATTATGGACTAGATCTCCGGCACCAAAGACAGATCGACCAGTATTCATCCACGTCTTCAAGGGATGGAAGTTAATTCCCATCATTATGTCTTACTCCCGGTATTTACATTATTCCGAGGACAACGACAAGTTCAGGCACACTGCCGAAGAACCAGCAAGAAATGGGACCTTATTAGAATTAAATCAAATTCTTGGCACTACGCATCGGAGAATTTTAACAACAATTTTGAACCAGCTCGGAGAAACCAGTGACCGGCCAGCCCGACGTCAGAATCTCCTCGAGAAAAATACATTCACCACAGGTGGAAAGTATGCTTTTACCCGAACTATACAGAGCAATAGAAAACACTGCTGCTGTCTGTTTCTACAGAAAAAAGGATCCTACCCGAATTGATTGCAACCACAGGATCATCTTTACCTTAGATGAACCACGAATTTCGAATGACGTTTTCAGTCTAATCAAAAACCGAGAAGCAGGACCACAATTTCCGTACCTCAAGTTCAATAAATGCAACAAGCCGAAAATCAAAAATGATTTCTCAAATCATCATATCCCCAGGGCAGATATTCCACCTCGCACTATATCTGACTGGTTACCAAACCGAAGATTTTCGACTGATTCCAGGTATCATAGTAGTCATACCGTGAAGAACTCAGCAAAAGAATTAATGAAGTTACAAGTTGACATAGGTCAATTAGACCACAATTGGATAGAAAACATCTCTGAGTTCAAGTTACAATACTCAGAAGATCCACCGGATCGTACACCAGAAGCTGCTAGGACAAGGACCCCAGAAGTCAAGCCTGGCATGACAGTGAGTTGGAAGAATTATGATTTCCAAACTGACCCAGAAATTTCCGTAGGACGCAGTAAAACTTGGAAGCCTTACACCCAGTTTTATAGTCAGGAAAGCAGACAATATGATTATACAGCAAACTATTATAATCATCTGAAGATTACTAATCTACTCAAGGGCACATCCATCACATGTTTTTGTAATTGTACCCCAGAACTATCATCTCTGGAGAAAATACCCGAAAAGCTAATCGGAGAGAAAGTTCCACCGACAGAATCTATGTCAGTGTCGAACCACAGTTTCTTTGACAAAAGAAAGAGAAGAGAAAGTTCTAAACTCACAACTAGCGAGCTAGAGGACCTAGTTGATTTTGAATACGAGGATAAGGAAGTTGAGTGGAAACAGAAATTTACGGTTTATTCCCACTTCCGAGATAACTGGACGACATGAGCTTGCACAGCCGCATCCCAGAAATACTCAGCCTCAGCCTTCAATAGCAGCCTTATTAACCATGTAAGCCTGAGCCCGAAAATCGGACAAGACTTCACCTTCAGCCTAAGCATATCAAAGCAACCTGGAGGCCCGCAACTATCGTTCACAACGGGTAGCACTCAGTCTGTCCTGGATAACAACCAAGCCTTTCCAGATGAAAGCAGTTCAGTTCTCATGGAACTCATTAAACATTTTATTGTCATTTTTACAATGATCAATTTGTATATGCATTGGTCACGTTATGGACGACCATATATCAAAAGAAAGAAATATCATGCAAATTGGATATTTCTACCTGTAATTTATAAACCTGGAGAGTCGAGCAATGTTCCTGCCGACCAAGACCCAGTACAACAGTTCCAGCCCATCAGACGGCCTGTCGAACTCCCGTTACCGGATTTACTTGAACACATTCAAGCTCATTGGACCAGCTCCAACCAAAGTGGCTAACAAGCAGACCTACCGAATTTACTGGACAACTCAAAATACGGACACACCTGGATAATCTCATCAAGGAGACGGATCATGTATATGGTGTAGTATATTAAAATATAAATTGTATATTTTTTGTTGAAATTTTTAATTATGTTATCATTTCAAATTGTTCAGATTTTATGTATGTTAATTCTATATTAGAGATTTATCAATTTTTGGATCATTTCATTTTATTTTAATTCATTTACCTCAAATTGAAGGAGGGTGTTAAAATATAGATATACATACCTGCCAAGTAAGGAGGTATTATTACGTATATATACATTATATTCCTATCCTATGTAGATAGGAGATATAGATGTAATTAATCATACATATTAGGATATCTTAATCATTGATATTATGTATCCGTTTATAATGCTAGTATTGAATCATGAGAGTTAATACGTAAGCATAAGTATGAATGTGGAAATTGCACATTCATTATATTATTGGTAAATCCCGTCCATGGTAAGGAGGGATGATTTCATTATGAACTAAATTCTATAATGTAATATTGTATTGATCAGCAGGATTGTCCTTCCTTCTACAGAAGCAATCCGTACCATTTAGAATCATTTCTAACTAACTGCAAATAGTTCTATCTCCTTTAACATGGTGAAGAATATTTGAGTAATTATTGTAAACTTTAAGAAGTTGATCTAAAAAGCTTTTCCTATTTAAAAGCATTGTGCATTGTTTATGCTGACGTTTGGGATCCTTTATCCAACCGTCAGAGTGTCACTCAGCCATTAAGTTTTATGACTTTATTGGTGAGCAGAAACCATCCGTAGTTTCACAATACAGGATGGACATTCTATATGTTATTTCGTATGTGCTGTGACACATACTCATATTATTTGACCGTTTCATGCCCACAGTACGTGGAGGAAATTACATGTATAAACATTGGTATACCTAAATTACACGAACCGAGTTTTACTCAACACAAAGACTGATCTTAATAAATCAATTGGAACTTGAGACCCGAGCGAGCAGCATCTTATTATTTTCTGTTCCTCCGGAACTATTTCACATTTTCATTCTCATTTCAATTCACCTCATACTACGTTATCTGGATTATTATTCCATGTAATAAAGTTATTATGTTTTTTGGAAAGTGTAAAATGTTCTAATTTACATGTTTTTGAAAAGCTTAAGGTGTTATATTTACATAGTTTTGAAAAATGCAAAATATTCTTTTTAAATTCTTTCAAGACATGTATCAATGTTTTTTTAGATAGTTGATATTGTTTTTATCTACAAATGGATATGGGTCATTTTGGTTCTTTATTCTTCACAGATGACAGGCAGTATGTATATAAACTTTACTTAGAATTACCTTATATAATATTTTCCTATTTCTTTTGCATCTACAGCAACTACTCGGCAGGATTCTGTTTCCATAATTTTCGTTTCAAAATTATTGATGGGGAAGTACTTAATTACTTAATTCCAGCTTTGGTCTCGGTCTCAGTGTTTAATCGTAAGTACGGATATTTACGTACACACATTAAACAGCCATCTGCACGGTTCCATTATTATTTTTGAGTTTCTAGTCGAATCCAAAAAATCAAATTAAGTAAATAAACGGAAATATTCCATCCAAAACAAATAATGACTCTCTACGTACTAAATTAACATTTAATTACATTTAACTGACTTGAATGATGTTTGCCTTAATATTTAGGTACTACTGAAGTATTTAAAATTAGGCTTACAATTAGACATCCTATGCGTGTAGGTAGTAGGTAGTACAGTCAACAGTAGAAACAGCTGTAAACTTTACAAACTTATAGTACATTAAACAAGCAAAATATGAAATACATTTTTATGAAAAGTTAGTTCAAAGTCGTCACTGTTATGAAACTTGTTGCAAAAGAAGCACATCAAATACTGAATAAATTTTAAGGAGTAATCAATTAGAATGTAGACTCAACACCTTTCCAAACCCGAAAGTAAGAGTTTCAAATAATTAATGAATTAAGTACCTATTTAGTTAAGTTTGGGGCTTTTGAGTTTTTTACACTTTTCCTCCGTCTGTGATTTGGATTTTAAGAGGATTTCGAATATTTCCGCCAATTATATTTAACTGAATCACTAACGTCTACTTACCCCCACTTATCCCATGCATACAAATCTGAAGCGACCGATACCGATCAATAATTAATTAATTTATGAATTATAATTTATTATATATTATGTACTGACCTGAAATTTAAAAAAAATAAATTATTAACTTTATTCCACAATTATTAACATAAGTATTTGTAATGATTAATGGTTTAATTTGTTTTTCTGAATTCTAAAATTTAGAATAATCTAAGACCTAAGATAAGATATTCAGTGCAGTGTTTTGAATAACAGACTTTCTTGCATATGTTTGTCATGGCGCAATTTATGAATTTATTGAAATCTTCTGTTTTGTTTGTTTATTTGTTTATTTGTTTAATAAACAAGGGGCAGATGTAATCTCCTACGCGTTTAATATAACTACCACGGTTCCTGCTTGTATGCACTGTTGCCATCCTTCCCGTAGAGTCATACTACTTTATTCTTATCCATAATCCATACATCTGACCCACTGTTACGTCCACAGATATAGAATACCTAGATGCCCTACTGTAATCTCTTTACATGTGTTTTTCATGCGGCTCTATGGATGAATCTATAGGTAACACTTTATCATTGCACCAAAAGTTCTCAGTAGCGGCGAAATCAGCATTTTAACCTTTGAACTGCGTGTTTTCAAATTTTGGGGCGTTATATGACTTTTCGCGGTTCTTTCGCACAATGACCTGTATCTCGTGCAACTTTTAATTTTCGACGCTGAGTAAGTATTTGTTTGCACGTACACTATTGAAAGAGAAGTATAATGACAGCTTCTCCTTTAGTGTACGTGGGCTAAGTAAAAATATATGGGTAGATACTTGAAGTTTTGAAAAAATAAACCCGATCACGTTCACGCGTAAAAACACTATTTGGTCCTTCCCTTGAAAATATAGTTTCTATTCCCCAAGCATACCTGCTAAAGTTAAGCTAATATTTATTTTAAAAACTACGCATGAACAGACATGTCAACTTCAAAATTTTATTTTACAACGTTTAGTTTCGACTAAATGCCTTACACTTGGCTGCAAGCTACAGAATAAAATGAAAGATTAACTTCAATCATTGAAAAAAGTGATTTTTGCAAGCTGATGCCGGTCATTTATGAGATTTTTTTAACAGAAAAAATTCCTTGTTCCTATACAGTGGATTGGCAGGATCAAAAAAGTAATTGTATGAAGTCTTGCAACATGGCACGGTGCGGTAGTACGAATAATATGTTGGTAGTACCTGGGTAGGAGATTACAACTGCTTAAGAATGAGCATTGACGGGGGGGTTAGGACAGGGGTTAGGCATAATGGTAGGAGATTACAATTGCTTAAGAATGAGTCACATCTGCATCTTTTAAGTACATGTAGTGTTAAAAGTTAAAACCTTTTCTGCCTGTGTTTACTTCCTACCTACCTAGTCTCACTTAATTTTTCAGCGGCGCTTATTGTAATGTAATAAATCCTTCCAATCAATTTGTTTGTCTGTTCCATACTTTAGTGCTTTCACAGTTTACCGTATTAAGCATTAGTAATGAAATGAGCCATGACCTTAAAATCCGAAGAAAATCCTGAAAATCTGACAATAAGTATTTGGTTTGTGTGCCGATCGTGTGAATTCACATTTCCCTTTTCCACTGTTGATCAGTTTCTGGATCACAAAAAAATGGAGCATTTTTCGGAACTTGAGAAAACACAATGTATCGTGTTCGAGGAAAGAAAACAAGATGATTTCATTGAACTGTAAGTAAATTGAAATATGCCAACTTCAACTTTTAGTGTATCTATTAATTTCAATGCAATTCGAGCCTATTCTATTAATGTCCACGCTATGTTATGATTACTCATATTTGATAGATAATGTACAGATTAAATATATCAGTTTAATCCCTGGTATAAATTAAACATAAATAAAAAACAAATTACATCGCTACTATATTATCATAACTTTGATGATTTTAGATCAACAAATCCAAATGATCACGACGTTGAAACAAAATTATTCCCTGATGACGATGACGACGACGACGACAGTAAAATCGACATTGAACTTTGCAGTAGCGCAAAGGCACACGGAATATGTTCGTCAGTAGCAGAAACTTTGTCAACAATACCGGCACCGGTTTCGGTTTCCATGGAGCCAGTCCTTGCATCAAAACCGGAGTCACCCCATTCACCTAGTCTAATTACAAGTCATACTAACGCTGAGATAGAGACAAATAAAACAGCGGCTGCTCCCGGGCAAGAAATTGATCGTGAATCAAATGCTGAATTCAGTTTATTTTCAATACGCTCCTTTTCGCCAGAAAATAATTCAGAGCACCTCTCTGACCCAGACCTTGAAGCTGACCAACAGCCGCACTGTAATTCAACTACAAACAGCAGAGAAAATGAAAACAAAAAGGCCGAAACTCAGCTTGAACATTTGACAGCTATTTCATCTCAAAATTTAAGCCCGACTTTTCCTTTTGGGGACGATGCTGCCGATGCCGTGCCAGACAAGGCTGAAGACGCCGTCGATGCAGACAATTATGATGCCGATGCCGTGCCCGAAGAGGCTGAAGACGCTGTCGATGCAGACAATTATGATGCCGATGCCGTGCCCGACGAGGCTGAAGACGCTGTCGATGCAGACAATTATGATGCTGATGCCGTGCCCGACGAGGCTGAAGACACCGTCGATGCAGACTTTTATGATGTAAAATACGTCCCCGACTGGAATTCAGAAACTCCGGACAAAAATCCGTACGTCTTAATTCGAAGACTAACTTCAAAAGAAATACTATTATCTACAACAAACCTCAGAACCAGTTATAATCGCAAATGTAAAAAAACATTCACAAATAGAAGAAGGAAAACAGAAACAAGTTGCAAACCAACTTCAACTAAAAAACGGCTCAAAATAAAACTAAAACGTCCGAAACTAAAACGGCCGAAACTAAAACGGCCAAAACTAAACCAGCCGAAAAACGATGAGCCAGTTTTTATGTGCGAAATTTGCGGGAAGAGTTTTACTCGGAATTACCGCTTAAAGGACCACCTCCTGACACATGGCGAGGTGAAATCTGTCCAGTGCACCCACCCCAACTGCTCTAAAGCATTCAAATCCAGGAGCAATCTGTATTCCCATCTCCAGTCTCATAACGACTCGAAATTATTTGCGTGTCCCAAGGAAGGCTGCTCTTCTCCGGGTTTTAAGACTAAAGCGGATCTGACCAAGCATTTAAAACTAAGCGTCATCCACAACGGTGTTCCCCGGCCCAAGCCCTGGCGATGCGATTCTTGTTCCAAATTGTTTGGTAAGAAAGTCGGTTTGGATCAGCACATGATTTCAGCCCACGGACTCAGCTGTCCAGTAGCACTACGAACTTTTAAATGCCAAATCTGTCAAAAAACGTTTCCGTCAAAAGACCGCCTAAATACACATTTACGGAAGACACACAGCGAGGAAAAACCTTTTAAATGTACTTATGACGGCTGTGACAAGGCTTACAAGGATAAAAATACGTTGACTGAACATGTGAACGGGAAGCACACGGGGAAGCGACCATATCAATGTGACTCTTGCGGGAAAGCCTTTTATATTTTGTGGTCCTTTAAATTACATTTGAAAATGCACAAAAAATCTCATTGTGGCTGAGTTCCCATGGTTCAGAAAAAAAACACGGAATTGGATTAAACACCTGGTCACCGGCTAAAGCCGGCTTAAACCTACAAATGAATTTAATTGCCATAGAAAAAATATAAGTAATGTAAAAAAAAAATTTTATATGAGACATTGTGTAGCTCAAGGAACAAATTACTAGTTTTGAAACCTTGTCAATAAATATATTATTTTAATATTTTTAGAATTCCTCATGTAAATAACTTCATTCTGTGTGATTGCTTTTACTTAAATAAATTACCAAAACAGTTGCAGTGAAATTGGGGAAGTTTTTTGAATGGTCTATAATTACAATGTGTTGTTTTAGATTTGGGTTGTATTTGAAGGCTTTGAAACAGTTTTGTTGTGGGCACTTGAAGGGCGCGTCAACTGAATGGGATTTTATATGATTCATCAAGTGATGGCGTAAAATATATGAATTCATGCAGCAGCTGGTACACTTGTATCCTTACAAATTAATATTGAAATATAACTTGGCATTAATTGAAATTAATATCTAACGATTACAAGCAACAAGGGCTTATTTTTTATCGACAGTAATCTTTGAATTTTATTTTTACTGCTTTGATTTATATTTCCAATCAACACGCTCAAAAAATGATTAGTAATCAAAGTTGGCAGGCAGTATTCTTGAAACTCTTACCCGTCCTGAAATGTACTTAAATTAATTGTATTAAAAGTTTGTCTCGTCCAATATTACACAGATTTATGGTTTCGCGAGTTATGCTCGTTAGAGGTAAGGCACAGTTTATGTCACGTGAACATTCCTTTTGAACCCTCCCTCCCCCCTCCCCACACGTAGCTGTTATCGCACTAAAATTGGATTAACTGGTTTGCGGCTGGACATACACGATTAAACCCCCCACCCAGCTGTTATTACACTACCATGTGGTAAATGGCTTAGGGGCTAGGCAAAAATGATGCAAACGGCTTAAGAATTGAACATAAATGATGTTGTGTTTGTAAACAATCCTTTCAGAGCAGCTCACAAACCAAACGTCCCACTAATTAGTTAGAAAATGGCTTAGAGGTTGGCATAAGTGATGTAAAGTAAATTGTGCTTTAGGGTGAACCCACCCACTTGTAATTTTACTAACATTAGGTAAACAGTTTAAGGTTAAGGCTTAAATATTGTCACGTAAATTATCCTGTAGGACCAACCCACCCACATGCCATCACATTACTATTCAATATACGGCTTGGGGGTTTATTAGGCATAAATGATGTCGTAAATTACGCTTCAAAACGCAACATAGTACAAGTAGGGTGACGGGATTATTTTTATTATATAAACATTACTGGAATGTGATTAAAAGTGATAAAACATTGCCTAAAACAAAATGCATAAGAATCAAAGTGGACATTCTTTCCATCACATGAAAATCCCCAACTTTAATCCCGATATTTGGGATCGAAGCCACAATGAGTGACATATGTTTAAGCACAGGGTTTTCTTATAATTTGAATTCAATGTGTCTCGTCATATGATTTGCTTTAGAAGTACTAGCAGCGTACCAGCAGCAGCAAAACGTTGATTTTGCAATTCTCTTACAGCCAGAAGCCAGAACCAGAAGGATGGAATTTTTCAATTTGATTTGTCGCGGGATTCGAAATGCTTTTTATTTAAATGTAAAATTATAGCTAACAACTAAATCACTGGAAAGAACTCCACAAAAGGCAATGTATTATGTATTGCCTTTACAATCAAACACGTTGTGAAGTTGATACATACATGACGGTTAAACAACACTAATGAAGTTTGTCATTTGTTAAGCAGGATTTTCATTTATGTCTATAGATATAGATATGGCCCAAATAAAACTGATTCAAACGCTGCCTAAACAAATGCATCTTTTGTTCCCATTGTAATTTAGAGGTTGCCCATTACTGGTGTCATCGAAATATTCACATTTCTAGGACCCAATGACAATAACGTAACGACCCCCCCCCCATCCTGTTTAGCTTAAAACCATTGTGTAAATGGAAATCTTTAACCATAGCCGACTAGATTTACAGACCTACCATGCCGAATCGGTTCCATATATATCTTTTAAAAAGAGATTGGGAAAACATATACCGACTTGTTTCAGAACATGATGCAAAATAGGCGCTTTGACGGGAACTACAAGACACCCGACAGCCGACGAAATTCGGGACAATCTACCCGACGGTCGTCGGGTGGAAGTGCAAGTCACCCGACGACAATTACTGCAACCCACCCGACCGCCAACGATTTTCTGCAACCTACCCGACGCCCGAATTCTGCAACTGACCCGACACCCGAATTTTCATCGGGTGAACTGCAAGCTAGCTGACGAAAATTTCTGCAACTCACCCGACCGCCGACGATTTTCTGCAAGTCACCCGAAGTACGTCGGTACAATCCACCCGACGGTCGTCGGCTCAATATGCAACTTGCCCGACGATTTTTTTTCAGTTTCCCCGTGAAATATGTTATTTTAATGTTTTTGAACCACTTTGCATTTTTAAGACTAATCCTTTATCAATTCCTTTATTTAGTAGACTAGATTTAAAATATTAAGTTGTGTAATTTCACTTTGTTTCAATACAGACTCATCACAAAATACTGAAAATACGCGTGTAGGACATTTGCTACCCAGAACCAAAAGTAGGTCATTATTTGCTGCTCACGGTGAAACCGAGGAAATTTGCTACCCATTTACAAAGGAATTGAAACTACACATCGCTCAAATGGGTACCCAAACATTTAATTATATATTGTGCTGAAAAGATATACAAATTAATGCAGAACTGTGGTTTTATTCCATGTTAATTTGCACATATTTCACTATCTAAGTTATAGACACAATATTCATAGTCAATCGTACCCAACCGACACAAGTCGGCTAAGTACAATTAACTATGAATAATGTGTCTAAAATGTATACATTCACATAAAGTTTGTAACATATTTCATGTAATTCATCAATATGCATTTTATACTAAAAATTTTAATAGTAATTAAATAATCTGAGACATTCAATGCAATGGTTCAAACACAGAAATAGTATACAGAGGTAGTACACAGAGCTAGATAATCAGAGTCGAGCTTTTGAAATACAAGTTGAAATGCCACATATAATGTGTACACATTTATACTGTTTTTATTTGCTTTTACTTCATATCCAGGGTTTGGGGCAGGTTTGGGGGGGGGGGGTTTCCACGGCCGGCTAAAACTAAGCGGCTTCATTCAGTTAAAACCAGGTAAAAGCGGTCCCCCAAAATTATTGCCTAAAACTGATTCAACCCTTAAAACTGAATTAAAAGTGACTAAAAAATATATATTTGCATTTTCCTTAAGACTAAAACAATATATTGTGTTTAATTACTGCTGTTTTGCAGTCTTTTTTAGCCAAAACTAGGATTGGATTACATAATAATTTTTGTCGACCAATTCACCATGCTAAAACCCAAATTTTGTAGTATTATTGACATTTATTTTTCTGTAGTATTTTGAAGTAGAAACCTTATATTAAAAATATTATTAGTAGCAAGCTTATAAATATAAAAAAACAAGGGGCTTCGCCCCTTGTTTTTGAAGTTGTAGGGTAGCCTATAACATGCCTGTAGTATACATTAGGTATATGCATCCCATGTTGAAGATGCAAATAATGCATATATGAATTTATTAAAAACCTAAATACTATAATAGAGACGACATGGAGGTAGTGCGTTTGGGAAAAAGTGAAAACGGAGATGGCAGTCGTATGTACGGGTCATAGGAAAACAAACAATATGTTTAAATTTCCCGCCAAATCTTAAATCTAAAATTTGAACCCGTCAGTCAATAAATGCAGAAATAAATGATATACCAGTGAAACTGGAATTAATAGGCGAACCTATTGAACTAGTAGTTTGAGGTCAGGTCATGATTAATTTTTAATTGTAATGAAAAAACTAACGTTTTTTTTTCAAAATTGAGTGATATATATTGTGTGATATATCATTTTAAAGCCCTTAAAAAATAAAAAATACGGGTATTTTGTTTTAGGCTGCGGACGCTTAAAAAAAAATTAGGCGGAAATTTCGAAAAAATTGATGGTTTTTTTTATAAAATGGTGAAAATTTGTGAGTAAAATCGTGCAGAGTCCGTTATTTGGATTCTACTCGTCGTTACCTTTCGAATGGTGTATAACACTTCGAAGTGGGTCAAATATTTGGATATCGTGAAAAATCCGTTAAATTATGTAGATAGGTAGGAACAAACAGTTTTGTTTACTACTAATGATACTAAAAATAGAAACACGAATTATATACCCACTTATATCTTATTTATTCTTTACGGAGTAAAATTTAATTTTAAATATAAAATCGGTTTGTTCAATGTGATGGTTCATTATACAACAATAATACTCAACTGAATTTATTTAAAAATTATTAGTGTTTCCATTATATTTCCAGCAGGTATACGGATATATTCCCCTGGCCATTTTCACCCCAGGACCTATTCCCCGCGGACTTTTTCCCCCCCGACATTTCACCCCCAAGCCTTTATTTATATACATATAATATTACGCGGTCGTGTAAAGGCATTCTGAGAAAACAAAACTGGTTTTCTATCGGACTGCCTGTCTCTAGGCATTACCCTGATTAGCAATATGCCGAATATCGGAATATGCAATCAAAAATATGCAATAATTTGCGTAATTATTTTTATCACATCGGAATGGCCATGAGTATACACTTATTCATTTCGGTTTAAAATTTTGTTTTATCAGTCTGTTTTATTCAAGAGCTCGTAGTATCATCACTGTCATAAAACTGAATAGCTGCATTCTTATTACTTACAAGGGAATGGTTTCACATGTAGCCCGTCGATTTCAATAAGTTATGTCTACGAAAATCAGGCTAATTTTAAATAGTGGGGATCCAAAGTAACTCCAGTGCATTTTGCGTTGTTCGGTCGCAAAAGCCCGCCAAAGCTTAAAAAAATTCAAATTTTAATATTTTGCTGCCCTGGTACTTTTACAATTCTTGTCCTTCGGCGGGGCCGCCTCCGGCGGCCGAGGGAAAAATATAACCTGACCGTTTCCAGGCAGTTTTTCCTACCCCCCCCCCCTCCGTCAAACCTAACCTAACCTCAAAGATAACAAACCACGAAGGGTACTAGCCAAATGTGAATAAGTAGCGTAAACAGTAATAAAATGTGTAAGAACAAAACAAAAAGTATAGTCAACGGTATTTTATCTCCTGCATTTTTACCTTAAACGGCGAAGCAACTCTGCTGCTAGTATCTATACTACACATATTATCGAAGATTTTACTTCCTCCACAATATTTTATCTTTTGGAGGTAAAATAGTACACGTAATCATACAAACAATATTTTATTTTAAAGGACTGTATAAATTATAGTACGTATTTTATGTGCAATAATGTATAATAATACATTTTGTACTGTTAACCAACGTTCCAGGCGCAGTTTTAATCCATTTCTAGAATTTTTTGTTGGCAGTCACTTACTAAAGTCAAACTGGCCAGCACTTCCCGACCTGGCCAGCACTTATCAAAGAACAGCCTAAATACAGCTAAGTGCTGTTATTGTTACCTAATGCAAGTCAAAATTAGGCTGCTATGATGTGTATTAAGGATTTAACTGGTGATCACGTATATGGATAATGAGGTGATCACCATTAGGGCTGCAATCTTAAAATTTTGTACTTTTTGATTTTATTTATTTTCAGCGGATCCGAAGGAGGGCAAAATTTAGTAAGGAGTTATTTTTATTGCCAATGACTGTTGTTAACAGTATATGGGCACATTTCAAACCAAAACCCTAATTCACCCAGAATTTCGAAATTTGAAGTTACCAAATTTAACTTTTGGTTCCAATTATTTTGGAATACCAGGTTCATTAATTTTCTACGGCCTGAGCTTTTACATATTGATCCTCTACATTATATGCCAAAGACCTGGGACTATAAACTATCAATTCCAAGCAGTCAGTAATTTCTGACATATCTTGTCTTTTAATGCCAGACACTGATCACCATTACGGCGTGATCACTATTAGGCGTGTCTCTGCTATATCGCTGTTAGTTTTGACAATAAAGCCATTACATTACATTACATCCAAGGACACATAAGAAAATATTCCCCCGATGTACAGGACATTGTGCGCGCTCAATTGTAATATTCATCCTGGATCAGTACTTTTTGTTCACTCTGATTTGCACTATTGCATTGAATGTCTCAGATTATTTAATTACTATTAAAATTTTTAGTATAAAATGCATATTGATGAATTACATGAAATATGTTACAAACTTTATGTGAATGTATACATTTTAGACACATTATTCATAGTTAATTGTACTTAGCCGACTTGTGTCGGTTGGGTACGATTGACTATGAATATTGTGTCTATAACTTAGATAGTGAAATATGTGCAAATTAACATGGAATAAAACCACAGTTCTGCATTAATTTGTATATCTTTTCAGCACAATATATAATTAAATGTTTGGGTACCCATTTGAGCGATGTGTAGTTTCAATTCCTTTGTAAATGGGTAGCAAATTTCCTCGGTTTCACCGTGAGCAGCAAATGACCTACTTTTGGTTCTGGGTAGCAAATGTCCTACACGCGTATTTTCAGTATTTTGTGATGAGTCTGTATTGAAACAAAGTGAAATTACACAACTTAATATTTTAAATCTAGTCTACTAAATAAAGGAATTGATAAAGGATTAGTCTTAAAAATGCAAAGTGGTTCAAAAACATTAAAATAACATATTTCACGGGGAAACTGAAAAAAAATCGTCGGGCAAGTTGCATATTGAGCCGACGACCGTCGGGTGGATTGTACCGACGTACTTCGGGTGACTTGCAGAAAATCGTCGGCGGTCGGGTGAGTTGCAGAAATTTTCGTCAGCTAGCTTGCAGTTCACCCGATGAAAATTCGGGTGTCGGGTCAGTTGCAGAATTCGGGCGTCGGGTAGGTTGCAGAAAATCGTTGGCGGTCGGGTGGGTTGCAGTAATTGTCGTCGGGTGACTTGCACTTCCACCCGACGACCGTCGGGTAGATTGTCCCGAATTTCGTCGGCTGTCGGGTGTCTTGTAGTTCCCTCAAAATTGTATTCTAAATTACAATGTCAATTGTGCCTTGTAACACACAGCTTAGGAAGCAAGCTCAAGACTCACGTGGAAATTTGTGCAGCTTCTCACAAAAATCGGAGACGCTTTTGCATCCCTTGCAATAAATTATTGTACTCACCAAGAAGTTACAGGGATCACGTTGATAGGATACATCGGGTCATACCAGCTGAGTCAAACAGAAATCCGTTAAGATGTCAATTATGCCTTCAAATGCAAAGTTCAGAGAGCATGCTCCAAACCCATGTGAAAATCTGCGCTGCGTCTCACAAAGATAGCCGTTTCTTTTGTGTTCCGTGCAACAAACTGTATGTTCAAGCTAAAAATTTGAAGAAGCACGATCATAACATTCATGGGATCTAAGGAGATAACTAAAGTGTACGAAAAATCGTTAAAATTTCAATTTTGCACAAAACCCTTTGTTTTCGTCAAGACACTTGGTTTTTTTAATTTTCTATTCAATTTCAAAATTAATTATTTATGTCAATACTGTGAACATTCCGTCTGGTGAGCAGTGATGTGAAGTTGAAGCCTGTTTTTGGTCACAAACGGTTTTACACAGTTTAACACGGAGCATTTGTACGGACGAGAATCCGAAAAAATGTGGACACGAACAAAATGCTGCCTTAGACCTGATTTTGTTACAAAGACTTCATCACAGTGAAGAATGTGACATTTAACGGGCTTCTGGACCATTGTAGAAAATAGAGTTGTCGCCTGATGTTTATTTAATAAACCATTATGCTTACGCTGGCAAGGGCTTGTGTGCTTCTTAATGTCACTGCTTGATACAAAACTCCTGCTACAAGTTGAGCATTTAAATGGCCGAATTCCAGCGTGATAGCGCTGATGTCGCTTCAAATTTGTGTAATACGGAGTTTGATAGTCACAGCACTCGTAGACACATTTGTAGCGCTTACTCTCTCCGTGTGTCTCCAAGTGTCTAATTAAAATGTGATTTTCCCTCGTTGAATAGTCGCACAGGTGGCACTTAAATGGCTTTTGATTCGCCACCCAATTGGGATTTCTTTGATTTGGGTTCATTTTGCAAGTGTTTTCGTGACTTTTTTTTCGCTAACATTTTGAATAGTGCGACTTGGCTGTGAACGCGCTTGTGAGAGTTAAAATTCAATTTAATAGGAGAGAAGTAATTACACATGGATCAAGCCCATACTTTTAATTTGAGTCGTTTCGTATTGATTTGCAATTGTTTTTGTTGGAGTTTCTTGAGCACAATTTGTATAACTACGTTTTGTGTAATGCCAAATTGACAGAGAAGTGCATTTTCCTGTTTACTAGCAGCATGTGGGCTTCGCCGTTGCGTTCGCATTTTCTGTTTTAGGAGGCTTTCACGTGACTGTATACATTTCAATGCAATATTGCGTTCAGCATTTGTTAATAAATCTGGTTTTATCCCTATACTAATATTCGATATTTTAAGATTTTTTCGTCACAAAGGTCAGGGCCGGATATTGCGGCCAGCGCAGGCAGCCCATGCTGCTTGATTTTCCAATAAACACGTAAATACAATTTTTTGCAGTTTTCAAAAATATGTAAAAAGAATAATTTGACTTTTAAAAAACATGCATATACATTTTGTTTGTACATTTCAAAAACATGGAAATAAAACATTTTCTACTTTTCTCAAAACATGTAAATAGAACTTTTTACACTTTTCTGAATGGATTAAAAAGAATATTTTGCAGTTTTTTAAAACACGTAAATTCAACATTTTGCTTTACCAAATAAAACCATCAATAGAATCAAAATGATGGCTTTTGTGTAAAAACAAAATTGCTGCCATAAAGCAATTCCTTCATACGGCCCTGACAAAGTTCCAGGCTTACTGTAATGTAGGGAACGTCCAATAGCGACGTCATGGAAAAATCCTCAGTTGAAGGACCATATTATGCTCCCACTACCACCACATTAGCAATTCCGTACGTAAATGGCTATGTTTAACATAGGATTTCATCAATATCCAATAAGAAAACCATTGACTCCACACGTGACGTCGTTTATGGACAATCCCTTAAGCACCTTAAAATTCCAGTTGGAATTTTATGAAATCAATGTAATATCTAAAAAGAAAACGGCAGAAGTAGGTAGGTACTAACATTTTAACTATTTTTTATAGTAAAATTTACTGTAATGTGTGCTACTGCTACAGAATTTAAACTATTTTTTAAAAATTCGATGACGATTCCTATACCAAGACGATCTGCAATACATACGTTCTTTGGCATGACTTGTTGTGTTGGAGTTTGTTTTAGGTTGAAAATAAATTATCTATAACAAAAGTCCGGCTGCCGGCTATTAACTTTACAGACTGTAGAAGAAATACGTAGCTTACAAATGTGTCGTATTTCATGCTAGACAGCAAAACCTGCGTGTTTTTTCAATATTTTGTCTTTCGTTTTGCTTATGTAGATGTGAATCACTAATCACTATGCAATTTGCGCCTATGTGATAAATTAAATATCGTCTGTGAAACTGAAGAGCCAAAATGACCCATTTCCAATTTATGCTACAATCAAATTGAGCTATGTCGTAAAAACAATATGAAAACATGCGTTAAATCTTGATTCTGGAGTTTTTGATAAGCAAAAACTATTTACATATTTTTGAAAAGGTGCAAAATATTCTGTTTACATGTTTTTGAAAATGTGCAAAATATTCTTTTTACATGTTTTTGAAAAGTGCAAAATGTTATATTTACATGTTTTTGAAAAGGTGCAAAATTTTCTATTTACATGTTTTAAAAAGTGTAAAATGTCGTATTTAAATGCTGTTAAGACATAGTTGAATATTTTTGTAGATAGTGGATATTGTTTGTAGCTACAAATGGGTGGTTCTTCACAGTGTTCACAGACTATATTACGATATTAATAAAAAATATAAATCTACATACAAATATTTAAAAATGTGATATAAGAACTGTCTACACTTACACTCTATGCGTCTGCACACTCACTCAATTACAGATGACTGTAAGCAGAGAAAATTAAACGTGACCGAAAGAGACCATTCAGCGTTTTAGGTTTGCGTGCTCATTAAATTATTTAATGACTCCAACTTGGAACTCACATACATAGTTACGATGTGACACTTTGCTATATTTTGTCTAATGAGCACTATTAAAATAACTGTTATTTATTATGGATTGGTTCTGTCTGTTTGCTCGTCCGATTTTTATGAGACGCACTTCGTTATCTGTAAGGTAGCAAAACTACCCCCATATCCATTTTGAGTTTAACAAGAAAGGCACTGTCTGCAAAAAAAACCTTTGACTTAAAAGTGTGGGTCAGTGTAAATAAAAAGGAAAATTTGCACTTTTCAAAAACATTTTAAGGTAAATAAAACAGTGTTATGCACTTCAAAAATTATATTAAGCAATTCTGAATTTCAAAGAATTAGCATTGTAATTGTTTTTTCAATTTGAATTTGAATTGAAAAACAGAAGACCGAGCCAGGCACCCTAATAATAAATGTACTTCTTGCACGTTTAATAATCTACTGCACGAACAATAATGTGGTTGCAAAAATCAATAAACACATGTGGGAACATATAGTTGGTTCATTTATATCTTCCGGCGTTTTCGCTATTATTCAATCAATTAAACAGTACATAGTAAACACTAATTATAATAATTTGGAAAAAAAGTTTAGCAAAATCTTAATTAATTTTTGCTATTTCTGAGCAATATTACTTGAATTTTGTATCACTACTTATTACCCCTTGGTATTTACACACGCGCCAAGATTCAAATAGGTGAGGAATTCAATTCATTTATTTTATTTTATTATGTAGCAGTTTATTAGCAGTGCACTTTCAAAATATTCCAATTATCTTGACCGAGAATTTACTCTTTTTTAAACCGCAATTTAGTATTACTACAAACTATTATTATTATTTTATTAGTTTATATTTTTGTAGACAATTCAAAATGAGACCACAATCGAGGCAAATTTTGAGTAAAAAACAGGAAAATGAAATTCTTCGTCGATTGGACATCAGACAAGACATACAAATCGTCCTCAAGAAACTCCAACTGAAACAATTGCAAACAAATACGAAGCGATTAAAAATAAAAGTGTGGGCATGTTCCAAATGCAATTACTTTTCTAATCACAAAGGAAATTTCGAATCTCACCAGTTGCTACACTTCTCGAACACACAATTTGAATGCCACATTTGTAAATATACAACTAAAGGAAAAAGCATGTTAAGATTTCACTTGCGCACTCATAATATAAAACAAAACCACAAGAGTCATATTCCCATTCCCTGCCCATTCTGCAATTACAAGTCTCAAAATAATTACCTCTTAAATATCCACCTTAGAAGACATACAGGGGAAAAACCATACCCTTGTCCACATTGTGACATCCAGTTTGTTTCAGTTTCAGATCGCACCCACCATATTAACAAACATCACACAAAAATTGTCCCGCTTCAAAAATATGTCTGTCAACTTTGCTCCAAAACATTTCCTACAAAAGCTGTGCTATATTCTCATATTTTGATACACACGGGTGAGAAACCGTACTGCTGTCAATACTGCAGTAAGGGATTCACAATATATGCTAAAAAACTAAGGCATGAAACTATTTGCAAATTGAATCCAAGACAGAGTGATCCAGACTGGGTGGCGAGTCAGAAGCCATTCAAGTGCAATCTGTGTGAGTATTCAGCTCATGAAAACTGTAAATTAAATATTCATTTACAGTCGCACGGGACGAGTAAGCGGTTCAAATGTTCTTACGAGTATTGTGACTATCAGACTACATTTAAAGGTAATTTAAGGCGACATCAACGATATCACATTGGAGCTCGGCCATTTAAATGCTCCACTTGCAGTGGGGGTTCTGTATCTCGAAGTGACCTTAAGAAGCACATGGATCGTTGTCAACGCAAGCAAGAATCGGTTGACAAAAATGGAAATGGAGAAAAAACTCAATTTTCTACAGAAATCATCAAACCATTTAAGTGTGACGCTCCTGGCTGCGAATCAGCTTTCAAACTAAAATGTCAGCTTAAACAGCATTTAAATAAAGTGCATTCAAAATCCCGCCTGTATAAATGCGTTTCCCTGGGCTCTACGAAATCATTCAAGACAAAATCTAGGCTTCAGCTTCACATCACAACTCACTTCAAATTAGCATGATTAAGGACACGAACTGCCCCTGTACAGAAATTACCTGTCTTATATTTAATTTTATAATAATTGAATTTATTAATTTGTCAACGCAAACATGAACTTGGAAGCAAAAATAAAGAAATAATTAGTTTTATTAAAAATGTTGTCACACTGATTTTTTAGCGTAGGCTTAAGCTTCATAGATCAAGAATTAATGTATTTTTGTCTTGAAAGTTTTAATTGGCTGTGCTAGTAAAAAGTAAGTACAGTCCAGTAAGCCCATGTTGTCCAACTTTACAGAAACTCTAAATTTTGATAACTAAAAGTAAGTGAAAACGTGATTATTTTGTCACTTTTTGTTTTCCCTGACTGCATTGTACCAGGTGTATTAGTAGCCAAAAATACCCAAATCTGAAGCGGCGTGGTAACTTTTTAAAAATAATTCAAAATTGTGAAATCGTAGACTTAACGTGTTTTTCCGAAAACCCCATTTAAGATGCAGTGCAAAAAAATAACCTTTTGAATTATATTCAATTGCATGCTAATTTCTGATTGTAAAATTTAAGTATGAATTGTACATTTCAAAATCCATGTAAATAGAACATTTTGTTTTTTTTAATTATGTATGTACAACATTTTGCACTGTTAAAAAACATGTAAATGCAACATTATACACTTTTCAAAAACATGCAAAAAGAACATTTTACACTTTTCAAAAACATGCAAATAGAACATTTTACACTTTTCAAAAACATGCAAATAGAACATATTACACTTTTCAAAAACATGCAAATAGAACATATTACACTTTTCAAAAACATGCAAATAGAACATATTTAACTTTTCAAAAACATGTAGGTAAGTACAAAATTTAAATTTTGCTCTTTTCAAAAAGACTTAAGTACAACATTTTGCTCTTTTAAAAATCATTTAAATACAACATTTTGATCTTTTAAAAAACATTTAAATACAACATTTTGCTCTTTTAAAAATCATTTAAATACAACATTTTGATCTTTTAAAAAACATTTAAATACAACATTTTGATCTTTTAAAAACATGTAGGTATGTGCATCATAGTAAGACAGTCGGTCACTTTTGCTCGTGAAAATACTTGTGAACGGTAGTCACTTATTTTTAAAAAAACCAAAAATTTTGAGCCCTCAGTGAGCCCGATGAAAAAAGTGCCGTTCGAGTTCGTTCGTTTTTTAAGTCCATAAGGAGCCCATGGGCCTCACAGTGAGTCCGACGAAAAATTTCCACCTCTTTCCCTCAGAAATGAGCCGACCCCTCAGATACTAAAAGTAATTTGTACCTACTACTACCTACCTACAAAAAATGTATAATAAAATAAAATAGTATTAATATTCCATTGTGTGAACGGAATCAACACCAAAACTGAATCATAAATTACAAATTGAACATTTTGATTTATTTTATTCTTTTATTTAGTACAATTAATTAAATTATATTAGATAATATGAATAACAAAAAACATTTAAATTTAATGAAATGTCAAGCAAATAAGTAAAATCTTGACTTGAATATAAATAATTATAGTATAAAATATATTACACAAAATACATAACTCGAAAATATTTACAAGTAGTGCAGATACATTTATTAATTGTAAATATAAATAATTATAGTATAAAATATATTACACAAAATACATAACTCGAAAATATTTACAAGTAGTGCAGATACATTTATAACTATATACAGTACTAAATCAGTCCAGAATTAATTTTTTTTGTGACAAATGCTTTTTCAAGCCTCCCTGTGCCCGTCTTCGTTTTAACCTCTCATTACTTTCAGTTTCAGCTCTCTGGTAGGACTGGTATGACTCTGAGTCATCTGAGTCTAAGTCTAAATCAGACTCAGACCCAAAACTTAAATCTAAATCATAATTATAACTGTCCCTGGAATTATTGTGGCTGTGCAAGCCAGTCTTAGTCTTAGTGTGCGTGGTGTTTACACTAGTGTAGCTATCTAAGCCATCGCCATCGTCAGAAATGTCAGAATTCATGTCGTCGTCTTCCTCTTGAAGCACATGAGTAAACCAGTGTCGACGCAGAGACTGTGCGTGCTTAACAGCACACATACAACCTTCAACTTTACATAAATAAAAACCTTGTTTCGTATAATCAAACTGTTTTCGGATAATTGGCATTGGTATTTTTTTATTTTTAGTTGCGTATTTTTTGACTATATCAGAATATTTTTTTAATGTGATACTTTTTTTACGTGGACCATCAGGACCATCTAAGTTGCTTATAGGATTAGGGTCAAGGCCAAGGTCAGTTTCAGTACCTTTTGTGTTATCTTTTGGTTTGCCTGAATCGTCATCGTCTGACTCTGACTCTGAGGAATCTGACTTCTCTGACACTGTTTTTCTTGCTCCGTTACAACTAGCTAGTTCACCTTCTGCTCCTGCTCCTAATACGTTACGCATAGTTTGAGGCTTTAAATACGAGCTACTGAATTGTAAATAATTTTGAAACTCGGTGTCATTGCTATTGCTGTCGCTGCTATTATTAGGACTGCGACTACGTTTGCGTCTTTCATACCTGTTAGGCTCGACAGAATTATGACCGTGGTTGATGTTAATGCCATCATTATTGACATTGGGAATATTTTTAATGCCTGAATGCACTTTATTAAATAATACACCAACAGTTGAACGAGGCACAGACGGTGTTTTATCTTTTTGTAACCTAGAACTACGTTTACATTTAGATTTAGATACAGTTGGAACTACATTTTTTTGCTTACTTGTATTGACAACTGCACATGTTGATGTTGATGGTGTAGAATCTTCTTTAGCTGAGGCTGGGACTGGGACTGAAATTGAAGTTTTGATTTTGCTTTTGCATTTGCTGTGTAGCTTGGTATTAGAAGCAGCAGCAGCAACGCCAGCAACAGCATTATCAGAGTCATTGCGAGAATATGAGTTGGAACATCCAACGTTGACAACTAAATTGATAACATGTGATCCCGCCAACGATTTTAATGAATTAAGTGATGCCAGCACTGAAGTTTCTGAAAATAAAATAAAAATGTTACAAAATTAATACCCAATTTTAAAAATAACTAAATTAAATTAGTAACAAAAGAATGCAAATACCATTGTTATATTAAATCTTCTGCAAAATATACAGTTACAGGTAAGTGTTATGTGATACTTACGAACAATGTTTTCAAGTTGGCTGGTGTCAAGCAGTGCCAAATTTGATAAAACAGTAGAATTATTGTTAGCGGATGTGAAATTATTGCCACTATCGTTATCCTCATTAACGTTGACGTTGACAGCGGCAACATCATTGTCTCTAGGGTCACGGTCACACTCCAGTTCGGAATCAGCTAAAATATCATCATGTCTTGGAGCAGCAGGATGTGGTGTTGAATCACAACTGAATTCCAGTGATTTTATAGGAATATTAGGCTGAGTAGGCAAACCTGATACAAATATTACAATAAAGGTAACGGTTGTTAAATTAGCAAAATTAGTTGTTTTAAATAATATTGCAACAACGTTTAAAGTTGAAAAACAATTTTTAGCCTTCATTCTTATTCATATTTTATCAACAAAGAGCTTTGAATTTAAGCTTAATGTGTGTTGCCTGCCTGGCGTTAAATAAATTAGTTTAGATCATTTATTAATACAAAAGTAATTGTGTTGTTATTTAAATTTGAATACTTTGCATGCATGAATAAATACATTTGTTAGAATAGATACCTTGTTTTTCTTCATCGTTTTGAGAGTCTTCAAGTGTTTCATTTTGATAGGCGCAGCCACTTGAACCTGAGCCACTGATTACATTGGTGTATACTACTTCTAATTCTTCTCCATTTACTCTCACGCTATTTGGAATTCGATCAATGTAAACTATACCATCCCCATCCCCATGCGTATCAGCTAATGGGTAAGACACCAAGTTCACATTCTGAAGTTCGGCAGTTTTTAGATCTTGAACTTCACAGGACTGAATGGTTTTATTCGTGTCTGAATCAGTAGTTGTGCCATTCTTGTCAACATTTTCAATAGTCTGTAAATAAAAATAGAATAATATTGTGTCCTATTTTAGAGATTTTCTATATAGGACCATTTTAGAGACTAATATACGGTTTTCATAGCCCCATGGATCACACAGGGACACGCAGTCCAGTGGTTTAACGACCAGCAAAAAGTTAATTAGCCTGTAGCTGTAGCAAATGAACAGCTGTTGCCAGTAGGGGGAAAGCGGAAGAGAGTATCTTTTCCCAAGGGCCGACAGGATCGATCCCTAGCCTTAGGAACGTCGCGAACTAGGAAGCTCGACGTTCTTGACTTGGTTTGATCCAGTGGCCGGGGCTACAAGGCTAAAGTAAGGCTCAAGGTCGAGATCGTGGGAGGGAAACCCAGCCAGCCACAGCTTCAGATGGAGTCAAGCTGTGGCACCACCGGGCTGGTGTGCCTTATTTTTGTAAGAAGGCAAAAAACACCTATATAATTTATTAGTTCAATTTTTGCTTGTTGTAACACTAATGTAACACTTGTAATATAACTGTGGTACAAATAAAGTATTAAGTATCAGCTTACCTGGCCAGTGCAGTTAAATCTAGATGAAGACATTGTTGTAGCTGCTGCTGCTAATAGTAGTTATTATTTATTTATCAACACAAAGACACAAAGACTGTAGACCCGTGTCTCCTCAAAACCCTAATACACTAATTGATTTATTCTTGAGGAATTAAAAACAGAAACAAATAAGAAGTACATTAAAAAATACCTGAATACTAAATACAAGAAACTTGTAGAACTTTTGATTTAATATTTTAAATTTTGTAATTAATACTAAGTCCATAAGTCAGTAAGTAGATAAAACTGTGTAATAAGTTGCAGAGACTACAGAGTACTGACTGTCAACCGTATTAGTGCTCCAACAACATATAATTTAAGAATTAAACAGAACACAGAACACAAGACACTTTTTACTTAACCCTTAAATAGTTAAGCAAGTCAAACTAAACCAAAAATATAACATTGTGTTTACACACCTACCTACCTACTCCAACCAACCCACCAAAGTCACAGTGAGTCAGAGTACAAGTACATGTGAGAAGCTTAAATTGTTTATTTATTTTTATTTTTTTTGTATGTTACGTTATGCACATGCAAAATATCAATAACAACAACAACAACACTTTATCAGTTTACGTGACGTAAATTGCCGCTATTCTACTTGCAAAAGCCAATAGGCCAACTGACTGCCCAAATATCACGTGCATACATTACTTGTATGTGTGCGAAGCTTTAAAACTGAATAAGTAGCCTAATAGCTGCACTTTTCAATTTACAAACAGTAACAGTGCAAACACAAGCTCTAGGAACTAAACACTTTATAAACGTATGAAGGACGTAGTGAAGTGCGCAGTACGCACACGGCTATAACACCAGATCTAGAAGAATTAAGCACAGTCAGTACAGTCACAGTCGTCACAGAACTAACACCGAGAAATTATCAGAATAGAAGCAAAATTGCGGGTGTTTTTTTTTAAAGAGTTCTAAGGGCAATTAGTTGTTAGTCATCAGTCGTCAGTCAGAGTCAGACGGCAGACTTTCAGAGTTCAATTTAGTTGAAAAAGTAGTAATTTTTTGACAATTCGGCAAATTTTCCAAAAGCAAAAAGTAAAATTGTAACAAATATTTTTGAATCAACTACTATCGCTTCAGTTTTTTACTGACAACTGATACGAGTATTATTGAATAAGTTAGAAGGATTCAAGATTTCAGAGAAAACAAAGGACCGTTGGCTTCGCGTTTGATTTTCTTTTAACTTACGGACTGAATGCAGGTATAAAAAAGTAAATTAACAAAATTTTGTAATATGTTTGTATTTATATTTAATTATTGTGAATGTTGCTATTGTTTAGGTTTAAAATATTTAAATAATTCACAGATTTTACATTTGATTTATTTTAGCACTAGCTGAAGCTGACCATGAATAGAAATAAACCAGTTAACATGGAAAAATTAACCAATAAAGCTAATTCGCCACAGATCTTGTCTTCAAATTCATCTTCGGCATCCACAACGACAACAACAACTGTGTTAAATATTTCTCATGATTTAAAAGGTAAAAGTTGGCTAGTTTTGCATTGTTGCAGCAGCATTTTGCATGTTACGCTATATTAAGTTTGATGATTTGGTTATATCTACATTTCTAACATCAGTAGTTGACATTTTAAGATTACCAAGCTAACTTATTTAATTGAAATAAATTAAAACTAAAATGCAGAATGCGACATAGATAGAAATCAGGAATCAGGAAACAATACGTTACCCTGATCCTGATCCTGATCTAGTATGATATCCTGATAGCGTGCAAAACCTAATTAAATAATGTTTTTGTTTATTTTTTTAAGATCAAATTGCTGGACTAATCTCAATTGGAAATCACTGTGACGTAAATATTCATGTCACAAAAATGCAGTGCCATGGTGGTGGTGGTGTATCTTTAGGTACGCAAACAGAACCAGAGGAAGAAGAAATGGAAATACAAGATTTACCTATGGATCTAAGTGTGAAAGAAGTGACATTGCCAGCGCCAGCATTGCCTTTAACGGCTTCAACTTCAACTCAAATTTCAACCTTGCCAGCTTCAGCGTGCTACGCATCCGCAGCCCTAAGTAGTGACAGTGAATCTCGTGCCAGTGAACCAAAACCAAATGAACGGGAAGCGGAAAATATTAACAGCAACACCAACACCAGCGGCAGCGGCAGCAATCAAGAAATTTTGACTGTGGTGACTACACATTCAAATCCAAATGGTGTGTCGCAAAAAAGAAGCCTTCTTGCGACACTTCTCCCAATCACTGTTGAATGCTGTTTAGACACTGAAGTTGCAAGCTCCAATAATTCTGTTGACTTTAATGAACCTGCACCAGTTTCACCTGCAACCAGTGCAACCATTAAAGTAGAAGTAGAAAAAGAAGAAGAGAGAGAAGAATTTGTTGATACAGATTACGTGAAAGGTAACAATGATAATGACTATGCGTGGGGATCAAGGTTTAACGAACTACGGCAACAAAATTATCCTCAATGTCTTTTTCCAGATCAAGACGCAGAGGACCTGAGTCCTCAACCCTTCCTGAACTTAATATCTGAGGATAGAAATGTTTACCGACCTCCGACTCCGATGCCTCCGATGCCTCCGTCGCCTCCGCATCAGCATCAACAGCAAAATAAAAAAGGACGTGGCCGTGGCCGTGGCCGTGGCCGTGGACGTCCCCATAAACAAATACAGAAGTCAAGCAAAGGTATTAATAAGCCCACTTCCATGTTTTCCAAATCAAAACGCTTATCAATGAAGTTTAAAAAAAACAAAAATAGAAAGTATCAAATAGCTGATCCAGATCCAGATCCAAATCCTCCTAATCTTAGTGTTCGTGCTATTGAAAACACTTGCTTTGAATCATACGATAAAACTCCGACAATTATTATTGATTACTTAGATACAGCAAGGGCTGAAAGCAAAATTGGCAATCCAAGCTCAAGCCAACGAAATGTTCGTGTTGTCGAGGAAGCCAAAATTCCAGTGGCTGTGGGTTCTGCATCTGCAGCCGACGTCAAAGATGTAGTTTTAACTTCAGATGCAGCCATCGCATCATCATCATCAGTTAAGTTAAACACCGGGCATGGGCCAGAGCCAGTCAAGCCAGAGTCAGAGCAATTAAAATCGCAGAAACCACGTCGACATGCAATTCCGAATTCATCAGATTCATCACCTTAACCAAAAAAAAGGATTTGGTGTATCGTGAGAAGAATAATATGAACGTCAAAGATGTAGCTTCGGCTTCAACTTCAGATGCAGCCATCGCATCATCATCATCCTTAACGTTGAACACTGGGCATGGGCCAGAGCCAGTCGAGCCAGCAGAGGCAGGTCATTCAAAATCGCAGGCATCGCAGCTAAAACGACATTCAAATACGAAGTCCACACCTACTAAACCAAAAAAAACGGATTTGTTGGTACATCGTCAAAACAATAATATGGAGGACAAATGGCAGTCACCTGCTGCTTCAGCAATGCTAAAAGTTCTAGGCGACCGTTTTTTCCAGTTTTTTTTCACTGTAACGATTTCTGATTTAGTCAAAAGTAAGTTTTACGACAATTAAAATCTACTATTTATCATTTCCTATTTGTAACATCTAAAACTAAACACCGTTTTTTCTTTTACTAAACAATGCACAAATTATTGGCGTAGGGGTAAAGCGTAAATATTTCATGCTTTCAAAACTCTGATAGCATTGCATGTTTTAAGGTTGATGTTGATGCTCATGTCATAATCAGTTTTACTTACTCATTAATATTTTTTATTTTTTGCTTTAAACAGTGTATACTTGCAAGATATGTCAAGAGATGAGTCGAGATTGCACCACGATTGCAAAAATTCTCCGAGATCATATTTGAAACCACTACTATCCGCTGAAATATAAATGTAAGGTGTGCAATATAAAATTAAAGAATCTTTCGAGCGTCGGTAGACACAACCGTACAAGACTCCACTTGCAAAACAAGAAGAAACAGGAGAAACGCTTAGGCTTAGCTGCCGCTGCTCTTCAGCGTCAGTAGTCAGTGTCAGTGTCAGTCCCATGATTGTAACAAGATAAGTAATTAATAAAACGAATTACAGTTTGAAAGTACTAATTACTTACAATATTTAGGTATTTCGGACAATTCCAATATTTGTCATGGTTTGTTGTGTGTTTAGTGAAAGTTGAAGTAGAATGTAGAATTAGAATCAATCAGTATCAGTTATCAGTAACTATTATCAAGAGCAAGACTGAGATCTAATTAATTATATTGCTTATAAATTATTAACTTTAGTTTAGATTTGAAGTAGACTGTAGTTGTAGTCGCAGTAGTCGCACAAGTGTCAAATCATAGATGCAACCGTTAAGCAGTAAGCAGCACAGCAGGATAAAAAAACAAAATTTACCAGTTTTCAGTTCCTAGTTCTAGTTTCCTAGTGTTTTGAGTGAGAGTGTTGCGACTGTTCGGACTTGGGACACAGTATTTGGTGATTGGGTGATTCTAGCATTTTAATTATTATAATCATAACTGTCCGATTCAGCATTCATTCTTCAGTACCTTGTACTTTGTAACTTAAACTTTTGTGAGTTTCTTGTTCTTGTGTTTACCTAACATCAAACATTGCTTGATAGATTGTTGTTGTGCTAAGTTGTGTTATGTTAGGTTTTTCACTTTGATAGTTCATATTATTTAATAGTTTACATCTTGCATCGATAAGCACATGATGTTTATATTTTGATTCAAATAATTTTAATAAATTCTTTTATGCGATATACATAATGGATTATGTAATTATTAGAAATTATAAACTAACAATGACAAGCAAATGTCGTGAGTGTTTGTATTAATCTGTCAGTTGTCAGTAAGTGCTTTCAGTTTCAGTATACAGTCTAGTCGTAGTCTGTACATATCGATTTTATAGTGTGTAAATACAATTGTGAGCTGAAAAAATGATTTTTTTGTGTGTTCAATTTTTTAGTAAAGTTTTAATACTTTTAATGTTAAGAGTTATTTAAACGTAAACACCTAATTTTATGTTGTGTTAGTGTGTTAGCCTTAGCCATAAAATATGAATTCTATAACTTCTAACAAACTAAGGCTATCCAGTTATTATGTTTTTCAATTATTTTTTTACCAAGTTACCTGTCAGTTGGCGTTGGCAGTTTGGCAGGCAATCCAGTGAATTTTGTATTCTATGAATGAATTCTGATATGCATTTCGTTATTGCGTATTACGAAATGATGTTGTACAAAAACAATCACGAATAAAAATGGTATCAATAAATGTTAAAATTTTAAATTACTGATTTTAATTTATTCATAATCTTTCAAGTCAGAAGTCACAATCACAATAATAATCTTACACTACTTAACTAATTACACAGCTTTTATGTTATATTTTATGACTTTATGCGTGAAATATTGTCATTTTAAAAGTTGTACTTTTAAAATCATAGTAACAGTTCTTATAGTTCTTCATCGTAAGTGTGGTCAATTTCATTTTTTAAGTCAGATGTTGTGGTAAGTCACATATGTAAATGCAACAACAGAATTTAGATTTTTAATAACTTTATACACTGCACAACTGCACTGCAGTTACTGCAGCATGGAATTATTCACAGTTCTGCAGTCTTTTACTTCTAACTCGAACGGGAAAATGCTAACACTAATTTGCTTCGTGGATTGTGTTGACTGTAATAAAATCAAAATGTTTAAACAAATCTTATGAAATCTTTCCACAGGTATGTGTAAAACAAATGGATGTTCTCGAAGTGGTGTTGTTGTTCCTTCTCTTCCGATCTTCTTCGTCTTCTTCTACAATCGTCGACCACGACGACCACCCTTCCTCTGGGTTGAGTCTGACGGAATTGGTGTCACATCCTCAATACGTCCAATCTTCATGTTGGATCGAGCTAAAGCACGAAGAGCTGACTGGGCCCCTGGTCCAAGAGTCTTAGTTCTGTTTCCTCCAGTTGCTCTTAATTTAATATGAAGAGCTGTAATTCTAAGGGATTTACATTTTTCAGCAACATCTTGAGCTGCTAACATAGCGGCGTAGGGACTGGCTTCATCACTATTTGCCTTTAGTTTCATCTCTCCAGTAATACGAGCAATTATTTATCTTCCTGATAAATCCGTCTTCATATTAAATCAAGAGCAACTGGAGGAAACAGAACTAAGACTCCTGGACCAGGGGCTCAGTCAGCTCTTCGTGCTTAAGCTCGATCCAACATGAAAATTGGACGTATTGAGGATGTGACACTAATTCTGTCAGACTCAACCCGGAGGAAGGGCTGTCGTCGTGGTCAACGATTGTAAAAAAAGAAGAAGATCGAAAGAGAAGGAACAACAACACCACTCCGAGAACATTCATTTGTTTTACACATACCTGTGGAAAGATTTCATAAGATTTTTTTAAACATTTTGATTTTATTACAGTCATCACAATCTACGAAGCAAATTATCGTTAGCATTTTGCCGTTTGAGTAATTCGAGTCAAAAGTAAAAGACTGCAGAACTGTTAATAATTGACTGGGCCCCTGGTCTAGAAGTCTTAGTTCTGTTTTCTCCAGTTGCTCCTAATTTAATATGAAGAGATGTAATTTCAAGGGAATTACATTTTTTAGCAACATCTTGAGCTGCCTACATAGCGGCGTAAGGACTAGGGACTGGCTTCATCACGATTCACCTTTACTTTTATCCCTCAGGTAATACGAGCAATTATCACTCTCTCTGATAAATCTAGCTGTGTGTGCCAACGGTGTAAACACCAGCGTACCTGCGCTTACTGCTACTGCTGCTGCTGCATTTTAGCTATTACTCCTGCTGTCTGCTACTACACTGCTACCAGAAGTAGCTGAAAGAAAATGCTATGCAGTATGCAGTGATAAATAATATGTTATGACAGTGAAATAATATTATGAAATGAAACTAAGAAAAAAATTAACAAATAGTAAAATGATTTTATGAAAGTGAATTATTGCAAAACCGTAGTGTAATTCAAAATTTGGTATTAATTTTTATGTTTAATATATAATTGTGTATAAACAATGATGTACAATTGTACAATGCCAAAATGCCAAATCACTTAATAAATCTATACGAAAATTAGCAAATATACCTAAATCATAAGAGTTTCGTGTTTTGATTTTTAAATTGAAATAACTTAGAATAAAATTAATTTAAATTACCACTGAATTAAAAATTAAAATACTACCGCAATACAAATTAGTAAAGACTGACCGTATGTCGTATGTATAGCTTAAAAATTAGACGATTTAAAGGTAAATTATAAAATACTAAAATTAGATGTTACACTATTATCGATATTCATAATTGTAAACAATGTAAACATGTTTACTTAAATAAAAATAATGAATTACATAGCAAAAATTAAAAATCAGTTTGCTTTGCAATAAGCTAGCAGCTAGCCTAGAACACTTTATATGATTGTATGCTCAAATTGCCACAAAAAAATATTTACAACTTAAATCAATAAAACTGAAATTAAAATAAATAAACCTACTACGCACGAAAAGCAAAAAAGTATAAAATTAAGCCTACAAATTTAAAATTAAAAACGTTAGACGTTCATTTCTAGAACGACAAACCGAAAAATTGAAGAAAAAGTATAAAATTATACCTACAAAATTAAAATTAAAAAAGTTTGACGTTTATTTCTCAAACGACAAACCGGAAAATTGAAAAAAAAATAAAAAAT
This sequence comes from Dicyrtomina minuta, assembly GCA_949802685.1. NCBI lineage: Eukaryota > Metazoa > Arthropoda > Collembola > Symphypleona > Dicyrtomidae > Dicyrtomina > Dicyrtomina minuta. The sequence continues at coordinate 133,519 of CATKUY010000379.1, forward strand.
AAATTTAAGTTGTTAAAATTTTAAAAAGTTGATTAAAAATTAAAATGAAAAAAATATTTGAGCATCACATCTAAATAATGAATATCAAGAGTAAAGAGTATACATTAAAATGAGTGAGTATGCACTTTACTGCATTCTAGGCCTACGACATCCAACCTTGTCGTTGGGATTCTGCACACTCCCATGTACCCGCATTTTCGTCGTCGTCGCCTTCTCCAAACAAAGGATCAGTATCGTCTAATACCATTCTAAGAGCGGTATCAAAATCGATAAACTCGTCTCTGAGTAACGAGGAGGAGCTGCGTGAGGACGGTGAAGTTGGAGATGATGAATTGGAAGATGTTGACGATCCTGGCGTTGGTCTTAGTCTTAGTCAATTTGGACGTTTGCCTGGGGTCGTTAACTCCTTTGATTGGCTTGAATTATTGGTGTCGATGCCATCAGCATTTGGATTTACACCATCTTCCACTTCCACATCAGAGTCAGAATTATTAGCGCGTTCCTCAGCATCTGCTCCAGTTTCATTTTGCTTATGTTTCTGTGACTCCTTCTCCTTCTTCAGATTAGGTGTTACGACCTCGTCCTCCGCTTCAAACCACTCTCTGGTTACGAGCATATTTTTTAGTGTAGCAGGTAATGTCGCAGTTCTTTTATCCCGTGTATTAACCCCGCATTTTGAAAATAATCGTTCAAGCTGAAAAAATCAACAAAATCACAGATGTTTTAGTCTTCACAATAACAAAATAAAAATGCTAATATATTTACAAGTCATCAGGTCATTAGGTCCCAATCTTAAATTTTATGGTTTAGAAATTTAATAAGTAAATTTAACCGATCAGGTTATTGAGATTAGGTGCACCTAATTTTAAAGCCCCTGTAGCTGTAGCTCTTGCCCAAACTTGGCGTAGAAATTAAAAAACAGAATAATAGGGGGGATTTATTTGTGATGGTTTGAATTACTAAATAACAATCAGTGACTTACCGGAGCCGTTGATGATGGACGCGACATCACGCAAGGAAATAAATTGGCTAATATAGGAAAAGAGAGCTTTTTTCCTTGCCAAAACGTCCCTACATCTGCTTTGATAATCGGAGAAAAAGCAAACGCTTTAATCTCTAATGATATTGTTGCTGACAGTCCTTCTTCTAGAGTTCCTGATGCCATGGCCATGGGTGGTATTTCGCACTCAGAATTTGTATTGGTGTTGAACGTGGATGGATTTGATTCACACGTTGTAGGTGAGGAAGGTGCATATTCTTCTAAAGTTTCTGAACGATCTATGGGTCTATTTAAAGGTTGTGACGCAGCTTTGTTTTCGGGAGAGACAGCTGTTGCTGTAGCATCATTCCTTGATTTCGGTGATTCGTCTTTATTGATGCCAAAAATGACTTTGCTTGAGGTGATAGAAAAATCTTCCAGTAGTTTAAGAATGTCGGAGTTATCCATTATTGGGAGATGTCGATCATACCCAACTGTAAAAAAATACAATGTAAAAAATACACATTATTGAAATATTCTTAATTCTAAATCAACACAGACACAAGAACACAGTAAAATTGTGACACTGTGTTTGCCTACCAATAAAAAATTTCATTTTTTCTGTTCAATAATTTATATTGCATTGATTAAATTAAGTGTATATTATAATTATTATTTCTTGCTTACAAGTGCGCATATAATCAAAGAAATGAAGTTTCCGCCATGGATCCAGAAATGTTGCGACTACCAATATAGGGTCTGTGAACCAAGATGCAAAACGACGAAGAAACTCCGAAATCAGTGTGGATGCAACACTGTTTGGGGGTGATTCCAACTCAACTTTTGTGATTTCTAAGTTTAAATTAAAAGTAAATACAAAATTGTCAAAAAACAATAATAATAATTTGTAGAGCTTTCAATAATAAGTATAATAATGCAACGTTATATATGGAGAATTAAACTCATGAAAGACTTACTTTGAAAGCATCGAAGGAGTTCAGGCAACACTAAATGCGCTGTAAACCCGTCTGCTTGCAGTCTATCTGTCGCTGTAGCTAACGGTTCCAATAAATCGCAATACTGCTTTAAATTTAAGAAGTCTTGTGATCGCATTACTACTGGCTTAATTATACAGTTCTTGAAAAAAGATCCGTCTTTTGAAGTCATTGCGTAGTTTATGATGCTGTTGACAGCATTAAACATTTTTCCCTAGAAATAAATGAATAAACAACATTATGAATACAACTATTTCAGCAATGTACATATAAAGGTTATAAAACTTGTTGCAACACTACTATTAGGTAATATTTGCACGTACATAATTTGATTATCTTTCATATAAAATAATAAAATTTTGATGCTAAAATAATTAAAAAATATGCGACAACTTAAAACAACTTACAGTTACAAGCAGACAGATTATGTCATATTCACAATTCCAGCGCGTATCTGATTTCTTTGGAAATCCCCTACCCGTTTGAACTTCTAGTAATTTTTTCAGAAGTTGTGAACTCATGATCCTAGCGATACACAGCATTGCGTTCTTGACGGAGAAACTTATACTACCTAAATCAGCAGTCTTGACAACGCGCTGCAGTGTATGTGCAACGCATCGGTAAGTTCCATGAGACTTTCCAAATGGACGGGGTGGCTCCCCGTGCACAAATGGCTTCCTACGAGGGAAATGGTCGAAAGCACTCACCATGTTGCTACCATTATCGATCACAAATGCCGCTACCTGTGCAAATTCAAAACCAAATAATGTTAAATGCGTAATTTAATTAATTCAGTGCATGTACAATACAAAGTTCATGCATAGAATGAGGTGTGCGGAAAACGTACAATACAATACAGGACAGTGAAAAGTATAATTATTATAAGAATATGATACTTGTTGTTAAATAATAGATACATACCTTATCAAGAAGACTATGCTCTTCTAGCATAGCGTTGACGCAGTCTCGAATTGCTGTGCCAGTGTGACTACCGGCCAATTCTTCTAATCCGATAATTCGTACACCCCATTTCATATCGGAAGTACAAAACACTGCTTGAGCAGCGATGACTCCTTTATTTCGTTTTGCAGTCCATCCGTCTACAAGAATACTTACGAATCGTACGCTCTTAAGAATCTTTTTATTGTCCTCTATTGCCTGAAATGAAATACAAATATATTAAATTCTAGAATTAAATTTTTTGTGCAAGTTATTCACAATCATTACTGAAAATGGAAGCCAACGTGAATCAAAAATGCAGAAAATAACTAGTACGCTCTTAGTATTTCTAAACGATTCGCCGTTTTGAATTATTTAACAGCTACTAGCTACTACATGTAAGTGCGTAAAATTGAAATAATAATTGCCTAGTTTTACACTTACCCGATTACTGATTCGAAACATGCGTCTACTTAGTGTTTTTCCACTAATTGTTCGGATGTTGTCATCAAGATCCAACACCATCGTTTGAAATGCATCATATCTTGCCATTTGAAATGGCAGACTGTTCAACAATGTGAAGCGCAGGCAGTTCATCTCATATCTGAGCTGCTTAGGATGAGATCGATGATATGGTACTGGCACTGGTGCTTAAGCTGAATTCTCGGGTTGCGGTGGTGCCTTAGGAGAACGCCCAATACCATGGCGCGTCTAAAATATTAAATAAAAACAAGAATTTCATTTTAGTATATTTCGAATTTATATCAGACAATCAGACCGGTAATTAAATCCAAACAAAAATTAAATATATACATGACATAAAACTCTACTTACCAACAAATGTCGACTCAAATTCAAATATAAAGATGTATGTCCAGCTAACACGGCTGGACAACGCCTGCAGGCCACGGCGTATCTATGCTCTGGAATTCCAGAGCATGTTATAACTTCATCTTGGTGTCCGATGTAATCAAAATGGATAGCGATTTTTCCCCGAAGTTGAAATCCTGGACGTATACTGAGATTCCACTTTACTGGAGATACAGTTCTAGAAGAAGAAGAACGGGAACGGGATGCGCTTGACCGCGGCAACGGCGTGGAGTTTAATTGGAGAGGAGACAAACAATTATCAGAAGAAACATCATCAGAATTTTCATTAAAATTGCTTGAAGTGGGATCAATATCCATATCCATAGAAGCGACTTTTTTCCTTTTAGCTAGATGCGGCGAGCCGCCGGAGCCGCAGGCACCTAAAATAAAATTAATATATTTAATAATTAAATTATCATTCAACAATAATACTAGGACCAGACTGGAACTAAACTATTTTGCACAGTGGTTATTATTATTTATTAATGTTATTTAAACTAGTTTAAACAATAATTAGTTTTATTTTACCTTCCGACAGTTGTGACAGCTTTCTTCTAGATGTAACACCAGTTCGAGTTGGTGTTGTTTCTGTTTCTAAACAGTTTAGTTCCAAGTTTGAGGGATTTTCGCTGTCACTATTTTCAGGACTCCTGATGCTTCCGTGATCCATTCCTACCCCCAATGCTTCTACCGTTGCTAAGTATGCTAAGTCATCAACGGATGAGTTCGGTTCTTTTTCTTTTGACTTTGATGCTAGCAGTAGAGGTTCTGCAAAGGAATCATCACCACTTGAGGATTTTAGCAGCGGAGAGTCTCCTGTTTGCAAGTACAGATAAAAACAAAATATACATCATTAAAACAATACTTAAATTTTAAATTATAATCACAATGTATACAAAATTAAAAGAATTATTATTATTATCAAACAAAAAAACCTAACTTAAATACTTCATAAAATCGTGAAGTTGTCTAAACGTTTGTTTCACAAGTTAAAAATCTAAATAACGAAATAAAAATTAAATTACCTTTTAATGATCGACAGCGCCGTCGAACTACCGGACGATGTTGCGTATGTAAAGGCCTTTCTCCAAACAAAGCATCTGCACGATCCAATAAAAATAGAGTTTCCTCTTCATCTTCTAACTCGACTTCGACTTGCACCTTGGAGGATGCAGGAGAATCTGACAATTCCGAATTGAATGCTCCTGCTTCAGCTTCACCAGGATGTTCAGGTTTAGATTGAGACTGTCTTTTGTGGTTAGGGTCTTTTTGAGTGAACACCGAATCAGATTTGGAACCTGCTAGAAAATTAGCTTCTTCTTCTTCATCTTCTTCGTTATTTGTTGGTGATGTGAAACTACTATTCTGACTTGGAGGATCTCGACATGATTTTAAACCTTTCCCCAACACTGGGGACAAGCCTTCACTAGTGCTGGAACTGGAACTTGATTTAATATCTACAACTACTGCGGGTTTACGTGATTTTCTTCTTTGATTTGTCTGCTGTTTGAATTTTGATTTAGATAATTTCGAAGCCCTAGAACGAGTAACCGCTGGGGAAACGGTTACATTATCTTCCTTAGAGTTTGAGTCTGAAGGTATTTTGTCTTTGCCTAACCTTTGGCCTCTACCCTTACTGCTACCGCTGCTACTACTGCTGGCTTTTCTACCTCGTTTTTTTAATTCGACACTGGATGTCGGAGCCGACATTTTTGTAAATTGCAATAACAAAGTAAACGAACTAATAAGCGGATGAACAAAAATAGTTCGCCTTTTATACCAAATTTTTAATCTTTATTGCTGTGGCGTCCTTTGCAAAACCTAATTTGAGATTTATGTGTTGTTTGTAGTGAGTAAGCAAATGTAACGAGTAGCCTGTAGTTGTTAGTGTCAGTAGTTCAGTAGTAAAACGTATTTCAGAAGGAATTATTCAAAACAAAAACTGAATAAATTAAGTTCCTAGAAATTATATTATAAAATAAAAGTGACACTTTACAAAAGAACTGCCGAATATTAAACAAAAAGCTGGAACTGGAATGAAACATAAAACTAGAGTAGGAATGTCTTATTTACTTATTTAACCTAAATCATTATTATTGTGCTATGCAATTAGAATATTATTAAAACACCTATAATTAATATGTATATATAATTAGGAAATATGGAAATATTATAAGGAAAAAATGTAAATGAAAGTCTTAAGTGTAAGTGTAAGGTAAGTAGGTAAAAATCAGGAATTAGGACTCAGTCTCAGAGTCTCAGTCAGGCGTCAGGGCACGAATATTAATTAACCTGAACTATCCTAATCCTAACTATGATGGCTATGACTATGACGATACACTATACCCTTCAATATGCGAAATTCCATTGGCATAAATGAAGTGCGCGGTCAAAACACCATTGTTATTAGACCAAAATCGAAGTTTCTGTCCTCCTGCAGTTTCAGTTAATGCTAGGGATCCAAACATATGATCATATAATGCAAAAGACATTGGGCCTATTATTAATACACGTAATGGATTACAACCAAGAGCCAACAATATTTCTATGAAGCGTGTGATCGATGTTGGCCATAAACATATTTTTCCAACATAAAGAAATAATACTGCCTGAGCAACTTCAACGACTGGATAATTTTCAAGGTTAATTACTGAATCAGACGCCGTTCCGGTCACAGTTTCAGTCCCAGTCCCAGTTTGCGCAGTTAACTAAATGAATATGAATACACAAGAAACATTATGAAAATTATTAGTTTTTGTTTTATGCAATGCTTGCAGATCAATGATCAATGCAGGGTTTGCAGACTGCAGAACTGCAGACTAGCTGACCAGTGGAAAGTGGACTTTGGGAAAGGGAAAACACAAATATGTAAAACTTACTTGCTGGTTATGGTTATTAACGGTATTAACCACAACCTGAGCTTGGTAACTTTCAGGTTCAGATTCGGGATAGTTGGGATGAATCGGGTCGTCGCCTTGATTAAAATATTCAACTAAAAATCCATGAAATGGTATAAATCGCCCAAGCTGACATAGAATTGTTGTATCAGTAAACGAGAACTCTGCATTTTGAAGATTTAGCAAATTTTGACATTGCCAGGACGCTGCAGATGGTACTCTAAAGCCAACTAGGTGCTGTGAGTAAGTAAATAATTTAGCTCATTAGTCTTCAAGCTCAAGCTCAAGCTGCTACAGAGATTTACATAAATCTAATTCATAAAAGAGTAAAAAAATGTTTATTATTATTTTAATAGTTAAATTTTAATTCACCTCTGTGACTGGCATTATAAACGGCGCAATCTCTTCGAGACCAAAGAACACAATCCTGATGTACACTTGTACGTTGCAGAAAGATAGATAATAGTAATCAGTAAAATCAAAACAAATTGTAGGAAAATTAACAATTCATTTCAAAATGCAAAGTCAAAGTAAAGTTGTGAATAGTTACGCTGTATTTAGTGTGTAGATGTTGCTACACCACTAAAGCACTCACGGTCGCGACTGACTAACTGATTAAAGAAGTAAAGAGTGAGGACTGAACTGAAAACCTGTAGACTGGAACTGGAAGACTAACTGACACTGACTAAGAACGAAGAACTGAATACTAGTGAATTTGAATGTTATGTGAGTACTGACTACTGACTTTGAAAAATCCTATATAATAACTAATAATTATATTTTAATGTTTTAGGTAATGCAAAACGCAAACGTTTTTCAAATATATGCACGGGTGTTGTATTTTTGAGAATTCTTTAGCTTGGAGCTTGGGATGAATTTGAATTAGTGTTAATGCCAAGTTTTAGCTGCTGCTTAGTAGTACTATAATGCCAGTTCTAGTGACTAGCTGACATACTTAAACTGAAACATGAGACTACAAAACTAAAAACTAAAACTAACGACTCACTAGTAAGCCATTGCCACTGCCACTACCAGTTTGAGTTACTAGACTACCAGTAGACCAGCACTTACTACCACGCAAGACGATCAACGTTACTACTGTTACTTGCTGCAGCACTGGCACTGGCCTGGCAAATCATGGCACTGCACTGACTGCCACTGACACTAGCCAAAGTCGAATATTTAAATTAGAATACACAATTAATTTGTGCTACATAAATCACTAGAAATAGAATATTACAAAGTTACAACTTGTTTTAGTTCATGCCTTCATTTCATGCATTAATTAAAATAGCTTTTGTAATACCGCAGTTGCAGTTCATACTACTGCACGATGTGTTCTGTGACCTGTGTTGAATCCAACACAAATTTTACATTTTCCAATTTGATTTTTATCTAAATTTAAATTTAAACTAATTGCGTACATTTTAATTTGTTAACTTTCAGCTTTGATACTAGATTCAAGAAAACCAAACCAGTAAATCAAGAATAGGTAATCAGTGCCAACACTGCCAACGTATTTAGTAATTAGTAATGTCGAACGTCGAACCCCAAGGTCCAAATAAGTATTTAAAATATTATCTTTATTTTTATTTTATGATCAGGCAGTTCAATGTACTGCAAGTTAAAGCAAGTGAATGAGTAACTGTTAGAACGCAGGCAGTAATGTGATTAAGTACCTAACTTAAGTAAGTAAGTAGAAGTATCAACACTAAAATACTATACATTAATTAATTATACTGTACTGTACGACTATCTACTGTGCTGTATACCTATGCTTTTTTTATATCATACTATAGGCGTTTGAAGGTATGGTATGTTACTTGCGACTGCGACTTGCAGTCGTTGTCCTTGCTACTACTGCGACCACTAATTAAGTAATTAAATTACAGATTACAGCCAACTGCTTATGTAGTTTGTTTCTACTTCTACCATTTGTTTTCATTATCAGCTGCATTTTGCTGGCTGCTTTGCTCTTTGCTTTGAGTTTCTATTTTTAATGTTACGATAATGATGCTATGAGTCAATTTTAATTAAATAATAAAATCACTAGTACTCGCTGACGGCCTGACCGGGCCTGAGCCTGAGCCTGACGGTGATGGTGACCTTTACGGATGAAATGGTAGCGTTAATAATTAGTCAGATAATTAAATTAACATAAAAAAGTCAAAAGAACCAGGACAAACAAAACACATACTAGCCAATATTTATTATTTCATTTTTTTTTGTGACAATAAAAGACCTGATTAGCATTAACAAGAGTATTAAGAAACTGGAAATATCTTAATCTGCGGTGCTTGTTCATGACTGCTTTATAAACTATAAACAATATTTCTGTTCATAAATTAGTCCCTATGAATCTAATAAATGAAAACACTATTCATTTTGCTGACGTTAGCGTTTAGAATAAATACCTTAATTTAAAAACAAAAACTTTGACTTTTTTATTGTACTTTGTTATTTTAATTTTAGTTTGGCTTCACTACAATTTAGAAAGACAATTAATTTACTGAAAAGTTAAATTAATTACTTTAAAATTAAAAACATATTTAATTTTTAGTTTCTGTATTTTGGTGTTATTGCATAAAATAGTAATGTTGATTCTACACATCTACACTAATGTCAAGTTATAGTTTAGTTACAATTTAAAACATGAAACAGCGGAACAACAATAGCAATACTAAAACAATCTCTACCAGAAACTAGCAAGAAATCATAAATTTAAAAGAAACATAGTAATATTAAAATAATATTAAACATATTTAGTTCATTAAAGTAAAGTTAGCTTAGACCATTTAATTTTAACTGTACCGTCAGTACCACTCTAGTATACTACTGCAAACTGCAATAGGCAATAAGGCAATAGGCCATAATTATAAAGGCCTTGGCGGCGTTGGTCTCTTTGGGACCGAACACCGAACCCCTGTCATATAATAATATACTATACTACTAAACTAGTTGTTGTTAGAAGCTACTATCTATATATACATATTATTTATATAAATTCATGAATTATGCTATTTTTAAGCCATATTTGGGCTAACCTCGTATAAGTATAAATAAAGAAATACAAAACTATATTTAAAATTTATGTCATTTAATTCATTGTGTCATGTCATAATATACCTAGGTTGGAGTTTGGAGTGTGAAATTTCAATTCCTAGATAAATACTAATACGTATGACATTATTACTACAATTAAAACCTAAAACTACATGCTACATCTAAATCTAAAATCCTACTCCAACGTTTACGTTCTGAATCTGAATGACGTTTCAACGTTTCTGAATTAATTAATCAATAGATAATTAGGAGTTATTTAATTAATAATTAATTATTTAAAAAATGCTTCTGCGCATGCGCAGGTATAACTACTACTAGCGCCATCTACGCAAGTCCCACCATTCAGACAGCGACTGTGTCCAGCACAGTCATCCATGTCGATCTCGCAGCGATTTCCTGTAAAACCTTGTGCGCAGGCGCAGCTGTAGCCGCTAGTGCCTTTTACGCAAGTCCCATCGTTCAAACAGTCGTTGTGCCCTGTACAGTCGTCCGCTCGTGTGCTGCAGCTGGACGACAGGAGAATGACCAAAACTGCTATTGAAAGAACGAGCTTAGGCTAAGGCATCACTGGTTTTAAATGTTGATTATTGTTGATGAGTTTTTATTGAGTTGTGTCAAGATGGCGCTGAATACTTGACTGGAGATTTCGTAGAAATTGCTTTTTTTGTCACCAGATGTTAACTATAGTAAAGGGAAAATGCAAAACAGAAAAACGTTTAAACTATAATTATTATTCAAAAAATTACTGCATTGTTGTTTCTCTAATTTCCCATTTAATATTCGAAATTCTACATATTCTGAAGTTAAAGTTTTCGAAATATGCAAACGTTTTTTTTTAGTCAGCTATAACATGCATCAATGTTACTGGAATGAATACTGACTTATCGCTTTCATCACTTATAGTAAGTAACACTTTTTATTTATATCGTTATTAAAACTACAGTTTGTTCTAACTACATTCTTTCAAATTGTGATAAGTTTTAGCTTCGTGATTTAAAAAAAATGCAAAATGATCTGAATACATCTTTTTATTCGCTAATTACTCTGACTCCATGATTTTAAAAAAGTGCAGAATTTTTTAATTGCATGGTTTTGGGTTGCAAACTATTTTAACTACATGATTTTAAAAAGTATAAATTATTCTATCTACATGGTTTTAAGATGCAAACTAATCGATCTGCATGATTTTTAAAAGTTGAAAATCAATAATTAGATGTTTTGAAATTGTGAAAATTATCTAATTTCAAAAATATGACAAAGTACAAAATGTTCGCAATACAACATTTTGTGCAAAAAGCTTGAGTAGCATATATATATATATTATTCAAAAGCACGCAAAAAGAGAATTTTGCATTTTTTAAAATTATATAGTTTATATTAATTATATTAGATTGCACTTTTTATAACCACGTTTCAATGAAATGGTCAGCTACTAAAAACGATTATTTAAATTAAATATAGAATGACACGGATTTGCTTTGAAAGTAAAATGGAAGAAAGCGAATTTTCTTTCTGCGAAAAGTGGCAGGAAACGGACGTGTTCCTTCAGCCGCGATATACAATTTTGTAACTAGTAAACCAGTATATGTAGCAAAGCGTACATAGTAGACTAGAGTACATACGTTGGGTAATGAATGGAACAGTTTCCTCTGCTGGACTGCAAAACTAAATACTTTAAAAGAATACTGAAGAAACAATTTAAATTTTATTACGTTACCACAAACTTGTAGATTTGGCTTTAAACTAACTAAACGAAATGCTGACTTTTTTTTATTTTGTCTTCACTGCACAAAAGATGCACAGCCAAATTTGTTTACTGTAGTCGAAGCTAAAGGAAAAAAAACAGTACAACTTGTACACAATTTAAAAACAAAATAAAAACAGATAAAAATGGATAAATTAAATTGTTGAATAGGTTCAGTCAAGTTCTTCTTCTTACAATTGCCAGAGTAAATTGAATGGCTTAAGATCTCAGCTCAAGGCATTTAAAGGAGAATGCAACATGTATTTATTTCTGACAGTAGTGGCAGCGAGCAAAATACGTAATATTTAATAGTAATTTGCATTTAAACAGGATCTTGTTTATTTATTTTTAGTAGACGGAGTCGACAAACATAAACGTCTACATGTATTCAAATTCGTGGAAATAAAAATATGTTGAGCAAAAGCAATGAAATAAAACCAGCTTGAAGAGAGTTGAGTCTCAAACTTAATCATCTCCAGGAGCCATAGTAAGACAGTCGGTCACTTTTGCTCCTGAAAATACTTGTGAACGGTAGTCACTTATTTAAAAAAAAACCAAAAATTTTGAGCCCTCAGTGAGCCCGATGAAAAAAGTGCCGTTCGAGTTCGTTCGTTTTTTAAGTCCATAAGGAGCCCAAAGGCCTCACAGTGAGTCCGACGAAAAATTTCCACCTCTTTCCCTCAGAAATGAGCCGACCCCTCAGATACTAAAAGTAATTTGTACCTACTACTACCTACCTACAAAAAATGTATAATAAAATAAAATAGTATTAATATTCTATTGTGTGAACGGAATCAACACCAAAACTGAATCATAAATTACAAATTGAACATTTTGATTTATTTTATTCTTTTATTTAGTACAATTAATTAAATTATATTGGATAATATGAATAACAAAAAACATTTAAATTTAATTAAATGTCAAGCAAATAGGTAAAATCTTGACTTGAATATAAATAATTAAAGTATAAAATATATTACACAAAATACATAACTCGAAAATATTTACAAGTAGTGCAGATATATTTATTAATTGTAAATATAAATAATTATAGTATAAAATATATTACACAAAATACATAACTTGAAAATATTTACAAGTAGTGCAGATTTATTTATTAATTGTAAATATAAATAATTATAGTATAAAATATATTACACAAAATACATAATTTGAAAATATTTACAAGTATTGCAGATACATTTATAACTATATACAGTACTAAATCAGTCCAGAATTAATTTTTTCTGTGACAAATGCTTTTTCAAGCCTCCCTGTGCCCGTCTTCGTTTTAACCTCTCATTACTTTCAGTTTCAGCTCTCTGGTAGGACTGGTATGACTCTGAGTCATCTGAGTCTAAGTCTAAATCAGACTCAGACCCAAAACTTAAATCTAAATCATAATTAAAACTGTCCCTGGAATTATTGTGGCTGTGCAAGCCAGTCTTAGTTGTCTTAGTCTTAGTGTGCGTGGTGTTTACACTAGTGTAGCTATCTAAGCCATCGCCATCGTCAGAAATGTCAGAGTCAGAATTCATGTCGTCGTCTTCCTCTTGAAGCACATGAGTAAACCAGTGTCGACGCAGAGATTGTGCGTGCTTAACAGCACACATACAACCTTCAACTTTACATAAATAAAAACCTTGTTTTGTATAATCAAACTGTTTTCGGATAATTTGCATTGGTATTTTTTTATTTTTAGTAGCGTATTTTTTGACTATATCAGAATATTTTTTTAATTTGATACTTTTTTTACGTGGACCATCAGGACCATCTAAGTTGCTTATAGGATTAGGGTCAAGGCCAAGGTCAGTTTCAGTACCTTTTGTGTTATCTTTTGGTTTGCCTGAATCGTCATCGTCTGACTCTGACTCTGACTTCTCTGACACTGTTTTTCTTGCTCTGTTACAACTAGCTAGTTCACCTTCTGCTCCTGCTCCTAATACGTTACGCATAGTTTGAGGCTTTAAATACGAGCTACTGAATTGTAAATAATTTTGAAACTCGGTGTCATTGCTATTGCTGTCGCTGCTATTATTAGGACTGCGACTACGTTTGCGTCTTTCATACCTGTTAGGCAAGTTAGGCTCGACAGAATTATGACCGTGGTTGGTGTTAATGCCATCATTATTGACATTGGGAATATTTTTAATGCCTGAATGCACTTTATTAAATAATACACCAACAGCTGAACGAGGCACAGACGGTGTTTGCACAGACGGTGTTTTATCTTTTTGTAACCTAGAACTACGTTTACATTTAGATTTAGATACAGTTGGAACTACATTTTTTTGCTTACTTGTATTGACAACTGCACATGTTGATGGTGTAGAATCTTCTTTAGCTGAGGCTGGGACTGGGACTGAAATTGAAGTTTTGATTTTGCTTTTGCATTTGCTGTGTAGCTTGGTATTAGAAGCAGCAGCAGCAACGCCAGCAACAGCATTATCAGAGTCATTGCGAGAATATGAGTTGGAACATCCAACGTTGACAACTAAATTGATAACATGTGATCCCGCCAACGATTTTAATGAATTAAGTGATGCCAGCACTGAAGTTTCTGAAAATAAAATAAAAATGTTACAAAATTAATACCCAATTTTAAAAATAACTAAATTAAATTAGTAACAAAAGAATGCAAATACCATTGTTATATTAAATCTTCTGCAAAATATACAGTTACAGGTAAGTGTTATGTGATACTTACGAACAATGTTTTCAAGTTGGCTGGTGTCAAGCAGTGCCAAATTTGATAAAACAGTAGAATTATTGTTAGCGGATTTGAAATTATTGTCACTATCGTTATCCTCATTAACGTTGACGTTGACAGCAGCAACATCATTGTCTCTAGGGTCACGGTCACACTCCAGTTCGGAATCAGCTAAAATATCATCATGTCTTAGAGCAGCAGGATTTGGTGTTGAATCACAACTGAATTCCAGTGATTTTATAGGAATATTAGGCTGAGTAGGCAAACCTGATACAAATATTACAATAAAGGTTACGGTTGTTAAATTAGCAAAATTAGTTGTTTTAAATAATATTGCAACAACGTTTAAAGTTGAAAAACAATTTTTAGCCTTCATTCTCATTCATATTTTATCAACAAAGAGCTTTGAATTTAAGCTTAATGTGTGTTGCCTGCCTGGCGTTAAATAAATTAGTTTAGATCATTTATTAATACAAAAGTAATTGTGTTGTTATTTAAATTTGAATACTTTGCATGCATGAATAAATACATTTGTTAGAATAGATACCTTGTTTTTCTTTATCGTTTTGAGAGTCTTCAAGTGTTTCATTTTGATAGGCGCAGCCACTTGAACCTGAGCGACTGATTACATTGGTGTATACTACTTCTAATTCTTCTCCATTTACTCTCACACTATTTGGAATTCGATCAATGTAAACTATACCATCACCATCCCCATCCCCATGCGTATCAGCTAATGGGTAAGACACCAAGTTCACATTCTGAAGTTCGGCAGTTTTTAGATCTTGAACTTCACAGGACTGAATGGTTTTATTCGTGTCTGAATCAGTAGTTGTGCCATTCTTGTCAACATTTTCAATAGTCTGTAAATAAAAATAGAATAATATTGTGTCCCATTTTAGAGATTTTCTATATAGGACCATTTTAGAGACTAATATACGGTTTTCATAGCCCCATGGATCACACAGGGACACGCAGTCCAGTGGTTTAACGACCAGCAAAAAGTTAATTAGCCTGTAGCCAATGAACAGCTGTTGCCAGTAGGGGGAAAGCGGAAGAGAGTATCTTTTCCCAAGGGCCGACAGGATCGATCCCTTGACTTGGTTTGCTCCAGTGGCCGGCCACTGCCACTGGAGCACTGGTACTGGTACTGGCTACAAGGCTAAAGTAAGGCTCAAGGTCGAGATCGTCACTGGAGCTGGGAGGGAAACCCACAACCCAGCCAGCCAGCCACAGCTGACAGCTTCAGATGGAGTCAAGCTGTGGCACCACTGGGCTGGTGTGCCTTATTTTTTTAAGAAGGCAAAAAACACCTATATAATTTATTAGTTCAATTTTTGCTTGTTGTAACACTAATGTAACACTTGTAATATAACTGTAGTACAAATAAAGTATTAAGTATCAGCTTACCTGGCCAGTGCAGTTAAATCTAGATGAAGACATTGTTGTAGCTGCTGCTGCTAATAGTAGTTATTATTTATTTATCAACACAAAGACACAAAGACTGTAGACCCGTGTCTCCACTGTCTCCTCAAAACCCTAATACACTAATTTATTTATTCTTGAGGAATTAAAAACAGAAACAAATAAGAAGTACATTAAAAAATACCTGAATACTAAATACAAGAAACTGGTAGAACTTTTGATTTAATATTTTAAATTTTGTAATTAATACTAAGTCCATAAGTCAGTAAGTAGATAAAACTGTGTAATAAGTTGCAGAGACTACAGAGTACTGACTGTCAACCGTATTAGTGCTCCAACAACATATAATTTAAGAATTAAACAGAACACAGAACACAAGACACTTTTTACTTAACCCTTAAATAGTTAAGCAAGTCAAACTAAACCAAAAATATAACATTGTGTTTACACACCTACCTACTTAATCCAACCAACCCACCAAAGTCACAGTGAGTCAGAGTACAAGTACATGTGAGAAGCTTAAATTGTTTATTTATTTTTATTTTTCTTGTATGTTACGTTCTGCACATGCAAAATATCAATAACAACAACAACAACACTTTATCAGTTTACGTGACGTAAATTGCCGCTATTCTACTTGCAAAAGCCAATAGGCCAACTGAATGCCCAAATATCACGTGCATACATTACTTGTATGTGTGCGAAGCTTTAAAACTGAATAAGTAGCCTAATAGCTGCACTTTTCAATTTACAAACAGTAACAGTGCAAACACAAGCTCTAGGAACTAAACACTTTATAAACGTATGAAGGACGTAGTGAAGTGCGCAGTACGCACACGGCTATAACACCAGATCTAGAAGAATTAAGCACAGTCAGTACAGTCACAGTCGTCACAGAACTAACACCGAGAAATTATCAGAATAGAAGCAAAATTCCGGTTGTTTTTTTTTAAAAGAGTTCTAAGGGTAATTAGTTGTTAGTCATCAGTCGTCAGTCAGAGTCAGACGGCAGACTTTCAGAGTTCAATTTAGTTGAAAAAGTAGTAATTTTTTGACAATTCGGCAAATTTTCCAAAAGCAAAAAGTAAAATTGTAACAAATATTTTTGAATCAACTACTATCGCTTCAGTTTTTTACTGACAACTGATACGAGTATTATTGAATAAGTTAGAAGGATTCAAGATTTCAGAGAAAACAAAGGACTGTTGGCTTCGCGTTTGATTTTCTTTTAACTTACGGACTGAATGCAGGTATAAAAAAGTAAATTAACAGAATTTTGTAATATGTTTGTATTTATATTTAATTATTGTGAATGTTGCTATTGTTTAAGTTTAAAATATTTAAATAATTCACAGATTTTACATTTGATTTATTTTAGCACTAGCTGAAGCTGACCATGAATAGAAATAAACCAGTTAACATGGGAAAATTAACCAATAAAGCTGATTCGCCACAGATCTTGTCTACAAATTCATCTTCGGCATCCACAACGACAACAAAAACTGTGTTAAATATTTCTCATGATTTAAAAGGTAAAAGTTGGCTAGTTTTGCATTGTTGCAGCAGCATTTTGCATGTTACGCTATATTAAGTTTGATGATTTGGTTATATCTACATTTCTAACATCAGTAGTTGACATTTTAAGATTACCAAGCTAACTTATTTAATTGAAATAAATTAAAACTAAAATGCAGAATGCGACATAGATAGAAATCAGGAATCAGGAAACAATACGTTACCCTGATCCTGATCTAGTATGATATCCTGATAGCGTGCAAAACCTAATTAAATAATGTTTTTGTTTATTTTTTTAAGATCAAATTGCTGGACTCATCTCAATTGGAAATCACTGTGACGTAAATATTCATGTCACAAAAATGCAGTGCCATGGTGGTGGTGGTGTATCTTTAGGTACGCAAACAGAACTAGAGGAAGAAGAAATGGAAATACAAGAGTTACCTTTGGATCTAAGTGTGAAAGAAGTGACATTGCCAGCGCCAGCATTGCCTTCAACGGCTTCAACTTCAACTCAAATTTCAACCTTGACCTTGCCAGCTTCAGCGTGCTACGCATCCGCAGCCCTAAGTAGTGACAGTGAATCTCGTGCCAGTGAACCAAAACCAAATGAACCGGAAGCGGAAAATATTACCAGCAACACCAACACCAGCGGCAGCGGCAGCAATCAAGAAATTTTGACTGTGGTGACTACACATCCAAATCCAAATGGTGTGTCGCAAAAAAGAAGCCTTCTTGCGACACTTCTCCCAATCCCTGTTGAATGCTGTTTAGACACTGAAGTTGCAAGCTCCAATAATTCTAATGACTTTAATGAACCTGCGCCTGCACCAGTTTCACCTTCACCTGCAACCAGTGCAACTATTAAAGTAGAAGTAGTAAAAGAAGATGAGGGAGAACAATTTGTGGATACAGATTACGTTGAAGGTAACAATGATAATGACTATGTGTGGGGATCAAGGTTTAACGAACTACGGCAACAAAATTATCCTCAATGTCTTTTTCCAGATCAAGACGCAGAGGACCTGAGTCCTCAACCCTTCCTGAACTTAATATCTGAGGATAGAAATGTTAACCGACCTCCGACTCCGATGCCTCCGATGCCTCCGTCGCCTCCGCATCAGCATCAACAGCAAAATAAAAAAGGACGTGGCCGTGGCCGTGGCCGTGGCCGTGGACGTCCCCATAAACAAATACAGAAGTCAAGCAAAGGTATTAATAAGCCCACTGCCATGTATTCCAAATCAAAACGCTTATCAATGAAGTTTAAAAAAACCAAAAATGGAAAGTATCAAATAGCTGATCCAGATCCAGATCCAAATCCTCCTAATCTTAGTGTTCGTCCTATTGAAAACACTAGCTTCGAATCATACGATAAAACTCCGACAATTATTATTGATAACTTAGATACAGCAAGGGCTGAAAGCAAAATTGCCAATCCAAGCTCAAGCCAACGAAATGTTCGTGTTGTCGAGGAAGCCAAAATTCCAGTGTATGTGGCTGTGGGTTCTGCAGCCGACGTCAAAGATGTAGTTTTAACTTCAGATGCAGCCATCGCATCATCATCATCAGTTAAGTTAAACACCGGGCATGGGCCAGAGCCAGTCAAGCCAGAGTCAGAGCAATTCAAATCGCAGAAACCACGTCGACATGCAAATCCGAATTCATCACTTAAACCAAAAAAAAAGGATTTGGTGTATCGTGAGAAGAATAATATGAACGTCAAAGATGTAGCTTCGGCTTCAACTTCAGATGCAGCCATCGCATCATCATCATCCTCAACGTTGAACACTGGGCATGGGCCAGAGCCAGTCGAGCCAGCAGAGGCAGGTCATTCAAAATCGCAGGCATCGCAGCAACAACGACATTCAAATACGAAGTCCACACCTACTAAACCAAAAAAAACGGATTTGTTGGTACATCGTCAAAACAATAATATGGAGGGCAAATGGCAGTCACCCGCTGCATTAGCAATGCTAAAAGTTCTAGGCGACCGTTTTTTTCAGTTCTTTTTCACTACAACGATTTCTGATTTAGTCAAAAGTAAGTTTTACGACAATTAAAATCTACTATTTATCATTTCCTATTTGTATTATCTAAAACTAAACACCGTTTTTTCTTTTACTAAACAATGCACAAATTATTGGCGTAGGGGTAAAGCGTAAATATTTCATGCTTTCAAAACTCTGATAGCATTGCATGTTTTAAGGTTGATGTTGATGCTCATGTCATAATCAGTTTTACTTACTCATTAATATTTTTTATTTTTTGCTTTAAACAGTGTATACTTGCAAGATATGTCAAGAGATGAGTCGAGATTGCACCACGATTGCAAAAATTCTCCGAGATCATATTCGAAACCACTACTATCCGCTGAAATATAAATGTAAGATGTGCAATATCAAGTTAAAGAATCTTTCGAGCGTGGGTAGACACAACCGTACAAGACTCCACTTGCAAAACAAGAAGAAACAGGAGAAACGCTTAGGCTTAGCTGCCGCTGCTCGTCAGCGTCAGTAGTCAGTGTCAGTCCCATGATCGTAACGTAACAAGATAAGTAATTAATAAAACGAATTACAGTTTGAAAGTACTAATTACTTACAATATTTAGGTATTTCGGACAATTCCAATATTTGTCATGGTTTGTTGTGTGTTTAGTGAAAGTTGAAGTAGAATGTAGAATTAGAATCAATCAGTATCAGTTATCAGTAACTATTATCAAGAGCAAGACTGAGATCTAATTAATTATATTGCTTATAAATTATTAACTTTAGTTTAGATTTGAAGTAGACTGTAGTTGTAGTCGCAGTAGTCGCACAAGTGTCAAATCATAGATGCAACCGTTAAGCAGTAGGCAGCACAGCAGGATAAAAAAACAAAATTTACCAGTTTTCAGTTCCTAGTTCTAGTTTCCTAGTGTTTTGAGTGAGAGTGTTGCGACTGTTCGGACTTGGGACACAGTATTTGGTGATTCTAGCATTTCAATTATTATAATCATAACTGTCCGATTTAGCCTTCATTCTTCAGTACCTTGTACTTTGTAACTTAAACTTTTGTGAGTTTCTTGTTCTTGTGTTTACCTAACATTGCTTGATAGCTTGTTGTTGTGCTAAGTTGTGTTATGTTAGGTTTTTCACTTTGATAGTTCATATTATTTAATAGTTTACATCTTGCATCGATAAGCACATGATGTTTATATTTTGATTCAAATAATTTTAATAAATTCTTTTATGCGATATACATAATGGATTATGTAATTATTAGAAATTATAAACTAACAATGACAAGCAAATGTCGTGAGTGTTTGTATTAATCTGTCAGTTGTCAGTAAGTGCTTTCAGTTTCAGTATACAGTCTAGTCGTAGTCTGTACATATCGATTTTATAGTGTGTAAATGAAATTGTGAGCTGAAAAAATGATTTTTTTATGTGTTCAATTTTTTAGTAAAGTTTTAATACTTTTAATGTTAAGAGTTATTTAAACGTAAACACCTAATTTTATGTTGTGTTAGTGTGTTAGTGTGTTAGCCTTAGCCATAAAATATGAATTCTATAACTTCTAACAAACTAAGGCTATCCAGTTATTATGCTTTTTAATTATTTTTTTACCAAGTTACCTGTCAGTTGGCGTTGGCAGTTTGGCAGGCAATCCAGTGAATTTTGTATTCTATGAATCTATGAATGAATTCTGATTTTCTGATATGCATTTCGTTATTGCGTATTACGAAATGATGTTGTACAAAAACAATCACGAATAAAAATGGTATCAATAAATGTTAAAATTTTAAATTACTGATTTTAATTTATTCATAATCTTTCAAGTCAGAAGTCACAATCACAATAATAATCTTACACTACTTAACTAATTACACAGCTTTTGTGTTATATTTTATGACTTTATGCGTGAAATATTGTCATTTTAAAAGTTGTACTTTTAAAATCATAGTAACAGTACTTATAGTTCTTCATCGTAAGTGTGGTCAATTTCATTTTTTAGGTCAGATGTTGTGGTAAGTCACATATGTAAATGCAACAACAGAATTTAGATTTTTAATAACTTTATACACTGCACAACTGCACTGCAGCTACTGCAGCATGGAATTATTCACAGTTCTGCAGTCTTTTGATTCTAACTCGAACGGCAAAATCCTAACTCTAATTTGCTTCGTGGATTGTACTGGCTGTAATAAAATCAAAATGTTTAAAAAAATCTTATGAAATTTTTGCACAGGTATGTGTAAAACAAATGGATGTTCTCGGAGTGGTGTTGTTGTTCCTTCTCTTTCAATCTTCTTCGTCTTTTTCTACAATTGTTGACCACGACGACAGCCCTTTCTCCGGGTTGAGTTTGACAAAATTGGTGTCACATCCTCAATACGTCCAATCTTCATGTTGGATCGAGCTAAAGCACGAAGAGCTGACTGGGCCCCTGATCCAGGAGTCTTAGTTCTGTTTCCTCCAGTTGCTCTGAATTTAATATGAAGAGCTGTAATTCCAAGGGATTTACATTTTTCAGCAACATCTTAAGCTGCTAACATAGCGGCGCAGGGACTGGCTGCATCACTATTTGCCTTTAGTTTCATCTCTCCAGTAATACGAGCAATTATTTATCTTCCTGATAAATCCGTCTTCATATTAAATCAAGAGCAACTGGAGGAAACAGAACTAAGACTCCTGGACCAGGGGCCCAGTCAGCTCTTCGTGCTTAAGCTCGATCCAACATGAAAATTGGACGTATTGAGGATGTGACACCAATTCTGTCAGACTCAACCCGGAGGAAGGGCTGTCGTCGTGGTCAACGATTGTAAAAAAAGACGAAGAAGATCGAAAGAGAAGGAACAACAACACCACTCCGAGAACATCCATTGGTTTTACACATACCTGTGGAAAGATTTCATAAGATTTTTTTAAACATTTTGATTTTATTACAGTCATCACAATCCACGAAGCAAATTATCGTTAGCATTTTGCCGTTTGAGTAATTCGAGTCAAAAGGAAAAGACTGCAGAACTGTTAATAATTGACTGGGCCCCTGGTCTAGAAGTCTTAGTTCTGTTTCCTCCAGTTGCTCCTAATTTAATATGAAGAGATGTAATTTCAAGGGATTTACATTTTTTAGCAACATCTTGAGCTGCTTACATAGCGGCGTAGGGACTAGGGACTGGCTTCATTACGATTCACCTTTACTTTTATCCCTCAGGTAATACGAGCAATTATTACTCTCTCTGATAAATCTAGCTGTGTGTGCCATTGGTGTAAACACCAGCGTACCTGCGCTTACTGCTACTGCTGCTGCTGCATTTTAGCTATTACTCCTGCTGTCTGCTACTACACTGCTACCAGAAGTAGCTGAAAGAAAATGCTATGCAGTATGCAGTGATAAATAATATGTTATGACAGTGAAATAATATTATGAAATGAAACTAAGAAAAAAATTAACAAATAGTAAAATGATTTTATGAAAGTGAATTATTGCAAAACCGTAGTGTAATTCAAAATTTGGTATTAATTTTTATGTTTAATATATAATTGTGTATAAACAATGATGTACAATTGTACAATGCCAAAATGCCAAATCACTTAATAAATCTATACGAAAATTAGCAAATATACCTAAATCATAAGAGTTTCGTGTTTTGATTTTTAAATTGAAATAACTTAGAATAAAATTAATTTAAATTACCACTGAATTAAAAATTAAAATACTACCGCAATACAAATAAGTAAAGACTGACCGTATGTATAGCTTAAAAATTAGACGATTTTAAGGTAAATTATAAAATACTAAAATTAGATGTTACACTATTATCGATATTCATAATTGTAAACAATGTAAACATGTTTACTTAAATAAAAATAATGAATTACATAGCAAAAATTAAAAATCAGTTTGCTTTGCAATAAGCTAGCAGCTAGCCTAGCACACTTTATATGATTGTATGCTCAAATTGCCACAAAAAAATATTTACAACTTAATTTAATAAAACTGAAATTAAAATAAATAAACCTACTACGCACGAAAAGCAAAAAAGTATAAAATTAAGCCTACAAAATGAAAATTAAAAACGTTAGACGTTCATTTCTAGAACGACAAACCAAAAAATTGAAAAAAAAGTATAAAATTATACCTACAAAATTAAAATTTAAAAAGGTTGACGTTTATTTTTTAAACGACAAACCGGAAAATTGAAAAAAAAATAAAAAATAAATTTAAGTTGTTAAAATTTTAAAAAGTTGATTAAAAATTAAAATAAAAAAAATATTTGAGCATCACATCTTAATGATAAATATCAAGAGTAAAGAGTATACATTAAAATGAGTGAGTATGCACTTTACTGCATTCTAGGCCTACGACATCCAACCTTGTTGTTGGGATTCTGCACACTCCCATGTACCCGCATCTTCGTCGTCGTCGCCTTCTCCAAACAAAGGATCAGTATCGTCTAATACCATTCTAAGAGCGGTATCAAAATCGATAAACTCGTCTCTGAGTAACGAGGAGGAGCTGCGTGAGGACGGTGAAGTTGGAGATGATGAATTGGAAGATGTTGACGATCCTGGCGTTGGTCTTAGTCTTAGTCGATTTGGACGTTTGCCTGGGGTCGTTAACTCCTTTGATTGGCTTGAATTATTGGTGTCGATGCCATCAGCATTTGGATTCACACCATCTTCCACTTCCACATCAGAGTCAGAATTATTAGCGCGTTCCTCAGCATCTGCTCCAGTTTCATTTTGCTTATATTTCTGTGACTCCTTCTCCTTCTTCAGATTAGGTGTTACGACCTCGTCCTCCGCTTCAAACCACTCTCTGGTTACGAGCATATTTTTTAGTGTTGCAGGTAATGTCGCAGTTCTTTTATCCCGGGTATTAACCCCGCATTTTGAAAATAATCGTTCAAGCTGAAAAAATCAACAAAATCACAGATGTTTTAGTCTCCACAATAACAAAATAAAAATGCTAATATATTTACAAGTCATCAGGTCATTAGGTCCCAATCTTAAATTTTATGGTTTAGAAATTTAATAAGTCAATTTAACCGGTCAGGTTATTGAGATTAGGTGCAACTTATTTTAAAGCCCCTGTAGCTGTAGCTCTTGCCTAAACTTGGCGTAGAAATTAAAAAACAGAATAATAGGGGGGATTTATTTGTGATAGTTTGAATTACTAAATAACAATCAGTGACTTACCGGAGCCGTTGATGATGGACGCGACATCACGCAAGGAAATAAATTGGCTAATATAGGAAAAGAGAGCTTTTTCTCTTGCCAAAACGTCCCTACATCTGCTTTGATAATCGGAGAAAAAGCAAACGCTTTAATCTCTAATGATATTGTTGCTGACAGTCCTTCTTCTAGAGTTCCTGATGCCATGGCCATGGGTGGTATTTCGCACTCAGAATTTGTATTGGTGTTGAACGTGGATGGATTTGATTCACACGTTGTAGGTGAGGAAGGTGCATACTCTTCTAAAGATTCTGAACGATCTATGGGTCTATTTAAAGGTTGTGACGCAGCTTTGTTTTCGGGAGAGACAGCTGTTGCTGCAGCATCATTCCTTGATTTCGGTGATTCGTCTTTACTGATGCCAAAAATGACTTTGCTTGAGGTGATAGAAAAATCTTCCAGTAGTTTGAGAATTTCGGAGTTATCCATTATTGGGAGATGTCGATCATACCCAACTGTAAAAAAATACAATGTAAAAAATACACATTATTGAAATATTCTTAATTCTAAATCAACACAGACACAAGAACACAGTAAAATTGTGACACTGTGTTTGCCTACCAATAAAAAATTTCATTTTTTCTGTTCAATAATTTATATTGCATTGATTAAATTAAGTGTATATTATAATTATTATTTCTTGCTTACAAGTGCGCATGTAATCAAAGAAATGAAGTTTCCGCCATGGATCCAGAAATGTTGCGACTACCAATATAGGGTCTGTGAACCATGATGCAAAACGACGAAGAAACTCCGTAATCAGTGTGGATGCAACACTGTTTGGGGGTAATTCCAACTCAGCTTTTGTGATTTCTAAGTTTAAATTAAAAGTAAATACAAAATTGTCAAAAAACAATAATAATAATTTGTAGAGCTTTCAATAATAAGTATAATAATGCAACGTTATATATGGAGAATTAAACTCATGAAAGACTTACTTTGAAAGCATCGAAGGAGTTCAGGCAACACTAAATGCGCTGTAAACCCGTCTGCTTGCAGTCTATCTGTCGCTGTAGCTAACGGTTCTAATAAATCGCAATACTGCTTTAAATTTAAGAAGTCTTGTGATCGCATTACTACTGGCTTAATTATACAGTTCTTGAAAAAAGATCCGTCTTTTGAAGTCAATGCGTAGTTTATGATGCTGTTGACAGCATTAAACATTTTTCCCTAGAAATAAATGAATAAACAACATTATGAATACAACTATTTCAGCAATGTACATATAAAGGTTATAAAATTTGTTGCAACACTACTATTAGGTAATATTTGCACGTACATAATTTGATTATCTTTCATATAAAATAATAAAATTTTAATGCTAAAATAATTAAAAAATATGCGACAACTTAAAACAACTTACAGTTACAAGCAGACAGATTATGTCGTATTCACAATTCCAGCGCGTATCTGATTTCTTTGGAAATCCCCTACCCGTTTGAACTTCTAGTAATTTTTTCAGAAGTTGTGAACTCATGATCCTAGCGATACACAGCATTGCGTTCTTGACGAAGAAACTTATACTACCTAAATCAGCAGTCTTGACAACGCGCTGCAGTGTATGTGCAACGCATCGGTATGTTCCATGAGACTTTCCAAATGGACGGGGTGGCTCCCCGTGCACAAATGGCTTCCTACGAGGGAAATGGTCGAAAGCACTCACCATGTTGCTACCATTATCGATCACAAATGCCGCTACCTGTGCAAATTCAAAACCAAATAATGTTAAATGCGTAATTTAATTAATTCAGTGCATGTACAATACAAAGTTTATGCATAGAATGAGGTGTGCGGAAAACGTACAATACAATACAGGACAGTGAAAAGTATAATTATTATAAGAATATGATACTTGTTGTTAAATAATAGATACATACCTTATCAAGAAGACTATGCTCTTCTAGCATAGCGTTGACGCAGTCTCGAATTGCTGTGCCAGTGTGACTACCGGCCAATTCTTCTAATCCGATAATTCGTACACCCCATTTCATATCGGAAGTACAAAACACTGCTTGAGCAGCGATGACTCCTTTATTTCGTTTTGTAGTCCATCCGTCTACAAGAATACTTACGAATCGTACGCTCTTCAGAATCTTTTTATTGTCCTCTATTGCCTGAAATGAAATACAAATATATTAAATTCTAGAATTAAATTTTTTGTGCAAGTTATTCACAATCATTACTGAAAATGGAAGCCAACGTGAATCAAAAATGCAGAAAATAACTAGTACGCTCTTAGTATTTCTAAACGATTCGCCGTTTTGAATTAATTAACAGCTACTAGCTACTACATGTAAGTGTGTAAAATTGAAATAATAATTGCCTAGTTTTACACTTACCCGATTACTGATTCGAAACATGCGTCTACTTAGTGTTTTTCCACTAATTGTTCGGATGTTGTCATCAAGATCCAACACCATCGTTTGAAATGCATCATATCTTGCCATTTGGAATGGCAGACTGTTCAACAATGTGAAGCGCAGGCAGTTCATCTCATATCTGAGCTGCTTAGGATGATATCGATGATATGGTACTGGCACTGGTGCTGAAGCTGAATTCTCGGGTTGCGGTGGTGCCTTAGGAGAACGCCCAATACCATGGCGCGTCTAAAATATTAAATAAAAACAAGAATTTCATTTAAGTATATTTCAAATTTATATCAGACAATCAGACCGGTAATTAAATCCAAACAAAAATTAAATATATACATGACATAAAACTCTACTTACCAACAAATGTCGACTCAAATTCGAATATGAAGATGTATGTCCAGCTAACACGGCTGGACAACGCCTGCAGGCCACGGCGTATCTATGCTCTGGAATTCCAGAGCATGTTATAACTTCATCTCGGTGTCCGATGTAATCAAAATGAATAGCGATTTTTCCCCGAAGTTGAAATCCTGGACGTATACTGAGATTCCACTTCACTGGAGATACAGTTCTAGAAGTAGAAGAACGGGAACGGGATGCGCTTGACCGCGGCAACGGCGTGGAGTTTAATTGGAGAGGAGACAAACAATTATCAGAAGAAACATCATCCGAATTTTCATTAAAATTGCTTGAAGTGGGATCAATATCCATATCCATAGAAGCGACTTTTTTCCTTTTAGCTAGATGCGGCGAGCCGCCGGAGCCGCAGGCACCTAAAATAAAATTAATATATTTAATAATTAAATTATCATTCAACAATAATACTAGGACCAGACTGGAACTAAACTATTTTGCACAGTGGTTATTATTATTTATTAATGTTATGTAAACTAGTTTAAACAATAATTAGTTTTATTTTACCTTCCGACAGTTGTGACAGCTTTCTTCTAGATGTAACACCAGTTCGAGTTGGTGTTGTTTCTGTTTCTAAACAGTTTAGTTCCAAGTTTGATGGATTTTCGCTGTCACTATTTTCAGGACTCCCGATGCTTCCGTGATCCATTCCTATCCCCAATGCTTCTACCGTTGCTAAGTCATCAACGGATGAGTTCGGTTCTTTTTCTTTTGACTTTGATGCTAGCGGTAGAGTTTCTGCAAAGGAATCATCACCACTTGAGGATTTTAGCAGCGGAGAGTCTCCTGTTTGCAAGTACAGATAAAAACAAAATATACATCATTAAAACAATACTTAAATTTTAAATTATAATCACAATGTATACAAAATTAAAAGAATTATTATTATTATTAAACAAAAAAACCTAACTTAAATACTTCATAAAATCGTAAAGTTGTCTAAACGTTTGTTTAACAAGTTAAAAATCTAAATAACGAAATAAAAATTAAATTACCTTTTAATGATCGACAGCGCCGTCGAACTACCGGACGATGTTGCGTATGTAAAGGCCTTTCTCCAAACAAAGCATCTGCACGATCCAATAAAAATAGAGTTTCCTCTTCATCTTCTAACTCGACTTCGACTTGCACCTTGGAGGATGCAGGAGAATCTGACAATTCCGAATTGAATGCTCCTGCTTCAGCTTCACCAGGAGGTTGAGGTTGAGATTGAGACTGTCTTTTGTGGTTAGGGTCTTTTTGAGTGAACACCGAATCAGATTCGGAACCTGCTAGAAAATTAGCTTCTTCTTCTTCATCCTCTTGGTTATTTGTTGGTGATGTGAAACTACTATTCTGACTTGGAGGATCTCGACATGATTTTAAACCTTTCCCCAATACTGGGGACAAGCCTTCACTAGTGCTGGAACTCGAACTGGAACTTGATTTATTATCTACAACTACTGCAGGTTTACGTGATTTTCTTCTTTGATTTGTCTGCTGTTTGAATTTTGATTTAGATAATTTTGAAGCCCTAGAACGAGTAACCGCTGGGGAAACGGTTACATTATCTTCCTTAGAGTTTGAGTCTGAAGGTATTTTGTCTTTGCCTAACCTTTGGCCTCTACCCTTACTGCTACCGCTGCTACTACTGCTGGCTTTTCTACCTCGTTTTTTTAATTCGACACTGGATGTCGGAGCCGACATTTTTGTAAATTGCAATAACAAAGTAAACGAACTAATAAGCGGATGAACAAAAATGGTTCGCCTTTTATACCAAATTTTTAATCTTTATTGCTGTGGCGTCCTTTGCAAAACCTAATTTGAGATTTATGTGTTGTTTGTAGTGAGTCAGCAAATGTAACGAGTAGCCTGTAGTTGTTAGTGTCAGTAGTTCAGTAGTAAAACGTATTTCAGAAGGAATTATTCAAAACAAAAACTGAATAAATTAAGTTCCTAGAAATTATATTATAAAATAAAAGTGACACTTTACAAAAGAACTGCCGAATATTAAACAAAAAGCTGGAACTGGAATGAAACATAAAACTAGAGTAGGAATGTCTTATTTACTTATTTAACCTAAATCATTATTATTGTGCTATGCAATTAGAATATTATTAAAACACCTATAATTAATATGTACATATAATTAGGAAATATGGAAATATTATAAGGAAAAAATGTAAATGAAAGTCTTAAGTGTAAGTGTAAGGTAAGTAGGTAAAAATCAGGAATTAGGACTCAGTCTCAGAGTCTCAGTCAGGCGTCAGGGCACGAATATTAATTAACCTGAACTATCCTAATCCTAACTATGATGGCTATGACTATGACGATACACTATACCCTTCAATATGCGAAATTCCATTGGCATAAATGAAGTGCGCGGTCAAAACACCATTGTTATTAGACCAAAATCGAAGTTTCTGTCCTCCTGCAGTTTCAGTTAATGCTGGGGATCCAAACATATGATCATATAATGCAAAAGACATTGGGCCCATTATCAATACACGTGATGGATTACAACCAAGAGCCAACAATATTTCTATGAAGCGTGTGATCGATGTTGGCCATAAACATATTTTTCCAACATAAAGAAATAATACTGCCTGAGCAACTTCAACGACTGGATAATTTTCAAGGTTAATTACTGAATCAGACGCCGTTCCGGTCACAGTTTCAGTCCCAGTCCCAGTTTGCGCAGTTAACTAAATGAATATGAATACACAAGAAACATTATGAAAATTATTAGTTTTTGTTTTATGCAATGCTTGCAGATCAATGATCAATGCAGGGTTTGCAGACTGCAGAACTGCAGACTAGCTGACCAGTGGAAAGTGGACTTGGGGAAAGGGAAAACACAAATATGTAAAACTTACTTGCTGGTTATGGTTATTAACGGTATTAACCACAACCTGAGCTTGGTAACTTTCAGGTTCAGATTCGGGATAGTTGGGATGAATCGGGTCGTCGCCTTGATTAAAATATTCAACTAAAAATCCATGAAATGGTATAAATCGCCCAAGCTGACATAGAATTGTTGTATCAGTAAACGAGAACTCTGCATTTTGAAGATTTAGCAAATTTTGACATTGCCAGGACGCTGCAGATGGTACTCTAAAGCCAACTAGGTGCTGTGAGTAAGTAAATAATTTAGCTCATTAGTCTTCAAGCTCAAGCTCAAGCTGCTACAGAGATTTACATAAATCTAATTCATAAAAGAGTAAAAAAATGTTTATTATTATTTTAATAGTTAAATTTTAATTCACCTCTGTGACTGGCATTATAAACGGCGCAATCTCTTCGAGACCAAAGAACACAATCCTGATGTACACTTGTACGTTGCAGAAAGATAGATAATAGTAATCAGTAAAATCAAAACAAATTGTAGGAAAATTAACAATTCATTTCAAAATGCAAAGTCAAAGTAAAGTTGTGAATAGTTACGCTGTATTTAGTGTGTAGATGTTGCTACACCACTAAAGCACTCACGGTCGCGACTGACTAACTGACTAAAGAAGTAAAGAGTGAGGACTGAACTGAAAACCTGTAGACTGGAACTGGAAGACTAACTGACACTGACTAAGAACGAAGAACTGAATACTAGTGAATTTGAATGTTATGTGAGTACTGACTACTGACTTTGAAAAATCCTATATAATAACTAATAATTATATTTTAATGTTTTAGGTAATGCAAAACGCAAACGTTTTTCAAATATATGCACGGGTGTTGTTGTTTTGAGAATTCTTTAGCTTGGAGCTTGGGATGAATTTGAATTAGTGTTAATGCCAAGTTTGAGCTGCTGCTTAGTAGTACTAGTTAGTGTTAGTACTGAAGTAATGCCAGTTCTAGTGACTAGCTGACATACTTAAACTGAAACATGAGACTACAAAACTAAAAACTAAAACTAACGACTCACTAGTAAGCCATTGCCACTGCCACTACCAGTTTGAGTTACTAGACTACCAGTAGACCAGCACTTACTACCACGCAAGACGATCAACGTTACTACTATTACTTGCTGCAGCACTGGCACTGGCCTGGCAAATCATGGCACTGCACTGCACTGACTGCCACTGACACTAGCCAAAGTCGAATATTTAAATTAGAATACACAATTAATTTGTGCTACATAAATCACTAGAAATAGAATATTACAAAGTTACAACTTGTTTTAGTTCATGCCTTCATTTCATGCATTAATTAAAATAGCTTTTGTAATACCGCAGTTGCAGTTCATACTACTGCACGATGTGTTCTGTTCTGTGACCTGTGTTGAATCCAACACAAATTTAACATTTTCCAATTTGATTTTTATCTAAATTTAAATTCAAACTAATTGCGTACATTTTAATTTGTTAACTTTCAGCTTTGATACTAGATTCAAGAAAACCAAACCAGTAAATCAAGAATAGGTAATCAGTGCCAACACTGCCAACGTATTTAGTAATTAGTAATGTCGAACGTCGAACCCCAAGGTCCAAATAAGTATTTAAAATATTATCTTCATTTTTATTTTATGATCAGGCAGTTCAATGTACTGCAAGTTAAAGCAAGTGAATGAGTAACTGTTAGAACGCAGGCAGTAATGTGATTAAGTACCTAACTTAAGTAAGTAAGTAGAAGTATCAACACTAAAATACTATACATTAATTAATTATACTGTACTGTACGACTATCTACTGTGCTGTATACCTATGCTTTTTTTATATCAATGAATACTATAGGCGTTTGAAGGTATGGTATGTTACTTGCGACTGCGACTTGCAGTCGTTGTCCTTGCTACTACTGCGACCACTAATTAAGTAATTAAATTACAGATTACAGCCGACTGCTTATGTAGTTTGTTTCTACTTCTACCATTTGTTTTCATTATCAGCTGCATTTTGCTGGCTGCTTTGCTCTTTGCTTTGAGTTTCTATTTTTAATGTTACGATAATGATGCTATGAGTCAATTTTAATTAAAAAATAAAATCACTAGTACTCGCTGACGGCCTGACCGGGCCTGAGCCTGAGCCTGACGGTGATGGTGACCTTTACGGATGAAATGGTAGCGTTAATAATTAGTCAGATAATTAAATTAACATAAAAAAGTCAAAAGAACCAGGACAAACAAAACACATACTAGCCAATATTTATTATTTCATTTTTTTTGTGACAATAAAAGACCTGATTAGCATTAACAAGAGTATTAAAAAACTGGAAATATCTTAATCTGCGGTGCTTGTTCATGACTGCTTTATAAACTATAAACAATATTTCTGTTCATAAATTAGTCCCTATGAATCTAATAAATGAAAACACAATTCATTTTGCTGACGTTAGCGTTTAGAATAAATACCTAAATTTAAAAACAAAAACTTTGACTTTTTTATTGTTTTTGACTAAAGAACACTAATGTCAAGTTATAGTTTAGTTACAATTTAAAACATGAAACAGCGGAACAGCAATACTAAAACAATCTCTACCAGAAACTAGCAAGAAATCATAAATTTAAAAGAAACATAGTAATATTAAAATAATATTAAACATATTTAGTTCATTAAAGTAAAGTTAGCTTAGACCATTTAATTTTAACTGTACCGTCAGTACCACTCTAGTATACTACTGCAAACTGCAATAGGCAATAAGGCAATAGGCCATAATTATAAAGGCCTTGGCGGCGTTGGTCTCTTTGGGACCGAACACCGAACCCCTGTCATATAATAATATACTATACTACTAAACTAGTTGTTGTTAGAAGCTACTATCTATATATACATATTATTTATATAAATTCATGAATTATGCTATTTTTAAGCCATATTTGGGCTAACCTCGTATAAGTATAAATAAAGAAATACAAAACTATATTTAAAATTTATGTCATTTAATTCATTGTGTCATGTCATAATATACCTAGGTTGGAGTTTGGAGTGTGAAATTTCAATTCCTAGATAAATACTAATACGTATGACATTATTACTACAATTAAAACCTAAAACTACATGCTACATCTAAATCTAAAATCCTACTCCAACGTTTACGTTCTGAATCTGAATGACGTTTCAACGTTTCTGAATTAAATAATCAATAGATAATTAGGAGTTATTTAATGTCTACTTTATTTTAAACCTGTGTCAAATCTTAACTTACTTTTTTTGCTTCTGCTTTTTCTTCGCTTCCTTTTTCGATTTTAAATTGATTGCGTGAGTAGGGGACAATCTACAATGGCGCTCAAGGGACGTACGAGATTTATAATCCGTCTTGCAAAGAGAGCAGTGGAACAATTCTGGATAAAAATGTTTTTTTATGTGCACCATCTTACTAACTTCAACTGCAGTAATGTCTGGAATAGTCATCTTACACAGCTTACAGGTGATGACTATAAAAAACAATAAAAGAGTATCAAATTAAATATGTGGTTTTAATATAGTTGCTTTATTGCAATGGATTATTTGCGCCACAAGGTCAATGGCAAAAAAGCAGCAACCCAATTTAATACTAAACTTATAATGAAATATTATTTTGAGTTTAAACTAAAATCTTACTTCGTTTAGTATTTTTACTGTTGATGACTACATCAAAATATGAATCGTAGTTCTTAATCCGCTCTGCCCGTGTAATTTTTTCATCGTCATCGTTGTCATTGTTATCATCCAGATTTTCCACTGTAGTACTTCGCTTACGCTTTGTAGACATCTGCGTTGAAGTTGAAGTCAAAGCCGAATTTAAAGAGCGTGCTTTCGGGCTGCCGCTTGAAGTATTAAAATCAGAGTCAACACTAGCGTCACTAGGACCAACACCATCGCTTTCAACACTGCTAACACCAGGGCCAGTCCGGCCAGTAACACTAGTAGTACTACTAGTACTAACACTGCTAACAATATTATTACTACGCTGTAATAAATGCTTTCTTTCTACTGTGCTCTTAGTAGTGGCTGTATTTTCTTCGCTTTTATTAGAAACTATATCATTCATCTTTGCTTTTGCATTGAGTTTATCTGATTCCAAAATTTGTATAGTCGCGTATTTGTATTCCGGCTCCGGCGCTTGGGATGACATTTGTTTCTGTTCTGACTTCAATCCACAACTTATAGCTTTTCTCCCTGCAGTTCTATCTTGAAGATAAAATTTTTGGTGTCGCAACATCATTGGTAATTTTTCTTCTCGTTCAAGAGTGGCAAAACGCGAAACACAATCATTTGAGTTTGAGGCGGAGGTACTAACAGTGACAGTGCCAGTTGAACTTGTAGTTTTAAGTGCAGCAGGTACAGCCAGCGGTGGCAGTGCTGATGCTATTACTGGCACAGGCTCCGTACGACCTAATGATTTAGAGGATTCTTCTGATGCACGACAGAAATTTGTGTGAGCTGCAACGCCTGGAACTGTGTAAAGATGCTGAAAGTTTCCAGCATCCTCCACTGGCTCAACCTCAATAAAAGATTCGTGATTTTCAGTAGCTTCACCGTCGTCACCTTGGTATTGTTCAGGTTCGGATTGGCCCTCTGGCAACTCTTGCTCTATCAGACCGAAGAAAAAACAAATGACACAAGTGTCGTACTCTTAAATAGAACTACGAATCTACCTGTTACTGCAATTTTTATGATTCTGTACAAAACTTATATGTTTACCTTTGTTTTTAACAGTCTGATTGGTCATTTTCGTAGTGCTAATGGTGCTACTTTCAGCTGAAATCTCCTCATTGTCCAGATTGTCCTCAACGGTTCCAATTCCAATTTCAGCAAATAAATGGTCTTGTAAAGTGAAAGGCTGCTTTGAAATCAGAATGTGTGTGCGACATTTTTCATTGGAGCATTGAATTTCAGTGAGGTGAATGTTGACATTACAATGGTCCCCACATCTGAATAATTCTTTTAGCAACACTAGAAATATACAGACAAAAATTAATTTAACGTAACTAGGTGAATTTCGTTTTTGTTCACATCTGACTTTACTTTATTTCAAAAACCTAATACACCGTGCTTTGTCGACAATTCGACAATAGTCGACATTTCGACATTGACATTATTGACAACAATTAGGCATTAAAAATATCGCGCACGGATTTAATTTTTAAAGTTTTAACTGTGTGTCATTTTTCATCTTGTACTTGCAATTGCAATTGAACTCAATTATTTTATTGTACATCTAACTTCAGTGTAGTAGCATTAGTTAAATTAGGTTACCTAGATCGTCGGAGTGTGAAATCACTGCGGAAGACTGTGACTGTGATGAGGATGGAGTCGCTTGAAAAGAATTGTTTGTGGCGACACCAGAATTACTTGCTTTATTTAAACCCGTAGAAGCAGTACTAGCACTAGCAGTAAAAGTTTTAGTCGCTGAAGACGTTGCAACTTTATCGCCTGTTGAATTTAATGATTGGTTTAAAGTTTTAATCAAAATTTGGATGTTGAAATTTTTTTCGGCTTTTTGAATTTTCTTTTTAGGCTCTGGTTCTGGGCGTTTTGGTAAAATATCTAGGTCTTGTGAATCAGGCTTGTCCATTTTTGATTTCGTTTTGTATCGCACGCAGGACGCAGACTCACAAAGACTAGAAAATCAAAAACAAAAAAATATATTTTTGCTTTCATTAATTTTCGTTTTATTAATTTAATTACTTATTTCAATTTTAATACTTTAATACACATCCATTCAAAGCCAAAAACGCGTGTACTCAGTGTACTATCATGAGACTATGACTATCAGACTATCTACTTGCTTGCTACCAACAGTGTCAATACCGATGAGATGACGATAAATGATTTACTGACTTACAGATACAGAATTCAGAACTCAAAATCAAAACACACAACATAAAACTAAAACATAAAACTATGTCAATAATTAAGTTTTGAAAAGTAACGCAACAAATGACAAAAAAACAAGTGACAAGAGTAAGGGGTAAAAATAAAAACTGCAAACGCAAAGGAAAAGAAGTTGTTTAGACACATAAATATTGCTTATCCTATTTATATTTAAATTACCTGTAATTTACTATTACCTCTGGTGTTAAAAAACTA
The DNA here is from genome assembly GCA_949802685.1 of Dicyrtomina minuta. Taxonomy (NCBI): domain Eukaryota; kingdom Metazoa; phylum Arthropoda; class Collembola; order Symphypleona; family Dicyrtomidae; genus Dicyrtomina; species Dicyrtomina minuta. The sequence goes on from CATKUY010000379.1 coordinate 169,649, forward strand.
ACCAGTATCAAAGGCCACTGTATGATGTATACAAAGGATACTAAACTAACACTGCTTATGTCAATCGATCATCGATTACAGAATTACAGTCTGATAAGTGCTTAAGTACATAATACGTACAAACACAATAATTAAGAATTAGGTTTAAAGATTTTATTAAGTCAAGTCAGTAGTTAAAAGGTTACTAGTCGTACTAATTCACCTAATAGCTCAGCTCAGTCACTGTTCTCTATTCCCTGTTCCCTGGTCCATGTGGCAGTGTTATTAATTTAATTATTTAAGCACTACACTACAACATACACAATACACATACGATACACCTTACAGTATAAAATTATTTATTATTTTATGTTGAGTGCTAATTTGCTAATGATATTTTTGTTTTATGAACTCTGACTTACTATCAGTTATGCTACAGTTATAGCAAAATTTGAAAATAAAATTTTTGAACTAACAATTTTTGTTTGGCCTATTTATTCTCTTTCTGCTGGTGCCTGGTGCTGGTGGCTGGATTACTGGATTCTGTGCTTAGAACTTAGAACAGAAATGACTAAAATGAACACATTAAATCTTTGGAGTTTGGAGCTACGCACCAAATAATGTAAAAGTCATGTGATTCCAAAACCAGTAAATCATCGTACTCAATGATATTACACATGAAAAATACTAATCTGGGCACTGGGCACTAGGAATTCGTACTGACATTACACTTACGACTTATACTACTGAATTAATATTGAGCTGAGGCTGAGGCTGAGACTGAGACGGGAGACGGAGACTACCACCAGAGTCTAGAGAGACTAGAGACTAACACTTTAAAGAAAAGACTGGCTAAAAGAGACTGGCTGGGGAAGGATTGAGATGAGGATGAGATATGCGATAATAAGATATAAATACGACATTAATAAAAGATGTAAAATAAAATTAAAGCCTAAAACTAATACTAATGCCCTATTAAATGCGTTTATACTTAACTGTGATTCTGGTTAACCTACGCTTTGCCTCATCATGTATTAAAAATGTTGTTAGACTCTGACATTGTGGAGCGGAAATTATTTATTAATTGATTAATTCTTGGTAACAGCACAAATGCTCAAACAAAAAACTCAAATGCAGAATAAATATTTGAATTAACTGCAAATTATTAGATATCATTTACAAATATGCTTTGTGCACAAACACAAACAGTCGTAGTTCGTAGTCATAGTTCATACTTCATTAAAAGTAATTAGGTAATTAGCTACTAGTGTTGTAACGCACATAGTTTTAGATATATTATATTTTGTTTTACTTTTGTATGTTTTAAATGTGTGAGAAGTAAGAGTATACAACAAACCAGATGTGTCAATAAAATTTTAGTCCTTTAACTCAATCTCTTTGTTGATAAATCTTAAATTGTTAATTAGCTTTAACTTAATTGATAAACAATTACCTTTAACTTAAAATTAATAAGTACTAGCAGCTAAATGCTAAAGATAACAATAAAGAAATCCTAAATACTGAAAGTAAAAACAAAAAACCCAATTACACAAATTTAAGCTGTAGACTTTAGATAGATAGCCTGATAGTTTGATATAAATTGAATTGACGTGACACTGATTTGGTAACCAATTGTTAAATAGTTTGAAAAATATTAACATCATAAAATAATCAAAACATCACTTTCACAACTGTCACTCCATGTAATCTAACAGTCTAACAAAGTGAAGCACGTAGTGTTGTTGTTGCTACAATTTCATCATAGCTATTTAGTTTTAGTATTAATATATTTTACAGTGATTAACATTTATTTACACTTTATAAAATTGCTTATATCACATAAATACACCTTATCTTAATCTGTTTACTCTCAGTGGCGTCAGTGCAGTCAGTACAGGGTTCAGCAAACAAGATGACAGTCAATAAGGTTAATTCAGCCGCTCAGCAGTTTAGGTTTTTTTCGCCGCGCATTAGTTAACAAACGTCCATGAGCTGTAGTAGTATAATGCCTCTTCAAACTTGCTGTAGTTTCATACGATTTACTGCATTGTTGATTTTGACACACAAATAGATTAGGTTGATAGTGTTTCAGGAAGTGTTCCTTGAGTTTTCTGTCTGGCAAATCATCCGATGACCCATTGAATTGACACTTCTTGCACTGATAAACTGTGAGAAAATAATCAATAAAACAAGCTTGAGTTAATTAAACAATTACAAAAGCATAACTATATCAACCAAGAGGACATATAAATACACTATGTTTGCAATCGCTGAAATAAATAAAGAACCTACTATAAACACAAACATAAGATGTATTTTTTATAAATAATCACACCTTTTAACCATTCACACCCACACCTATCACCTACAGCCTACAGTTAGTGTTAGAACAAAAACAACATTAAAATATTAAATGACAAATATTGTGTTCAAAGTTCAAACTTACTAATAGATTTTTTGTCTTCACTTGACGCTGTCCAGTATGAATCTTTAAAATTTTCTGATTTGACTTTGACTGTTTTAGAACTTGCACTAGCTTCTGAAATTTTGAAATTCATCTTAATTCCAGTTCTACTTTCTACTCCAACTGCAGATGCAGATACTGATGATTTACTTGAAGATGCAATTGGATTTTCATAATTTGAATCATTAGCTGAAGTTTGCAATGGGTCTGGGATAAATACTGATTTTATTTGTTGATTTTGAATAGGTTTCTTTTTTGCAGCTACACGACGCTTCTTATTTATAACCGGCCGGTGACGACGCCGGTGACGAACACTTTTCGGTTTAGGTTTTGGCTCAAGATCAACCTGATCAACATTATTGGCAGTTAATAAAAGGTCAATATCTTGATTATCTGCAGCTGGTAATTGCGTGGTTAGACCTACAGCAATGGCTTCTGTAGTTGTTGTTGCAGTTGCTGTTTCTGGTGCAAAATGTGTGGTTTCATCACTTGTTTCTGATTCAACACCATAAAACGGTGTGATACCACGGCCATTACCATCCAAGTTCTCGTCTAATTCATCTTGAATATTGATATTCTGATCTTGAATGTTATTAGAAACTGATAACAAAGGGGATGGTGTCATTTTTGCTGGTTGCTTATTGTCAGAATTGGGATGCGAAACTAACACTTTTTGGTGATTAGGCTGAAGAACTTCGGAGTTAATTTTAAGAGGCTGATCAGATACTAATGATACTCGTTGACGAACACACTGGCCTTGACAGTTAAAACATTGAGTAACATAGATGTTCACTGTATTTTTCTTTCCAGAAGTTGTAATCAATCCAGCAAGCAAACCTACAAAGAAGCAAACAGTCATTTTTTTGTAGCATATAGCTTATTGAGCCTTTTGTAACATTAAAATTAATTATATTATATAACATGTCCACTAGTTTGTGTTTTATTTCTTAATTATAACTTTTGAGCAGCCAAATCTGTTGTAACTCAAACATGCTTATCCGTTTAGTGGCGTTATATGTTATGTTTAATGCAATAAAATAGAAAACATAAACTAGTTACGCTAATACCAGCACTGTATATTGTATTTAGTCTACAACAGAAAGTAACAAAAAGTAGAAAGAGACATAAATAAATAATATTAGATTTTTTGATTTTTACCTTGCTGATTCTTGATATTAGGTATGCCAAAATCATTTCCGCTAAATGAGGTACTAGAGCCGGTACCAGTACTGCCAGTTTCAGCTTCAATGAGACCACTACTATGGGTCTTCGTCTCAGTCTCAATCCCAATATTCCCAGTTCCAAATTCATTTGTTCTTGTATTTGCATTTGCTAGTCCAATAAGGTCAAGGTCTAGTTGGTGAGTCTCGCTCGGAAGATTCGGAACCAGAAGTACGCTATTAGAATAATTTGTTGATTCTGTTTCTGTTTCTTTTGCATTCACACCAACTCGTTCCAGTGTAAATTCGCAAATATCATCAGATTTTGAACTACTATCTGTTACTGGTGGAAGTAAAAGTGGTGAATTTGATGATAATGCACCCTGTCCTCTGGATTCATCAAAGCTTAGCTCATAGCTATTTTCTGACTCTGCAGTATTACTAATACTACAATTGCTGTTACCTAGGTCTGACTTGTATACAGGAGATTTTGTTAAAATTGTAGGATCTAGCTGAAGTTGAGACGGAATAACATTTGCACGTACTTGCTTTTCATTTTCATTTCCTATTTCTGAGTTTTCGTAGGTTTTAGGATTTGACTTTGGAACCAGACTTGATGATGATTGCTGTCGATTGTGTAGTACAAAATCTTTACTAACATTATTTTGAATTGTGTGTGAGGCAGATGGTGTTAAAGAACGAGAAGACAGTAAGCGAGACACATTTCGATATGTTTCAATATTGTTGGATTCAAGGTTAACCTTCGCCGGTTTAGGTTCCGGTTCCAAATCCCGGACAACGCCTGCACCTACGCAATGGGATGTGTTTCTTCCAAGTTGTACCTTAGCACTACCTGCTGCTGTAGATTTTAATATAGTCGTAGTTCGCAACACAGGTTTTAGAACTTCTAATTCCACACAATTTTCTGTTTTACTGCTGATCATTTTGAATTGATTGCGTTTATATAATTACAAAAGTTTATAAAAAGGACTTTGTTAATCAAACATAAACTATAGTACTATGCCGTAAGCTGTAGGATGGTGTTAATGTAATTGTTCAAAATGTTCAATACTGTTACGTTTTTTTATACGAACAATTGTTTGTACTTTTTAATTTGTATGTTTACTATTTTTTGCTATGGTTTACGTATTTGCTCAAATTTGCTGCACACCTAGGCAGTAAGCCAGTTGTAATAATAAAATTATGAACAAAGAATGTCCTCAAATCCTCCAGAACTGATAACTGACCAACTTAAAACTTAAAAAATCATACCAGATAAATTCTAAACTGGTGTTAGTCCGGCTAGTAACTTCAAACTATTGACCTACTTTACTCTTGAAATAAGTGTGTTTGCGTATTTAATTTGGCCACTCCTTGAAGTTTTAGTATTTTTATATTTATTACTTTATTTTATTGAGTATTAGGTAGTAGGTATTAGGTATTAGGTGAAACGTATAAGGTATTAGGTATGGTAGTAGTAACACCAACAAAAGTTTTGTTATAGTGGCTGTGGCACTCAGTGACTCAGTACTCAGTGACAGTGGACAGTGATACTTAAAGTTTCAGGTTTTAGTGTTAGTGTGTGGGCTTTGGTGTTTGCTCCAGCTTCAGCTTTAGCAACTTTGGCGGTGGTGGTGGTTGCTTTATGCCTGTAGTAGATATCTATGGTTAAATCACTTTGATTTACTTTACAGCTTTTAATTTTATTAACTAGAGTCAACAAACACACAACTACTACATTAGGCACTACTAGACTTAGACTCTGGTAATCATATCACTTTGCTCTAAAGGCATTAATGTTGTTAACTAATTAAACTATCCATTACCATCTCTGTGAGGAATAAAAACGAGTCATGAAATTTAAAAATTTGCTGTAATAAAATCAAAATGTTAAAAAAAATCTTATGAAATCTTTGCGCAGGTATGTGTAAAACAAATAGATGTTCTCGGAGTGGTGTTGTTGTTCCTTCTCTTTCGATCTTCTTTGTCTTTTTTTACAATCGTTGACCACGACGACAGCCCTTCCTCCGGGTTGAGTCTGACGGAATTGGTGTCACATTCTTAATACGTCCAATCTTCATGTTGGATCGAGCTAAACACGAAGAGCTGACTGGGCCCCTGGTCCAGGAGTCTTAGTTCTGTTTCCTCCAGTTGCTCTTAATTTAATATAAAGAGCTGTAATTCCAGGCGATTTACATTTTTCAGCAACATCTTGAGCTGCTAACATAGCGGCGAAGGGACTGGCTTCATCACAATCTGCCTTCACTTTTATCTCTCCAGTAAAACGAGCAATTGTTTCTCTTCCTGATAAATCTGTCTTCATATTAAATCAAAAGCAACTGAAGGAAACAGAACTAAGACTCCTGGACCAGGGGCCCAGTCAGCTCTTTGTGCTTTAGCTCGATCCAACATGAAGATTGGACGTATTGAGGATGTGACACCAATTCCGTCAGACTCAACCTGGAGGAAGGGTGATCGTCGTGGTCGACGATTGTAGAAGAAGACGAAGAAGATCAGAAGACAAGGAACAACAACACCACTCCGAGAACATCCATTTGTTTTACACATACCTGTGAAAAGGTTTCATAAGATTTTTTCAAACATTTTGATTTTATTACAGCTAACTGAGCCAACACAATCCACGAAGCTACGTTTAATTGTATTTTATGAAAAATGAAAAATGAAAGCCAAATGCGTACACATTGAATCGTTTAAATTTGCGATTTGTGTGCTATACTGTGCATTGATAATGAAGTGAAGTTATTGTAGTGACGATAGTGATTGTAAAATGCTTATGCAGATAAAATTAGATACATTATAATTATTGATGTATAAAAAACTCGCATACCTTACATATTTCCTTATAGCATTCCCATGTCTTTAATTTTCATGAAAATCCTAAATTATTCAAGTATGATTCAGAATTGGTGTAGCAACCGCCTAATTGAGTTCTTAATAATAAATATTTACATTTAGTAAGTAGTATGTACAAAAATTAAACCACCATGTAATTAATCTCTGAATACTCCAGGCAAAATTTATATTTCGTGTGCAATGAAAAATTATTGAAGTTGAAGTCATTGTTAGAATTTGAAATTCAAACATTATTATGGTTGGTCAGTTTGTAATGTCTTCTCAATGAGCATGTATTTCGGTAGTTTAGGTCGCAAACTGGACAGAAGAAGAGCCTTGGATCACAATGTAGGAGAAAATGGTCTTTCAGTTTTCTATCGGCAGTCATTGTTGATTCAGTCTCAAAATTGCAGTTACGGACACGACAAACATGCACTGCAAAAATCAAAAAGAAAATGATTCGTGAATTAAAAAAACAATTATTAATTTACCGTTTAACCAGTGACACACGGCCACACGGTCGACACTGTTGGTCAATCATGCATAAAAGTAAGACGAAACACAAAACACGACTGTGTTGAGGTTGAGTATTAAACTATTAAGCATAAAATAAGAGACAATATGGTTAGTAAAATTTAGCAACATGGTTTAAAGTTATAATTTGAAACTCACTAAGTTTGTCCACATTTGTTTGCCCGTTTTTAGTATTTACTATATTTGATTTCACTAAAGTATCAAAAAACTGCTTGTAATGTTCTAAAGTAATTCTGGCCATATTATCGGTTACTTTTATGAAAAAATCCGAGTAAACTTTTTTTTCCTGTTCTCAAAACCTTAAATTGGGGGACGTGTCGTCACTATTGGCAGCAATATTGGCATAAGAATGTCCTAAAATCCTCCAAAACTGGTTAACTGAACAACTAAAAACTTGAAAAATCATACAAGATAAATTCTAAACTGGTGTTAGTCCGCAGGTTTTAGTGTTAGTGTGTGGGCTTTGGTGATTGCTCAAGCTTTAGCTTTAGCAACTTTAGCAGTGGTGGTGGTTGCTTTATGCCTGTAGTAGATATCTATGGTTAAATCACTTTGATTTACTTTACAGCTTTTAATTTTATTAACTAGAGTCAACAAACACACAACTACTACATTAGGCACTACTAGACTTAGACTCTGGTAATCATTTCACTTTGCTCTGAAGGCATAAATGTTGTTAACTAATTGAACTATCCATTACCATCTCTGTGAGGAATTAAAACGAGTCATGAAATTTAAAAATTTGCTGTAATAAAATCAAAATGTTAAAAAAAACTTATGAAACCTTTCCACAGGTATGTGTAAAACAAATAGATGTTCTTGGAGTGGTGTTGTTGTTCCTTGTCTTCTGATCTTCTTTGTCTTTTTCTACAATCGTTGACCACGACGACCACTCTTCCTCCGGGTTGAGTTTGACGGAATTGGTGTCACACCCTCAATACGTCCAATCTTCATGTTGGATCGAGCTAAAGCACAAAGAGCTGACTGGGCCCCTGGACTAGGAGTCTAAGTTCTGTTTCCTTCAGTTGCTGTTGATTTAATATGAAGACATATTTATCAGGAAGAGAAATAATTGCTCATATTACTAGAGGGATGAAAGTAAAGGCAAATATTGATGCAGCCAGTCCCTACGCCGCTATGTTAGCAGCTCAAGATGTTGCTGAAAAATGTAAATCGCCTGGAATTACAGCTCTTCATAATAAATTAAAAGCAACTGGAGGAAACAGAACTAAGATTCCTGGACCAGAGGCCCAGTCAGCTCTTCGTGCTTTAGCTCGATCCAACATGAAGATTGGACGTATTAAGGATGTGACACCGATTGTCATTGAAACTGGCATGAATGTGGGCCACGCCGAAGACCATCTCTCCTTCACGTACTCTATCAGTTCGGAATCAGCTAAAATATCATCATGTCTTGGAGCAAAACTATACCATCCCCATCCCCATGCGTATCAGCTAATGGGTAAGACACCAAGTTCACATTTTGAAGTTCGGCAGTTTTTAGATCTTGAACTTCACAGGACGGAATGGTTTTATTCGTGTCTGAATCAGTAGTTGTGCCATTCTTGTCAACATTTTCAATAGTCTGTAAATAAAAATAGAATAATATTGTGTCCCATTTTAGAGATTTTCTATATAGGACCATTTTAGAGACTTATATACGGTTTTCATAGCCCCATGTATCACACATGCACACGCAGTCCAGTGGTTTAACGACCAGCAAAAAGTTAATTAGCCTGTAGCCATCGACCAGGCTGTTGCCAAGGCCAGGGGGAAAGCGGAAGCGAGTTCTTTCCCAAGGGCCGACACGACTGTCCCCATTAACAGTCGGCAGGATCGATCCCAGGCCCCAGGAACGTCGTGAACTAGGAAGCTCGACGTTACTGATCTGGGAGATCCACTGGCCGGGGCTACAAGGCTAAAGTAAGGCTTAAGGTCGAGATCGTGGGAGGGAAACCCAGCCAGCCACAGCATCAGATGGAGTCAAGCTGTGGCACCACTGGGCTGGTGTGCCTTATTTTTGTAAGGAGGCAAAAAACACCTATATAATTTATTAGTTCAATTTTTGCTTGTTGTAACACTAATGTAACACTTGTAATATAACTGTAGTACAAATAAAGTATCAAGTGTCATAGCTTACCTGGCCAGTGCAGTTAAATCTAGATGAAGACATTGTTGTAGCGGCTGCTGCTAATAGTAGTTATTATTTATTTATCAACACAAAGACACAGAATGTAGACCCGTGTCTCAAAACCCTAATACACTAATTTATTTATTCTTGAGGAATTAAAAACTGAAACAAATAAGAAGTACATTAAAAAATACCAGAATACTAAATACAAGAAACTGGTAGAACTTTTGATTTAATATTTTAAATTTTGTAATTATTACTAAGTCCATAGATCAGTAAGTAGATAAAACTGTGTAATAAGTTGCAGAGACTACAGAGTACTGACTGTCAACCGTATTAGTGCTCCAACCACATATAATTTAAGAATTAAACAGAACACAGAACACAAGACACTTTTTACTTAACCCTTAAATAGTTAAGCAAGTCAAACTAAAACAAAAATATAACATTGTGTTTACACACCTACCTACCTAATCCAACCAACCCACCAAAGTCACAGTGAGTCGGAGTACAAGTACATGTGAGAAGCTTAAATTGTTTATTTATTTTTATTTTTTTTGTATGTTACGTTCTGCACATGCACCTCGACTTTCTCGTTTGGAACTTGGAACCCTTCCGTTACGTTGACCCATGATGAATTTAACTTGGTTAGATGACTCAAAATTGAAAAGTGTATTAGAAGCAGACTACACGGCACGACTCGGCACGAGATCCTCTACTGCACACAAAACTTAGTCAAAATTGAACTAATTAGTTAGATTTCTCTAGGACCTCAAGTACGTGAAGGAGAGATGGTCTTCGGCGTGGCCCACATTCATGCCAGTTTCAATGACACATTTGTTCATGTCACGGATTTTTTATCAGGAAGAGTTACAATTGCTCGTTATACTGGGGGGATGAAAGTAAAGGCTGATCGTGATGAAGCCAGTCCCTACGCCGCTATGTTAGCAGCTCAAGATGTTGCTGCAAAATGTAAATCTCTTAGAATTACAGCTCTTCATATTAAATTCAGAGCAACTGGAGGAAACAGAACTAAGACTCCAAGACCAGGGGCCCAGTCAATTATTCACAGTTCTGCAGTCTTTTGATTCTAACTCGAACGGCAAAATCCTAACTCTAATTTGCTTCGTGGATTGTACTGGCTGTAATAAAATCAAAATGTTTAAAAAAATCTTATGAAATTTTTGCACAGGTATGTGTAAAACAAATGGATGTTCTCGGAGTGGTGTTGTTGTTCCTTCTCTTTCAATCTTCTTCGTCTTTTTCTACAATTGTTGACCACGACGACAGCCCTTTCTCCGGGTTGAGTTTGACAGAATTGGTGTCACATCCTCAATACGTCTAATCTTCATGTTGGATCGAGCTAAAGCACGAAGAGCTGACTGGGCCCCTGGTCCAGGAGTCTTAGTTTTGTTTCCTCCAGTTGCTTTTAATTTAATATGAAGAGCTGTAATTCCAAGGGATTTACATTTTTCAGCAACATCTTAAGCTGCTGACATAGCGGCGCAGGGACTGGCTGCATCACTATTTGCCTTTACTTTCATCCCTCTAGTAATACGAGCAATTATTTCTCTTCCTGATAAATATGTCTTCATATTAAATCAAGAGCAACTGGAGGAAACAGAACTTAGACTCCTGGACCAGGGGCCCAGTCAGCTCTTCGTGCTTTAGCTCGATCCAACATGAAGATTGGACGTATTGAGGGTGTGACACCAATTCCGTCAAACTCAACCCGGAGAAAGGGTGGTCGTCGTGGTCAACGATTGTAGAAGAAGACGAAGAAGATCGGAAGAGAAGGAACAACAACACCACTCCGAAAACATCTATTTGTTTTACACATACCTGTGAAAAGGTTTCATTAGATTTGTTTAAACATTTTGTTTTTATTACAGCCAACTGAGCCAACACAATCCACAAAGCTACGTTTAATTGTATTTTATAAAAAATAAAAAATAAAAACCAAATGCGTGCACATTTAATCGTTTAAATTTGAGATTTGTGTGCTATATTGTGCATCGATAATGAAGTGAAGTTATCGATAGTGATTTTGAAATGCTTATGCAGATAAGAATAGATACATTTTAATTATTGGTGTATTAAAATCTCGCATACCTTAAATATTTTCTTATAGCATTCCCATGTCTTTAATTCTTATGAAAATCCTAAATTTTTAAATTTAATTCAAAGTGGTGTAGCAACCGCTTAATTAAGTTGTTAATAATAAATATTTACATTTAGTTAGTAGTACGTACAAAAATTAAACCACCATGTAATTAATTTCTAAATACTCCAAGCAAAATTTATATTTCGTGTTAAAACATTGCAACCTAAATTTAAATACACATTTTTAATATTAAAGTTATTATTTTTCTTACAAATTTGCTTGATTGCACATGATTTTTCTTCATGATGGCTGTTAATTGGTTTCTGGGTTGGCCTTCGCTCCTGACTTTGCTTTCATCTTCTTTTTTTGCGTCAACTTTGGCTTTATCTTCGGCAATGAAAACTTATTAAAGTCGACGTCATTGTTGGAATTTGGAATTGAAACATTATTATGGTTTGTCAGTTTGTAATGTCTTGTCAATGAGCATGTATTTTGGTAGTTTCGGTCGCAAACTGGACAAACAAAGAGCCTTGGATCACAATGTAGGAGAAAATGGTCTTTCAGTTTTCTATCAGCAGTCATTGTTGATTCAGTCTCAAAATTGCAGTTCGGGACACGGCAAACACGCACTGCAAAAATCAAAAAGAAAATGATTTGTGAATTAAAAAAACAATAATTAATTTACTGTTTAACCAGTGATACACGGTCGACACTGTTGCTTAAACATGCATAAAAGACGAAACACAAAACACGAATGTGTTGAGTATTAAACTTTTAAGTATAAAATAAGAGACAATATGGTTAATAAAATTTAAAATGATAGCAGCATGGTTTAAAGGTATAATTTGAAACTCACTAAGTTTGTCCACTTTCGTTTGCCCGTTTTCAGTATTTACAATATTTGATTTCACCAAAGTATCAAATAACTGCTTGTAATTTTCTAAAGTTATTCTGGGCAGACTATCGGTTTCTTCTAGAAAATAATCTGAGTGAACTTTTTTCGTCTTATTCTCAAAACCTTTAATTGGGGAACGTGGACGTGTCGTCACTATTGGCAGCAATACTGGCATAGATTCCTTGTCTTGATGAAGATTAGATTGTTGAACAGGTTGAACTAGAAGTGGAGGTGGAGTTGTTGGTGTTTCATTTTCATCCAATGCTGCTACAACGGCATTTGATTTTTTCATTTTCAGCTTCAGCAGAGAACCCTTAGGTGGTTTGAATTTTAGTGAATTTGGATTTTTCTTTATTATTGCTGCTTTATTGCCTTCATCACTTCTATGTACCAATTTTCTTTTAAGGTGACCCCTACGTTTTATTATTGGTGATGTGGAAGTGGAATTTTTTAATAAAGTATTTTTTGGAATAGTTAGAAATTTTGATTGTGAAATTGAACCACTTTCTTTTTTTGAATATAATTTGTTGCTAAGTGCCGTCAAATTTCTGCTAGAACACTGTTTTTCAAATTCACAGATCTCTGTTTGTGGTACTTTCGACGTTTTCAAAGATTTAGTTTTAGTTTGCTTTCTAGGTCGACCAGGACCTCTTCGCTTCAGTGAAGATAAAACTTGGGATGACTCAACGGGCATTGTTGAGTTTATGTGCGTCGGTGTCGGTGTCGGTGTTGATGAATCTTGTAAATGCACTACCATGGTGTGTGAACGTGAATGTGAATCATCTTGAGTTTCAGTTTCGTCAATGACAACAGGTTCTTTGGGGGTCAAATAAGGATTAAATCGTGCTCTACGAACAATAAAAGAGTTGAAGTTCGAATTAATGTCATTGTCATTACAAGGTATTAACGGTGAGATCACTGTATTGGACGGTGTTGGTGTCGGTGTCGGTGACGTGTTGTTGCTGTTGATATAAGTTGGCAAAGTTGGTGATGGTTCTGACTTTGATTCTTCTAATAACTCGTTCTCTTGAATTTCACCGTCACCATGAGGGTTAGCAACAAATAGGTTACAATTTTCTGCATTGTTAGCAATTATATTAATTCGTGAGGGTCCTTGATCTGATTGTGATGTAGCTTCCTTAGCAGATATAGGCAAAGGCACAGGTTGTACTCCGCAGCCACTCTTGCCCGTGCAATTAACACACTTAGAAACGTAAATATTTACTGTGCTGTTCTGCCCTATTGTAAATAATCCAGCCCCCAATTCTATAAAAACGAAACAAAAAAATACATATGTTAAATATCAATAACCAGTAATTAGGTGAGACTGCATTGTGGAGCATCAAAGCATGTATAGCAGATAGCTGCATGTAGCCTGTAGCTACTTTTTTTGCTTAACACATAATGATGTTTAATGTTTAAATATATAATTATAAACTTACCTTGCAAATAATTAGCACCAGCACTGCAACTTGTACTTGACGATACCGCATTTATGCCTGGAAGTTTCATTTCGAGCTGAACGTCTGCACAATTATTAGTTGTTGACAAAATACTTATGTTTGCTGAAAATTTAGGTTTTGGTTCGTGTTGCAACTTGGTAGCAGAACCTGTGGCTGAAGTTGCAGATCTGTCAACTGATGCTGAAGTCAAAAAACTATAGGTAGGAGTAGGAGTAGACGTCCGTAATTCGATAGGCTTCAAAATACTGGTTTTTGTTGTTGTGGATGGGTCAGAAAAGGCTAAACTAACTTCGTTAATTTTGCTTGCTTCCTGTAGAGACACCGACAGGGATTCTTGACTTCCGTTGTGGGCAATAATGCTCATGTTTGTTGCATTATTAACTAAATTGCGTCGAGCACCAAACATTGAGCTCCTTTCATCACTTTCATGAAATTTCAGACCAATACTCCTGCTTTTCGAACTTCTGGTAGTCATACTTCTACTGTTTTTATCTTCAGATGAAAATATAAAATCAGTTTTTTTGCTATTAATATATTCGGCTTCATTATCAATATTGTCAAACCCCCGAATCCCGCCAGGTATAATATCTGAACTGCTAGATAGATCTAAATCTAGCCCAGTGATTGCAGAAACGTCCAAAATATCTGAACTGTCTAAAGTATTGTTAAAAATGTAATCCGGATCAGACATTTAATTAGTAGTTAAAATTTACCTAAAATAACACAATTATTTTAATTTTAAAATAGTTAAGTGTCACGGTCTCACGGTTCACAATAGTTCACATCAGCTCAAGTTTCAACACCATTTGCCATTTACACTGCTTACACACCACAATCACAAGCCACTGCTTCAATTTAAATATTACTAGCAGTACAGTAACCGTCACCAGTGCCAGTGCCAGTGCCAGTTCCAGGTGCCAGTGCCAGTACCAATTGCAGTTTTCAGTTTGCAGTACTCGATATTTTTTTGGAAGACTGTACTGAGTCCAAAATGAGCCGGACGGTCACTTTTGAATGAGTCGGACTCAATACCCCACTACGGAAACGAAAAACCCATGAGCCCTCAATTTGGGCTCATGGCATGAGTCCAAATGAGTCCAGAGGAAAATTGAGTGAGCCTGGCATGAGCCCAACATTTTTTGGTTTTGTGGACCGGGAGGGCGGTCGTGAACGAAAACAGCCAGGTCACTTTTGTTTTGTCTTACTATGAATCCAATACAGTACCATATACCTTTTTTCAGTGAAGTTCAGCTATTTTTATTAGTGTTAAGCCTGTTGAGTCTGCGTTGTTTCAAAAATATTTCTTTTTTTGTAGAAATGTGGATGTTCCAATCATCGAAGTCCCTGTAATCAGCAATAGTCTAGCGGTTGCGTTTGGCCTTGGGGGCTTTCTTATCGGGATGATAATCACACTGATTGCAATACATTACATCAAAAAAAGACGACATGATCTCCGTCGTTCAACAGTCGCTACAGACTCGGGAGAGCAAATCGAGCTAATTCCAAGAGAAAATAGTACGAGAACTCTGAATCAAAGTAGCAGTGGGACACGTGGGACAGATACTGATTCTGAATTCACTGATGTCGAGGTATTAAACGAAATTGCAAGATTCGTGAAAGCAGGTTCAAACCTTATGAAACAATAGTTGTGTACGTAGGTACTGTACTTAAGGTACACAGCTCAAGGAAGACAGAATGACAGTTGTTTACTTAGTTTACCGTATTTCCTCTAATAGTGCGCGGGGGTTAGATGTCTCAAATTGAATAGTACGCGGGTTTTCAACATAGCTTTCCCGCACTCTATTAATACGCGGGGTCTCTGATTGTGCGCGGGGGTAAGAACCTCGAGTTAGAATAGTACGCGAGGAAATACGGTAGGTTAGTTTTTAACGGTGTTCGATGCAATAGTTATTTTAAAAATATTTACTTAGTTTTAGTTTGAGTTTCAGTTATAATTTATTTATTTATCAGTTTAGGCTCAGGCCATAAAATATTGTTAAGAGTTTTATAACTGGGTTTTAGTTAAACCAACCCGAATTACTAAAAGCTAAAACTAATAATGATCAATTCAATAATTAAACTAAGATCAAGTTGTTGTTGTTAAATAATGTATACAGTTTTGCAATGAGCAATAAAAGATATAATGATGTTGTTTTAATTTATTTTTCAGATAATTTGCAATATTAACTATTACATATACATATGTCTACCTTTTAATTTAGCCAGCGTTTGCATAACAGAATAGCTCAACGCCGTTTGAAAATGTTCTTGATTATGTACAATACTTTTAGAATTCCCTATGAACGCGTTCACACAGGTTTTTTAAGTAGGTACATATATGTATCTCAGTTTCCCAGCAAAGAGACTTTTAGAGGCATAAGATCCGAAATTTTGAAAATTCTTCATAAAATAATTTACCATACATTTAGCTAGGCATTACAAAAAATATATTTGGGACTTTCATTTAGCTGCACTTAATCATTAAATATTAGATTATCCATGTTCCTCATTTAATCTCATACTTTGAAACATTCCAATTAGGTGATTCCACAGAAAATTTTTATGATAGTAATCACTTGATCACTAGATATTATTGTGTTAGACAGCATAGGAAAAAAGTTCCGCAGTTATTTGCTTGCATAGTGTACTCGATCAACTATCTTAAAATGCAGCATATACGTCCCCTTCAGTCTTGGCCTTGGATCTACACAGGACACGGATATGGATAGTATTAACTCAACATGCACTCTGCCCAGGAGCCAAGCCATTACTCCTGCCTTACTGCCTTATTCAGTTAAAATTCCGCAGAAAAGATCCACTTTCTCATTTTCACAAGCCGCTGTTTCTCTCTCTCCTTTTCTTTTGGACTAGTCCAGAGGAAGAAACTTAAACGTAATAGTATAATAATTCATGCGTAGCTGATCCAGCTTACAGATAGTAACAAAAGGCCAAATTAACTTGAAATTTGTTTAACATAAATACGAAACGGCAAAATTAAAGAAATAATTTCAGTATGCATATTTTATTTAGTCTTTCAACTTAAATAACTCACGACCAGTGAAGCATTTAATAGAATCCGCATGCCACCTGAGAAAGGAATCGAAATCACAACACATCCTCCCACAGATTCTCCTCAAATTCTCCAGACAGCATCGGCCATCTGACAGAGAGTGAGGAAGATCCATGGAAGGAGATAGAAAAATAAATACAACTCGCAGCCCTCCACCACACAGCGTCTATGAGCCACAAAAGGAATTAAATGATGCTTCCCGAGGCGACAGGAGACGAAGCGAGGAAGGAGCGGAGGCGAACTAGCTAAGGCAGAAACAATCACGCCTGGAAGAAGAGAGGGTCTCCGTCATAAATTCTTCCAAAATCCTTAGAATCTTAAATTGTTTTTCCATTTTTCCCTTCTGGAAAATCGGTAGAAAAATGACTAGAAAGGAATTGCGGAACATGGAGACTCCGAAAGGAATAAGGACAACAAAAGGGGACTGTCCCCATGGTTCCTGCTGGTGCCATCAGAAGGAAACTAAAATTAAGAAACAGAGAAAATCCGATAATTTTTATATATTCCTATTCCTGTTCATGGTGTTCACTGTGTTCGCGATTCCTCTCTACGAGTTCTTCTTATGTTTATTATAAATCAACATTGAGGTCAATTGGACCAAATTGTATAAATTATAAAATGTCAAAATTTATATTGTGAATTACCTGTAATTAATCTGGACCTGGAATTGGAAATCTCAGATGCCACACCCGTGGCATCCGTAAGCGTATCAGTTATAAATTATTATATTGTAATCCATTATATTGTAAACCATTTGGACGAAAACCTAAAATCAAAACAAAAACATGAATTAATAAGTATTATTCAGTTGTGGCCCTCGACCTTATGTTGGAAGGGAAATATTTCAGTTGATTTGAATTTACATTTTCCTGTTTGATTTAATAATTAATATAAATATTTATCGTTCAAACTTACCTTCTCATCTTCGTTCGTTGAATGTTCTCATTTATATCGGCAAATCCTCTATTGATTCTCATATCTTCCATCATTGAACCTAGAATTATAAAATACAAGATTAAGTTAACATAATTTGCATCATAATTAATTCCATCATTTATTAGTCGTCAGCAGTGGTTCCATGGACCCGCTTGACGTAATTTAGGGACTTCGGTTCATACAATTAAGTAGGCAAAAATCAATAAAAATAAAGCCAAAATTGAGGGGAGACAGGTAGAGGCAAACCCGCAGCTCCTGCTGCATTTTGCGGGTTTGTCCTCCAAGTTGGAATGGTCGGTGGAGCTGGCACGCAGACGGCGTTCCTCTGCAACACGACTTTGCCATCGTCCATCCAACCTCCCCAACTAACCTAATTGGAAAAACTAACTCATCTAAAATAAAACTAAAAACTAATTAAAATAAAATGTAAAATAAATATATTTACCTGATTGGCATCCAAAGTTCAGGGTCGTTGGTCGGCCTGGACTGGTGGTAATGGTGCGGTGTGTGTCCGTGGCATGCCTTCCTCTATGGCCCGGACACTCTCCACCGCACCTCTCCGTCCTTTCTGGGCTGGATGTGGTTGCTGGGCACGGAGTCAGCACCACTTCCCCAACGATCCTCCTGAAAAATAAACAAAATAAAATTAACCTAAATAAAAATAAAAACTTACCTTCATTGGTACAAAATTCAGGACAAGTCGTTGCTGCTGAACTGGAAGGTCGGGAACAACAAGCGATTGCCGTCTGGAATGCTCGGCAACTCAAACGCTTTGTTGTGTCCCTTGTCCGTCCCGTCCAGCGGTGTTGGAGCCGGGGACCGCCGGAGGATAAAGCCAATCCTCCAGGCCTCCGACCTACACGCCGGCTTGTCCTCCTGCAAATAGAACCAAAATAAGTAAGTCTTCTCTCTCTCCGCTCCTTACCATTGGCAACCAGAAATATAATTGGCAAAATTTCCCGAGCAGACCGAATTTCCTCTGTGGGACCTAGAACCATTCGACCGTGAACCTGCTCCGTTTGCCGTCAACGGTCGATGTGGTTCCGTAGTCCCTTATGAAGTCGGGAGCTCGTGGTGGCGAAGCCAGGGCCGTGGATGACATTATCCTCAGCCTTGACCTCAGCTACCGAGCTACACTGCTCTTGGAATTCTTACGCTCAAAATTAAAGCATAAACCATGACTAAAATAAATTATGCATTTAAAATTAAAATAAATAAAATTTGCATTCTTACCATCTGTAGCTACGGTGGAGAGCTTCAGCTGGAGTTTCAGTTGAGCCTCCCTTCCCCTTCTTCATAGGTCTCCGGCCTCCTCCGGAGTGGTGAAACACCCCCGTAATTAATTCAAAT
Source organism: Dicyrtomina minuta (assembly GCA_949802685.1). Classification (NCBI taxonomy): domain Eukaryota; kingdom Metazoa; phylum Arthropoda; class Collembola; order Symphypleona; family Dicyrtomidae; genus Dicyrtomina; species Dicyrtomina minuta. The sequence goes on from CATKUY010000379.1 coordinate 188,588, forward strand.
ACTACCATCTGACCCTTACCATCTTTCACACTTTCATAATTATATTTATTAAATTATAAAAATTAAGATTATCCATATTTTATAGGGGTTTCATAGATGTATATGGTGAAGGGATGTGGTAAACTCGGATATGGCCTCCCACCCTCACTCTTATTTGGGAAGGAGAATACCATACTCGTTTTACAAGGTGCGGGGTAGGCTTAGCCCTACCCCCCCCCCCCTCCCCTTCTGCACCAAACACATCAAAAACCCCATAAAAATTCTGATTAGGAAACATTTTTTTTACCTAAAATAAATAAGAATTAAAATTTAGTATGTACGTGCAGGAAAGAAAAATACGCCATTCCCGCACGAAAACATAAATTGTTATGTACCTATAGGGAAAATTAATAAATACCATTCCCGCATGAAAATAAATAAGTATACATAGGTATTGTAGGGATCACCAGCAGCTATTCCCTGAAAAATAAGAACCATAAATAATGGCAGGATTCGAGGTTGCAAACTCGAATCCAACGCCGCCTATCCGAATCTCGTATGAGTCGCCCTTTGGCTTCTCAAATAGTGCATGAGTATCATCTAAATACTCATAGCCCCGTCCAAAACAGCAAGTCGACCATAATAGAAGACCGCTATTTGCCAGGATACTGCGGTGGGCTCGGCCAAGTCCGCCACGTTGCCGTTTTAACGAAGGGAACATCAGCATCTCCCTTGCGGCTGAACTCCCCGGGAGTACATACGCATCAGCACTATCATGAGCTGGGCCATGTATTTCCTATGCCGGAGAGTGAACGAGAGGCAACCAAGGCGCCGTCCCTGTTCGCCCGTATAAACTTGGCAACTTCGCACACCATGACCATGCCACAGCCAAGTGCATTTCATCAGCTCATAGTAAAAACGCTAGCATCACTCATTATTGTGTGTGCCTTAATGCGAATCAGAGCTTCCTAAAATTCATCCGAATTTTCATTTCGAAATCTTTCATCATTTTGGAAAACTTTCTTTTTCAATTTTGAAAAAGTTTACCATCTCTTAGAAGAAAAGTAAATCTTCTTCAGTTTCACTGTTTTAAGTAAATTTCATAAAAATTTTATCCCAGAAAAATTGTGCAAGAATTTCTGCGGATCTTCGAAATTCGTAGCTTAGGCTCAGTGCCTAGTCTTGTTAAAAGCGGGCAGCTACTCATCAAAAAAAAACCAAAAGGTCAAAATATCAAATTAAATATCCTAAAGTTTTGACCTCATCAGTAAGTTGTGGAATTGCGAGTTCAAATTCCATCCAGGGACATCCCAGATTCCCAGGTATCGACCTACCAAGAGCAGCCGTCTTGCAAAAAGGTAAATACATCTTCCTTTCCTTTCTTGCATTTTCTGCAAAAACCCACAGTGCCAAATCACTTCTAATAAAACAGGGGTAAACTCCCCAGGTGATTCGCACGTAAGTGGGGAAGGTTGGTAATCTACATGCCGGTATTAGCATGCCGGGTGGGTTCACTGACCCAGGCCATGCTTCCCTGATCATAGTAGCGCATGCAGAAAGGGAACATGGATGCAAGTGCATGGGCATTGCATTGGTATGATTGATTATTGGGAATAAATTTTGTTGACTGAGATTCTAATTGATGTGCTTACCGAAACTTTTCAGTACTTGATTAAAACCTTAGTCAAAATCAGGTTGAATCCTCAAAGGACTCCATTCCAATAAAAAGGAACCGGACCAACGAAAAGACATCGCCGGATCTAGTAGTAATTTCTTCGGTGCTGTTGTGGAGGACCTCAGCACATTAATCCTCGAATAAGGAGAAGGAAGAAATTACGGAAAAAACAAACAACTTCACATCAACCCGGATTGAAGAACCAAATTACCGGATAAATTGTAAGTTGGCTTGTTACAAATTAAGTAGAGCATAAGTAATCATAAGCTCATATCACCCCGTTAAGAATTTCTATTTTCCATTATTAATTTACCTTGAGAGAGAAAGTGAAGTCGTAAGGTCCAAGACCTTCCTTCAACCCATTCTCAGTTTTTACAGTTCCCAGTATTTTATTTCCTTAAAGAAGGAAAGTCATTAGAGTTTCAGAATCTCCAAGATTCCTGAACAAATCCCAATCATTCAGAACTTAGAAAGTTCCATCAGTGTATGTCTGATCACGGTCAGGCCATAATAGTGAACAACGTAGATAGATCAATCAGATATTGGTACCAGGTCACAGGACACAAGTACCTATCTGAATTACAGGTAGCCGTCCTAATTAACTTTGTGTGCGACGGTTTGGGACTCACTTCAGTGACCGAATTCCCACTTAATTTACCAGAAATAAAAATTATTCTTCCCCATTTCGAAGAAAGAATTCACTACATTGCTATTAATTGGCATACAGAGATTGGGTATCTCTATCTTTCTGCTTCACAACTCAAGGCTTTTGTAGAAACAATTATCAGTTTCCATCGGGCATTAGAGGCATAGGAATTTATTCAGTTTTCGTTTAAAAGAAAGTTTATACGTTAATGCAAACTTTAAACCATTTTAGTGAAATTTTACCTAATAGGGAAGCTTATAATTTCTTCAACAAGGTAAATCAAGCTCTCAGGCTTTGGCATCGGGCTGAAGGCAGGGCGCATCTCACGAAACCTCAATTAGTTGCATTCATTAATTTTGTGATTAACGACATCTGCTTAACTCTCCATATTCTCCCTGAAAATCTCCAGTATCAGCCTATCACTGCTGAACTTTTGCGGCATTTCGTCAACGGAATAATTAGTTGGCATAACGACGTTGGAAAAGCATACATCAGCAATCCGCAAGTCTTCGGTGTAATTCGTATTACCTTGAAATTTTTCAAGGATCAGAATTATCCCGAATTTGCTCATTTTTTTTAAAACAATTTTCTTTCCTATTTTATTTCTTTATAAATTTATCAAATTCGTTTTTGGAAATTGATGTCTACTATTGTCAGAAACCTTATTATTTCAAACGTGACTCAGGCTGTACGACGTTGGTACCGAGTAGAAGGTCACCAACTTATTAACGAAAGCCAAGTCAATCAACTTATCGAGTATTTATTAAAGGCATTGAGCCTTGACGAAGCCTCATCAACTTCCAATACTGCATTACTACTTCCAGGTACACCAGAATTCACTGACAAGTTAATGAATAGTTTTCTTGGTTGGTGGTCTAAATTTGGTTATATTGGAGAAGTTCATTTAGGGAAATTAATGCATGTTGTGTTACAGGTTGTCAACGACGATACTGAATTTCTAGGTCAACAATATCAGGGTAAATTGTAAGTTTCATGAGTCAATTTATTTCTAATTCAGCTCTTACTTTCCGAATCAAATTAGAAATAGGTGGTTGGTACGACAACGTAGGTCTTCAATACATATCTTTACCTCAAGCTCGAGGTTTGATCCAACACGTCCTAGAACTTTTAGGTCTTATAGACGTACCACAAGCCATACCTATCCATTATCCGACTCCCCAGTCCTTCGAAAATTTTTCCCAAAGATTTAGAGACGCTGTTTGGGGCTGGCATAACGAAATAGGATTTCAGTATATGACCCCAGCTCAAGTTTAAGAATTATTTTCAATTGTTTTTGCCAGAGACGATCACGAATCATCCAAATTTAACGTGCAAAGGGCATTTTGCCACGATCTCGATCGTTAAAATTGCTTAAAATCGGATGTTATCACTTCTTCCCATTATCTTCATTCATAGAATCGAAGACACTATTGATTTTTGGCATTCTGTCAGCGGTTATCATTTATTAACCAAATCTCAAAAGGATTTCTTAACTGAGTACGTTCTTCGAATTTTACAACTCAGGGAAAACCAGAAATATCACCTTTGTCATAATTTAAATCCCTTTTATTAATTTCTAAAATCTCGTGAATGTCATTTGTTGAAAATATTGAATTAAATTTCCGAATAAAAGCTGCAATAACCAACTGGGAAAGTCTATACGGTCATCAATATCTAAACCTACAGCAGGTGGACGATTTGATTAATTATATTTTTGTTAAATTAGGCATCACTGGATTACCAAATCCACCCATTAGTGATTTTTCATCTCCCCATACTTACCTTAATTTTATAGATCGTTTCCACATCTCTGTAACGAGTTGGTACCAAGAGATTGGACATATCCATTTGTCCACTGATCAATTGGAACAATTCTTTGTGGAGGTACTCGAGTTCGACGAACTTAATTCTATAATTTATAACGCTATTCGAGTATTTAATACTGATTAAAATTAAATAAATCCCGTATGTCATTTCTTTTACCTACTATTTTGGTTCACCGTATAGTCACTTCAGTTCGTTATTAGTTTGCTCTCACGGGATATCAGTATTTATCCCAAGACCAGACTTATCACTTAATTGAATTTGTGACCGAGTATTTAGGCCTTCGGTCACCCGTCACGAATTCAATAGCAGCATTTATTCCTCATTTAACTTTATCTAATTTCCCAGAAAAATTAAGGTATTCAATTTTAAGTTGGTACTACGTATTCGGCTTCCAATATCTCACTGACCACGAGGTCAGTCAACTTCTAGCGATAATAGCAATTTACGATCAAGGTAGTGTTGATTACGCCGCGGCGACATCTGATCATTCCTATTAAAGTTGAAATAATATATGTCTTTGGTTATTCCCGTAATCTTAATAGCTCGAAGTGAACAAGCCTTGCAGTATTGGCATCGTTTCGTCAATTACCAAGTCATCACTTCAGAACAACTTGGCACTCTCATAGCTTTCATTCATCATCATTTAGGCTTAAGAGAGACTTCCACTTCTCCTATTGTTAGTCCAACTACATATCAACCTTCCACTGAATTTGTTGTCGTATTTAATCAGGGTATTCAGTGTTGGTATACTACATTGGGTCGACATCTTATTACTCCACATCAGTTGGAAATATTATTAGCTGTCACCAATCAGTATCTCAACACGACCCCGTTTTTAGGGTAATTTTGTATTGAAATTCTCTTATGTCAAATCTCAGCCCATATTGGGCTATTGAACGTGTAGACAAAAGCATTCGTCGTTGGTATAAAATTCTCGGCCAGTTTCAGAGTACGAAGGCACAACTTAAGGATCTTATTGTGTTTGTAATCAATAAATTAGAAATCCCACAGGGATTAGGTACTTTATTTAACGAGGAAATTCCTCATTTAAACTTAATAAATTTTAACAATAAGATAAAACTTGCTCTTGTGGATTGGTACTTTGTCATCGGTCATAAGCATCTTTCAGTAGACCAGACCAAGGTTCTCATCAGTGTTGTCCTTTCTTATGACGATTTAAGTTCTTTTAATTTAGAGAATCCTACTAATTCTTCATAATTTAATTTACCTTTCCTTGATTAATTTTATGAACCATATCCCACATCTCGATTTAAGAACCTTACTCATCCATTCAATTCTCCTTTGGCACGAAGAGGAAGGTTTCCTTTTTCTAGAAGAACAACAACTTAGAGGTTTCATTACTTTCGTAAGTTGTTATATTGATTTTCTTTTCCCATAATAAAACATCCCTGAATGCCCTTCCTTGAACCCATTGTCCTAGTCCAACGTATCACCGATTCAATCAGATATTGGCATTTGATTATTGCCTATAAATATCTCCCTGAATCTGAATTAGATTTATTCATTGAATTCGTCCTTAAGCATTTAAACCTTCAAGCATCTCCTACCGAATCAATCCAAGAAAATCCACTCCTTCAACACACAAATTTCTTCCAGGAATTCTTGAAGACGGTATTCCTTTGGTATTTTGGTGGAGGTTATAATTATTTATCAACTGTTCAATTAGACGATTTCATTAGTATCTTTACTGCGTATGATAAATACGGAGGTATTAATTTATAAAATTTTGTGTTTAATCGATGGAAATTGAATGAATTCTTGGGACCCTGTTCTTTTAGCAAAGCGAATTACAGATTCAACGAAATACTGGCATACCACTATTGGCTACCAATTTCTTCCAGAATCTGAACTTAGCTTCTTGAATATATTAGTATTGAACATATTAGGGATCCAATATCATCCCTCTTGCCCGATCGAAACTGATATCTCCCACCTCACAATCGCAACTTTTCCTGCGAAATTCAGAAACGCCGTATTTACTTGGTATTGCGGCATTGGTCGACATCATTTGACTTTTGATCAACTAGAAGAATTCCACACCACCGTTAATTTCTTTGACGAACACGGTGGATCTTTGAATTATCACCTTGCTTCAGTTATAAATAATTAAATAAATGTACTTCGGCACCCCGATTGAGTTTAAATTCCAAATCCAAGCACACATTAATAACTGGTATACTAACGTAGGTTTCCAAATTCATACCCAATTCTCGAAGAACATATTCCTCAAATTTGTCCTTGCCCGTTTGGAAATCCAGGACGACAGGGATTCTCCCGTAGCAACCACCCATACACGCCTGACTCCGCAAAATTACATACGTTTCTACGCAGAGTCCGTGTATACTTAATTCCTTACCCGTTCCGTAATTCCTGAAGGAACCCACAGCGCATACCAATATCTTTTCATGGCAGCTGCTCATGATCAAGCTTTGTAAATTCCTAAATTGATAGCGGCCAAGAGAAAAGACAGTATACGTTTGTTCATGAACTTCGAGAACCCTCATAAATTAATCAAAAGAATAGAGTCTGAGATAATATACTGGCACATCATCGAAGGCCATAAACATTTCTCAGCGATTAGCACTGAGAATTTTCGCGATTTTGTCTTGAATTATTTGGGACTGCGTAAGAATAAAAATCCTCCCATTACTCTTCCCAGATTTAATTCCCAATCTTTTAATAAGAAATACCAAGCCGCGGTATTCCACTGGTTTCCTAATTTAGATCCCATTCCCATCGTTAGTTGTCAACAACAACTCTTCTTTTCAATAATAGAAAAAGTTAACATCATTGAATGAGTGATCCCACTCCTGTTGAATTGGTTACTCGAACCGAAAACGCCATAAGATTCTGGTTTGCACAGGAGGAAAAACACATCATTACTGAAGCCCAGTTAACTTCTTTTATTAACTTCGTTTTTCATGAGTTAAAACTTCGTACAGGTTTGACTGGTCCCATAGCTACGTCAATACCACATCTTAACGCAGAAAATTGGTTTCTCAAGCTCAAAGAAGCAGTATTTATTTATTTCATAGCCATAAATCGTCCAAGTTTGTCTTACGCACAAGCTCTTAAATTCTTTCAATTGTGTATGACATATGATAATTACGGTTGTAGTGACCCCAGAGTGAATGCAGCAAATCAACTTGATTAGAGAATCAAACTTTCCTCGGAAGTTCGTATCATCAGTAGTCATCTGGCATAGACGCGTAGGTCATAGGTATTTGACAAAAATACAACTACTTGGTTTCATAATAATTGTACTTAATCACATAAGAGAATTCTGCATCGGCAGGGCACAATCCAATCTTTTTATTAGAACTCATTGGAAAGTAATTTGGAATCGTATTAAGCATAAAATCCTTAGGTCTTAGACCATTACACCGTCAACTCAGTTGAAAAAGGTGTCCCTCCCATAATATTGATTTCATTGTTAATTAATTGTGAATCTTGTAGTTGCAGATTTGGTGGATTGGGAGACGAACAGCTTCTCGATCTACAACTACACAAAATCTTCGTAGAGATCATTAAGCTCGAATTCGGGACGCAAACCGCGACTCGAATTCCTTAAAAACATACTAGTGGTCATACAAGAGGAATAAAATAGGATTACCTACAAAAATAAAATAAAAATTTTTTTTTACTTGAGGTCTAATATAAAATTTATTTCTAAGTCACATTTATCTAGACACACATGTCAATTGTTCCGCCAGGACAATTTTACGCCTTCACTAAAGACGCATTCACTTGGTTCTTCTCGGGAGGTCACTCTACAATCGATTTTGATCAACTGTGTGTACTCGTCATATTTGCCCTCTACGCATTTGAAACCATCAATTTGTTCTTCCCGGAATTGGAACAACAGGAACTGAACAAATCTTTGGCTTACCTCGGACTGTGGTATTAATTTAAGGAGAGCTTCGCGTCCCATTCAATCGCCACCGAGACACCAAAGATTTGCACAGGTATTCTTGCATCCCTACGGGAGAACAAAAATAAAGTTATACACAATTTTAAATATAAAGAATTCCCATATTTTGTAAATTGAACTTTTTACTAATCTTACCCTTACAACCTTGAGAACAGGTGGTGGTCCGTGTAAAGCTGAAAAGCCGTCTCCGACCTCTACACAAGCCAGCGAGTATTCTCACAAGTTTCACCTACCTACAACTTCAAACTGTTCTCGAGATTAAAAGTAAATCGCGAAAAGTTCACTTCACAAGAACACCCCGGAGAAAACAGCCCGAAGCGCACGGATCTAATCTTCTGAAATCCGACACTAACGGACTGATTCTCCCATACTTCAATCCCAAATAAAGAATTAAAGTCTCCGAGGTCCTTGACCAAAATTAAAGTTAGCTAGATAAAATTAGAAATAATTATAGATATTTTCCTTTTTCAATAGTTTTCCATTATTTGGTATGATTTAGAATATCTACCTTTATTTAAGAATAAGAACCGCGGGGAAAAATAGAAAAGCGGAGAAAGCTTGCTTTCACTAATTTTCATCACTAGTTAAGTTAAAAATAATATATACATAGGTTTAAAGTTTCTCAACAACTCCAGCGAGTTTATTAAAAATAGTGTAGACACCCTAATTTTTGGTTCTTAGAGTATTAAAGTTTTTCGTCTCCTATTTTCTCTCAATCAAATCTCGGAAATGAGCCGACAAGGCGATGAAAATATCCCCGTAGTGAATGTAGAGGATACCGATGCCTGTGGTACCTCCAGCGGTGCGTCCGATATGGATAACACTGTGGTACCAAAAACACCGGGCCCCAACGGTAAACCTCCTAGTAATGCAAATAAGAAGAAGGGAACTTCCAATAAATCTCCTTCTAAACACAGCAGCAAAACCCACAAAGCTGGAAGTTCTTGACATTCCAAGTCGCACTCGACTTCCAAATCGAGATTACCAAGGAAAAAGAAGACTCCAGGGGTTGATCCTAATCAGGATTGTGAGACATCTTCGTATCAAACATTACCCTCCGGGGACGACCAAGGTTCGGTCCAAACAGATCAGAATCCACGAGATTCCGACTTTGATGACCCAAACCAGTCTGAATTGGATGCTCACATCGATCAACATTGTAACGGCACTACTCACTAAGCCTTAGAGGCATATGGTCCACATGAAAATTATTTAATTTTCAATAGCAAACGTATCTCTATTCCTATAAATCCTAAGCGGATTCTTTTGCGTGATGGTATCACCGTGGGCTACATAATCGAAGTCAACAGGTCTCACTCTATAATTGATCCGATTATTCGAGTTCTCCTCGATCATGAGGACATTACAGAACTTGATCCATTCTTTTATAGGAGATCAATTGAGGAGGGTCCTCCACCAGGCGCTCGTGACCTCAGTCACTTGCCAATGGAGCTTCTCCTTGCCTCATCTTCGAACACACGCCCATTACCCATCTTAAAATATGCTGATGATCCGGAGGGAGATTCAGTACTCCCCACCGTGGTCACATCTCGCACCAGACAACAAATAAACTTACATATGCAACGATAAACACATTTTTTATCCATCCATCTATTATTTTATATTATTTTATTACTTAGAAATGAAATATATGCTCTGTAAACTCAATATAACTTGGCACTATAATGACATGATTACTATGAGAAACGCAGCTTTTATTATTTATTTATTTTTACAGCACAACCAAGAAAGCAACACAAGAAACCTTTATCAATAATACATTTAAATAAATTACCAAGGATCATTTGATCTTTGATCAAATTGTAAATAATCACTTTGTAAAAACCTAACAATGTTGTATGGGCTGACGCCAAATCGACAAAATGAATAAATTATTATTATTATATATTATTATATGCAACGATGTTATGACGACCGTCAGATCCCGTTGTCTCATAGTGAACACATAATTCGTGCATTAGATGAAGATTTCTACAGGGGAATAGTGGATATAGCTAAAGAAAATAATACCACGTTGGAGATCGCTCTATGGTCTTTTATGAGCTTTCCACACGGTGAAACTCCTTTGGTGGAAACCCCATCAACTGGGGAAGCTTATAATTTCCAACCTAAAGAGAGATCACGGAGTAACCTTCCAACATCAAATCGATCACGTTCGCCATTCATACCACAAAATACTGCCGCTCAATCATCTAATCAACACTTGACCCAAGGAGGGGGAAATCGGCGCCTCATTCCGGCTCCTTCTCCCACTCCTCCTGTCACGCTACAGCAGCTTCGAGCCGCACTTGCGTCGGTTCATTTAGACGAAGAACAAACTCAGGCAGCTAAAAATAGTAGGCCTTCTCATTTTCAAAATCCTCCATTTCGTAGAGTGGAGCCGCCTCAGCAAATCAATCCTTCGGGCAATCTTCTCGTACCACCTTCGGGCACCGCATTGGTACAGAGCCGCGATGTCAACCTGACTCACTATACAGTCCAAACTCCATCTTCCGGGCTTGGCTCTTTGCCACCGGTTCCTCCTGGAGCGGACCTGAGGGTATACTTGGCACATGCTCCGACACAGGAATCTCGTCCCTCAAACCGGTCGCAGCAACGACCAATAGTGGGTAATAATGTTGCGCCTCTTACATACGAAGGAAGATTTGATCGATCAAGGGAACCTGCCCTATGGGTAGACCCTTTCCCTAACATTCCTCAACGTACAACGCATGTAAATTTTGATAACGTATATCCACAAATTGACTTGCGAAGACATCAAGAAACTGATGCTTCTCCGCGCCAATATTTATCAAGGGATCCATTTCCCTCTTCAACAAGTCAACCCCGTAGGGAAAGATCAAATCCAGCACCACCTACAACAGGTCATATTCCCACTCATAATTCGAGACCATCTCGGCAACCTACACCACCTCGAAATTCACAATCAACAAGACCGGAGAGTCCACCTAATCGCTACCGCAGCGAGAGACTAGACACTCCACCAAGATCTTCTCGATCTCATCGAGCTGAGAGTCCACCTGTTCATCATCGCGATGATAGAAGGTCCACTCCACCTCGAACTTCTCGTTCCAGACAACCCGATAGCCCACCTTGTCGTCATCACGATGATAGAACACCAACTCCCCCACTGGCATCGCGTCCTAGAGAGGATAGGAGTTATTCAGGCAGGAGTCAACATCGTGATGAGGGTAGACAATCTCATTCAACATCGAGACATAATTCGGCACGTAGGGAAAGAGAACCTACAAGAGATCAGGAAGATCATAGATCTCATAGGGATCATTCACGGTCGCAACGACACTCAAGTCGTAGCAGCCGATCCCATAAAGATTATTCGCCGTCTCCTCGAGGCTCCAGCAGAAATAGTAGATCTCCTGAAGACGATTCTTCGCCGCCACGACGATCAAGTCGTAGCAGTCGTAGTTATAGGTCAAACCGATCCCCTCATAGCGGTGATGAGTCTCATCGTTCTGACAAAGAGCTCCTATCATCTCCTTGGGGACGACCAGGTCGTAGGCGTATGCCTTCACCACCTGCAATACCTCCTCCACGAGGGAGAAGTGCAGATAGACACCTGAACCCTGCTGGATATGATCACTACAAATTAACAAAATATGTAGATCTATTACCAAAATTTAATGGTGAGATGTTAGCTCGAAAATGGGTAATAGATACTAATTCTTTAGTATGTCTATATGGCCTGCCGCCATCCGCCATAATCACGAGACTTGACCGGGTTTTTACCCATCAAGCGGCTCAATGGTGGCGTAACAACAAAAATCGATTTACATCACGCATGGATTATGACGACTTCGATCATTGCGCTGATAAATGGGATGAAATTACGAAATTGCTTGTTCGGTACTTTGATCGAAATTATGTTGCAGACCGTGCTAAAGCGAATCTTCCTACCACTGTCTATAAAACTGATCAAAGCGCTCGTGATTACTTAGCCATTCGCGGCGAATGTTTAGATCTTATAGATCCTCACATGGATCCCGAAAAACGGATGCGCGAATTGATCAAGGGTTTACCGCCAGATATTGCTGAAAAAGCAAAGCAATGCACCACTCAAAAGAGTCTCCGCATTGTCCTACAACGTCACATCGCAGAAAAGCAAGAAGCGAAGCTAAACCAACCCAGTACACAGAGTAACTCGGCGTCGGCATTTATCCCGAAAGCTTATATCAGAGGACTCGAAGCCGAAGTCCAACATCCTTATCAAAAGAAACCCACCGATGTTCTTCACCGAGATTACTACGTGGCCTGGGATGGCCTGGAATATCAAACTGCTGATACTTCCAAGTTTACATCTGCACAACGTGAAGCTGCAAAGAACTCCAAAGGTCGAATGAACTGCATGGAATGTGGTAAGGAGAATCATGGAGCTCGCGAATGCCTAATCCTCTTGAAGGAACAAGGCCGCATTGCTCCTCCTCCGAAACCTAGAGCAACTCCTAACAAAACAACGAATGGAAATTCATCATCAGGAGGAAATAAATCTAATAATAATAATCCTCCACCGGCTCCGGCCACCACAGATCCTAACATGGTACAACTTTTGCAGGATTTAGCTCAATCAGTACAACAGTTAAAACAGCAACAAATACCACCGTTGCAATATGCACCGGCTCCGGTACAGTATCTTGCGCCTCAACAACAACCCATTTATCAACAGGCATATCCTATGCAACCATCTTTCAGGGATTATAATCAAAATCCTCCACCGGATGAATATCATCCTTCTGGTGGAGCACCACTCAGAGGTTTGAACACTCGTATAAATTCCTCAGGGACTACCGGTGATCAACCTCCGCCTGAACGACAGGGCACTTCGGCATCTTTTGGTTACACTTCAACTCAGAATTCTTTAAACTAGAAAGGGGGGGCGTAGATTCCTTAGAACCCCCCCAATCGCCTCTCACCGACATTGCCATAGAACCTAAACCCCCGAGCTATATCTTGAATAAGTCAGTAAAATTAGTGCCTTTCCTCAACATTCCTTCACTTCCTTATCTATTACCTGAAGTAGCGGAGTCTATTCAAGTTTCACCGTATAACTCAGCGCCTACATCTCCTATCAATGACGGCTCCGATACCGATTCTGCCTTTGATTTCAATTTAGAAAATTCTGACGATATCATCACCATCGATGACATCTTCAAAGTTCCCGATGCGGGATCTCTGCAACATGTTAGAACCTTCTCGAGAGTTGAGATGGAAATTCGACGTTCTTTTCCAGTTAAAAATAGGTATGGCGGAGAAATCACAGTCGAAGCCCTCATTGATACAGGAGCCACTATTAGCACCATTAGTCCACGTACATTAGTTAGATTGGAACTCCAGAAAAGAGTTTAACCATGTGCTCCCATTAGGGCCATCTTATCCATTAATGATGGCAAGGAGCACATTATAAAGAAATTCGTATTCCTCATCCTTTATATCGAGGAATTTCATAAGTGGATCAAGTGGGGATTTTTCGTCATGGACAAAGCAAATGACCAATTGGTATTTGGCATGGATCTCCTTCGGGAAAATCATGCATATGTCCTGTGTCACGAGGGTCTTTTGACCTTCCAGCCTCCTGAACACGACGAAAATCAGCCGCCTCCACGCAAAAGTTTAAAACGTGCAGCCGGAACTTGCCTTCACCTTCGTAAAACTAATGTTAAGAAATTAAGAGTGACGGATGAAATAACTCGAACAGATAGCATAGATCCTGAGTCAAATGTGAATGCTGATCTTCAATTTGCTTTTAATCCTTTAATTGATGATCCTTTTTATAACTTAATCATTAAAACAGAAATCACCCCTATGGATAGGGATGGCTCAGACACGGAATCCGTGGTCCACACCATCCGCCCTTCAGATGGCTCAGATAGCTCCTCCGACGATGACGTACAAACAATATCAACCACCAGTATGTCATCTCGCGCAGAGCGTCTTTTACCTCAATTTAAATTGCGTTTATGTACAGTTACCCCGCTTTCTGTTGAGGCGTACCGTCCTAATCCCATCAACGTGTATGTGGAAGATAGACATTTTAATGGGGATATCCTATTGGAACCCAATAATCTTTTATTCCAAAAATACGGACTTTAAGTTCTTGAACCCGCCTTACAAATAGAAAACGGTCATGGCATTTGACACCTCGTTAATTCTGACCCTGAAGACATTATTCTACCCATTCAGCCTTCACTGACTACCTATGGAGTTATTCCACCCAATCACCAAAAATTAAGGATGCTTCATTTAAACACTGATCAACAGCAGTTCCCAAGCACTCCGAAAATCATTCCAGTGCCTTTTTCCGTTAAAGGGAGCAAAGCGCTCACCGATAAAGAATTTCAACAATTCAAAATCTATGAGAAATTGGCACCTGAAGAGAAAGACCAACATAGGGATCTCCTCAGCAAATTTCATGGAGTCTTCGGGTGGCAACCTGAAGATTTCTATGAAACCGTCAAGGATCTCTTAACCGGTCAGGTCTTGGAAGCTAGTATTGAAATGTTAGACCAATCTCCTATGATTCATAATCCAACAGTCATGTCTCAGAAATTCATGGAGGTAGTCGAACGTGAAACTTTGGCAGGGATCGCACGCAAAAGCATTGAGCCATGTCAAAGCTCTACAGTATCTCGGATGTTAGTGGTAAAGAAAGGTGTCAATGATTGGCGCCCGGTTCTCGATTATCGGGACATCAATAAAAGGGTAAAACCCATAGCAGCTCCCATACCTAACTTATGAGCTTATTTGCTAAATTTTTCGGTTGTACCCACTTCTGTAATGTTGATATGGCCAATTCATATCAACAGATTGGGCTCGATAAAGCTTCTCAAAATCTTCTCGCCTATATAAACCATATGGGAGTATTTAGACCCCTTAGTCTTTCATTTGGATTCTTAAATTCTGGAACCTTGTTCCAACAAATAATGAATAAAATTTGGTTTCCACTTCTTTGTGACTTTTTAGCCTCTTATGTCGATGACACAAGCTTCGGTGGCTCTAGCTTTAGCCAGATGCTTGAGAGGTTAGAACAGGTTCTATTTACTTGCTTAAGAGCCAATATTAAGTTGAAGCCGACCAAATGCGTCTTTGGTTTTCCCTCCATTATTTTCCTAGGTCATCGGGTTAGTGCAGACGGCATACGGATCGATAGTGAGAGAGTTAGGGCAATTGTCGAGTATCCGTATCCCAGGAACACTACTAAGATTAGGAGGTTTATAGGGATCTCTAACTTTTTCCGTCGTATGATAAATGGTTATTCTCATGTGGCTTGTCCGCTTTTCAAATTGCTTATGAAAAATGCTCCGTTCAATTTTGACGATTCTTGTCGCCATGCTATCGACACACTTAAACAGCTCATCATCGGAGCTCCACTATTAGCTTTTCCAGTCCCCCATGGTCAACTTGAACTATGGTCGGACGCCAGTGACTTTTGCATTGGCTCTTGTCTTGTACAAAATATTGATGGTTTTCGAAGGCCACTTGCCTTTCATTCACATCTACTCACCGGTCCGCAGCTAAAATGGTCCACTCCTGAAAAAGAGTGCTACGCGATCATCCATGGTCTCGCCAAGCAACATTCACTAGTGTTGGGCAGAACAATCCATGTCTACACCGACCATTCTGCGTTGACATCCATCCTCAAGACATCGGAAGTAAACTCAAGACTCATTCGTTGGAGTCTCAAATTGAGCTCCTACGACATCAAAATTTACCACATCAAAGGCACGAATAATGAAATGGCTGATGGTTTAAGCAGACCGCCAAGAGATATCCCTACTCAGGAATGGAAAAATCCAGAAAAGCCCGAAACCACCGTTCACCTCCGTAGTCTTCGGGATGCCGAGATTGTTCATCCAAACCTCGCTACCCTTGACTTGGACCACGAGATCGCCGCTAGCCAGAAGCTCGATCCCCGATGCCTCAAGATTATAAAATCATTTGAAAAAGATAGGGCCAATAAATATGAAGGCGAAAATAAATACAGGAAGGATTATCAGCTCACAGAAGATTGGCTTCTACAACATATTAATTACGACCCCTTAGGTCCGATGTGGCTAACTGTACTTTCATATCCTTTGTCGGAGGAAGCAGCCCAGGATTTCCATAAGCAATCTCACCTAGGTAGTGACAAGATTTCACAAATACTCAAGAACAAATTCTGGTTCTTTAATATGCATCGCATAATTCTCAATGTATGCCGCGCTTGCGAAACTTGCCAAAGGTTCGCAAAGATCAACCGAAAGAATAAGGGACCATTGCATGTGATGATCACACCTCAAGTTCCATTTCATAGAATATCAGTGGACCATATGGGTCCTCTGGACAAAACTTTTAGACAACATAGGTACATTCTAGCCATCATCGATCAATGCACTCGTTTTCTTTGGCTCTTCCCGTGTCGTTCCACTAGTTGGGAAGATTTCGCCAAGCATCTCATACCCTTCGTTCAGCAACATCATCCGAAGAGCATTGTCTCTGACAATGGAGGTGCCTTCATAGCTAAAGAATACCTAAAATTTTGTCTAGAAAATAATATCACGCGCATCACTATAGCTCCATACCATGCTTTATCCAACGCATGCTGTGAACGAGTCAATTCCACCTTCGGCAGCATACTCAAGAAGTTGCAATTCGAAGACAAGCGTTACTGGGATGAAAAACTTCCAGCAGTTCAAGATGCTTATAACAGCGCGCCACATTCGAGTACTAAGTTCACTCCTTACTTTCTTCTTCATGGAATAAGTCTTCCTAATTGTAATTTGAATTTATTAGATGATCATCTGAATCCTGAATGGGATTTAGAACAACAACAGGTACGCATAGGCGAAATGTTTCGCGTCCGTATGCAAGCCTTTCAAAACTCTTGCGAGAGTCAATTAAAGAGAAAATTAGCGTTTGATAAAAGGCATCCCGCTGTAAGATTCCAAATCAGTGACTTGGTCTGGAAGCGCAACTACACGCGTCCAGCCGGTACCAAATCCAAATTTATTATGAAATACACGGGGCCTTATAAAGTTTATAGTGTTAATGAAAATATACATTCCTACTTTCTATGTCCACACAACGTCGACATAAATGTTTTCTTGCCACAACGTCAGCTCCGCCTGACCCATGGCCATAATTTACGTAAATACGTCACAGGGGAACCCCTGCCCGCTCCGGAGGAATCCGCCGTTGACTCCGACTGGTTGAACGACTTACGGCCTGTCCCAGCGGAAGAGGTCTTCCTCGCGGAGCCCCGCCTAGATCCAACTGAGGATCCACCTCAAATAAATGGGACCCCTATAGTAGATGTATTACCCCGTGGGGATTTCCATTATTCGACAGATACTCCTGTCGCAACACCGATGGAGCATCCTCCACCTTCCGAACATTTACCAAGGTGTGATGACACAGATGCGTCACACCCACACCTACAGAGCATGAGAAGTACGGATGGTTCTCATTCCTCTTGGAATGTCCGTGCTCCTCCACCAACTACACTCAATCCTGACATTCACCCTCCTCAACATGGACCCTCACGTCCATCCTTTGTTAATATGTCGGCGTTTAGTAAAACGCCTGGGGGTGATGTCGGGGATGGTCTGAATATCATTTCTCAAGACCCAGACGGATGTACACATCGGGTCCAAACTTCAGACAAATCCTCAACATCTTCTTTAGAATCTCCATCAGATCTGGAGAAAATTGTACAACCAGAGAGAGCTCCACGAAGCGATGCTTCGAGCTCCACTGGTCCAATCCGACTTCCCGGCGCTATTAGTGGCTTGAGCAGTTCCGAGAGCTCAAGCAGCAGAAGCGCACCTGTCAATCATAACAATGAGATGAGCAGCCACAACATTCTTGCAGGCTCCAACCTTCAGGACATTCCCACACAAAGGATCTCCGAAGGCGACTTGGAACCTCCTTATTCTATTATTTTATATTATTTTATTACTTAGAAATGAAATATATGCTCTGTAAACTCAATATAACTTGGCACTATAATGACATGATTACTATGAGAAACGCAGCTTTTATTATTTATTTATTTTTACAGCACAACCAAGAAAGCAACACAAGAAACCTTTATCAATAATACATTTAAATAAATTACCAAGGATCATTTGATCTTTGATCAAATTGTAAATAATCACTTTGTAAAAACCTAACAATGTTGTATGGGCTGACGCCAAATCGACAAAATGAATAAATTATTATTATTATATATTATTATATGCAACGATGTTATGACGACCGTCAGATCCCGTTGTCTCATAGTGAACACATAATTCGTGCATTAGATGAAGATTTCTACAGGGGAATAGTGGATATAGCTAAAGAAAATAATACCACGTTGGAGATCGCTCTATGGTCTTTTATGAGCTTTCCACACGGTGAAACTCCTTTGGTGGAAACCCCATCAACTGGGGAAGCTTATAATTTCCAACCTAAAGAGAGATCACGGAGTAACCTTCCAACATCAAATCGATCACGTTCGCCATTCATACCACAAAATACTGCCGCTCAATCATCTAATCAACACTTGACCCAAGGAGGGGGAAATCGGCGCCTCATTCCGGCTCCTTCTCCCACTCCTCCTGTCACGCTACAGCAGCTTCGAGCCGCACTTGCGTCGGTTCATTTAGACGAAGAACAAACTCAGGCAGCTAAAAATAGTAGGCCTTCTCATTTTCAAAATCCTCCATTTCGTAGAGTGGAGCCGCCTCAGCAAATCAATCCTTCGGGCAATCTTCTCGTACCACCTTCGGGCACCGCATTGGTACAGAGCCGCGATGTCAACCTGACTCACTATACAGTCCAAACTCCATCTTCCGGGCTTGGCTCTTTGCCACCGGTTCCTCCTGGAGCGGACCTGAGGGTATACTTGGCACATGCTCCGACACAGGAATCTCGTCCCTCAAACCGGTCACAGCAACGACCAATAGTGGGTAATAATGTTGCGCCTCTTACATACGAAGGAAGATTTGATCGATCAAGGGAACCTGCCCTATGGGTAGACCCTTTCCCTAACATTCCTCAACGTACAACGCATGTAAATTTTGATAACGTATATCCACAAATTGACTTGCGAAGACATCAAGAAACTGATGCTTCTCCGCGCCAATATTTATCAAGGGATCCATTTCCCTCTTCAACAAGTCAACCCCGTAGGGAAAGATCAAATCCAGCACCACCTACAACAGGTCATATTCCCACTCATAATTCGAGACCATCTCGGCAACCTACACCACCTCGAAATTCACAATCAACAAGACCGGAGAGTCCACCTAATCGCTACCGCAGCGAGAGACTAGACACTCCACCAAGATCTTCTCGATCTCATCGAGCTGAGAGTCCACCTGTTCATCATCGCGATGATAGAAGGTCCACTCCACCTCGAACTTCTCGTTCCAGACAACCCGATAGCCCACCTTGTCGTCATCACGATGATAGAACACCAACTCCCCCACTGGCATCGCGTCCTAGAGAGGATAGGAGTTATTCAGGCAGGAGTCAACATCGTGATGAGGGTAGACAATCTCATTCAACATCGAGACATAATTCGGCACGTAGGGAAAGAGAACCTACAAGAGATCAGGAAGATCATAGATCTCATAGGGATCATTCACGGTCGCAACGACACTCAAGTCGTAGCAGCCGATCCCATAAAGATTATTCGCCGTCTCCTCGAGGCTCCAGCAGAAATAGTAGATCTCCTGAAGACGATTCTTCGCCGCCACGACGATCAAGTCGTAGCAGTCGTAGTTATAGGTCAAACCGATCCCCTCATAGCGGTGATGAGTCTCATCGTTCTGACAAAGAGCTCCTATCATCTCCTTGGGGACGACCAGGTCGTAGGCGTATGCCTTCACCACCTGCAATACCTCCTCCACGAGGGAGAAGTGCAGATAGACACCTGAACCCTGCTGGATATGATCACTACAAATTAACAAAATATGTAGATCTATTACCAAAATTTAATGGTGAGATGTTAGCTCGAAAATGGGTAATAGATACTAATTCTTTAGTATGTCTATATGGCCTGCCGCCATCCGCCATAATCACGAGACTTGACCGGGTTTTTACCCATCAAGCGGCTCAATGGTGGCGTAACAACAAAAATCGATTTACATCACGCATGGATTATGACGACTTCGATCATTGCGCTGATAAATGGGATGAAATTACGAAATTGCTTGTTCGGTACTTTGATCGAAATTATGTTGCAGACCGTGCTAAAGCGAATCTTCCTACCACTGTCTATAAAACTGATCAAAGCGCTCGTGATTACTTAGCCATTCGCGGCGAATGTTTAGATCTTATAGATCCTCACATGGATCCCGAAAAACGGATGCGCGAATTGATCAAGGGTTTACCGCCAGATATTGCTGAAAAAGCAAAGCAATGCACCACTCAAAAGAGTCTCCGCATTGTCCTACAACGTCACATCGCAGAAAAGCAAGAAGCGAAGCTAAACCAACCCAGTACACAGAGTAACTCGGCGTCGGCATTTATCCCGAAAGCTTATATCAGAGGACTCGAAGCCGAAGTCCAACATCCTTATCAAAAGAAACCCACCGATGTTCTTCACCGAGATTACTACGTGGCCTGGGATGGCCTGGAATATCAAACTGCTGATACTTCCAAGTTTACATCTGCACAACGTGAAGCTGCAAAGAACTCCAAAGGTCGAATGAACTGCATGGAATGTGGTAAGGAGAATCATGGAGCTCGCGAATGCCTAATCCTCTTGAAGGAACAAGGCCGCATTGCTCCTCCTCCGAAACCTAGAGCAACTCCTAACAAAACAACGAATGGAAATTCATCATCAGGAGGAAATAAATCTAATAATAATAATCCTCCACCGGCTCCGGCCACCACAGATCCTAACATGGTACAACTTTTGCAGGATTTAGCTCAATCAGTACAACAGTTAAAACAGCAACAAATACCACCGTTGCAATATGCACCGGCTCCGGTACAGTATCTTGCGCCTCAACAACAACCCATTTATCAACAGGCATATCCTATGCAACCATCTTTCAGGGATTATAATCAAAATCCTCCACCGGATGAATATCATCCTTCTGGTGGAGCACCACTCAGAGGTTTGAACACTCGTATAAATTCCTCAGGGACTACCGGTGATCAACCTCCGCCTGAACGACAGGGCACTTCGGCATCTTTTGGTTACACTTCAACTCAGAATTCTTTAAACTAGAAAGGGGGGGCGTAGATTCCTTAGAACCCCCCCAATCGCCTCTCACCGACATTGCCATAGAACCTAAACCCCCGAGCTATATCTTGAATAAGTCAGTAAAATTAGTGCCTTTCCTCAACATTCCTTCACTTCCTTATCTATTACCTGAAGTAGCGGAGTCTATTCAAGTTTCACCGTATAACTCAGCGCCTACATCTCCTATCAATGACGGCTCCGATACCGATTCTGCCTTTGATTTCAATTTAGAAAATTCTGACGATATCATCACCATCGATGACATCTTCAAAGTTCCCGATGCGGGATCTCTGCAACATGTTAGAACCTTCTCGAGAGTTGAGATGGAAATTCGACGTTCTTTTCCAGTTAAAAATAGGTATGGCGGAGAAATCACAGTCGAAGCCCTCATTGATACAGGAGCCACTATTAGCACCATTAGTCCACGTACATTAGTTAGATTGGAACTCCAGAAAAGAGTTTAACCATGTGCTCCCATTAGGGCCATCTTATCCATTAATGATGGCAAGGAGCACATTATAAAGAAATTCGTATTCCTCATCCTTTATATCGAGGAATTTCATAAGTGGATCAAGTGGGGATTTTTCGTCATGGACAAAGCAAATGACCAATTGGTATTTGGCATGGATCTCCTTCGGGAAAATCATGCATATGTCCTGTGTCACGAGGGTCTTTTGACCTTCCAGCCTCCTGAACACGACGAAAATCAGCCGCCTCCACGCAAAAGTTTAAAACGTGCAGCCGGAACTTGCCTTCACCTTCGTAAAACTAATGTTAAGAAATTAAGAGTGACGGATGAAATAACTCGAACAGATAGCATAGATCCTGAGTCAAATGTGAATGCTGATCTTCAATTTGCTTTTAATCCTTTAATTGATGATCCTTTTTATAACTTAATCATTAAAACAGAAATCACCCCTATGGATAGGGATGGCTCAGACACGGAATCCGTGGTCCACACCATCCGCCCTTCAGATGGCTCAGATAGCTCCTCCGACGATGACGTACAAACAATATCAACCACCAGTATGTCATCTCGCGCAGAGCGTCTTTTACCTCAATTTAAATTGCGTTTATGTACAGTTACCCCGCTTTCTGTTGAGGCGTACCGTCCTAATCCCATCAACGTGTATGTGGAAGATAGACATTTTAATGGGGATATCCTATTGGAACCCAATAATCTTTTATTCCAAAAATACGGACTTTAAGTTCTTGAACCCGCCTTACAAATAGAAAACGGTCATGGCATTTGACACCTCGTTAATTCTGACCCTGAAGACATTATTCTACCCATTCAGCCTTCACTGACTACCTATGGAGTTATTCCACCCAATCACCAAAAATTAAGGATGCTTCATTTAAACACTGATCAACAGCAGTTCCCAAGCACTCCGAAAATCATTCCAGTGCCTTTTTCCGTTAAAGGGAGCAAAGCGCTCACCGATAAAGAATTTCAACAATTCAAAATCTATGAGAAATTGGCACCTGAAGAGAAAGACCAACATAGGGATCTCCTCAGCAAATTTCATGGAGTCTTCGGGTGGCAACCTGAAGATTTCTATGAAACCGTCAAGGATCTCTTAACCGGTCAGGTCTTGGAAGCTAGTATTGAAATGTTAGACCAATCTCCTATGATTCATAATCCAACAGTCATGTCTCAGAAATTCATGGAGGTAGTCGAACGTGAAACTTTGGCAGGGATCGCACGCAAAAGCATTGAGCCATGTCAAAGCTCTACAGTATCTCGGATGTTAGTGGTAAAGAAAGGTGTCAATGATTGGCGCCCGGTTCTCGATTATCGGGACATCAATAAAAGGGTAAAACCCATAGCAGCTCCCATACCTAACTTATGAGCTTATTTGCTAAATTTTTCGGTTGTACCCACTTCTGTAATGTTGATATGGCCAATTCATATCAACAGATTGGGCTCGATAAAGCTTCTCAAAATCTTCTCGCCTATATAAACCATATGGGAGTATTTAGACCCCTTAGTCTTTCATTTGGATTCTTAAATTCTGGAACCTTGTTCCAACAAATAATGAATAAAATTTGGTTTCCACTTCTTTGTGACTTTTTAGCCTCTTATGTCGATGACACAAGCTTCGGTGGCTCTAGCTTTAGCCAGATGCTTGAGAGGTTAGAACAGGTTCTATTTACTTGCTTAAGAGCCAATATTAAGTTGAAGCCGACCAAATGCGTCTTTGGTTTTCCCTCCATTATTTTCCTAGGTCATCGGGTTAGTGCAGACGGCATACGGATCGATAGTGAGAGAGTTAGGGCAATTGTCGAGTATCCGTATCCCAGGAACACTACTAAGATTAGGAGGTTTATAGGGATCTCTAACTTTTTCCGTCGTATGATAAATGGTTATTCTCATGTGGCTTGTCCGCTTTTCAAATTGCTTATGAAAAATGCTCCGTTCAATTTTGACGATTCTTGTCGCCATGCTATCGACACACTTAAACAGCTCATCATCGGAGCTCCACTATTAGCTTTTCCAGTCCCCCATGGTCAACTTGAACTATGGTCGGACGCCAGTGACTTTTGCATTGGCTCTTGTCTTGTACAAAATATTGATGGTTTTCGAAGGCCACTTGCCTTTCATTCACATCTACTCACCGGTCCGCAGCTAAAATGGTCCACTCCTGAAAAAGAGTGCTACGCGATCATCCATGGTCTCGCCAAGCAACATTCACTAGTGTTGGGCAGAACAATCCATGTCTACACCGACCATTCTGCGTTGACATCCATCCTCAAGACATCGGAAGTAAACTCAAGACTCATTCGTTGGAGTCTCAAATTGAGCTCCTACGACATCAAAATTTACCACATCAAAGGCACGAATAATGAAATGGCTGATGGTTTAAGCAGACCGCCAAGAGATATCCCTACTCAGGAATGGAAAAATCCAGAAAAGCCCGAAACCACCGTTCACCTCCGTAGTCTTCGGGATGCCGAGATTGTTCATCCAAACCTCGCTACCCTTGACTTGGACCACGAGATCGCCGCTAGCCAGAAGCTCGATCCCCGATGCCTCAAGATTATAAAATCATTTGAAAAAGATAGGGCCAATAAATATGAAGGCGAAAATAAATACAGGAAGGATTATCAGCTCACAGAAGATTGGCTTCTACAACATATTAATTACGACCCCTTAGGTCCGATGTGGCTAACTGTACTTTCATATCCTTTGTCGGAGGAAGCAGCCCAGGATTTCCATAAGCAATCTCACCTAGGTAGTGACAAGATTTCACAAATACTCAAGAACAAATTCTGGTTCTTTAATATGCATCGCATAATTCTCAATGTATGCCGCGCTTGCGAAACTTGCCAAAGGTTCGCAAAGATCAACCGAAAGAATAAGGGACCATTGCATGTGATGATCACACCTCAAGTTCCATTTCATAGAATATCAGTGGACCATATGGGTCCTCTGGACAAAACTTTTAGACAACATAGGTACATTCTAGCCATCATCGATCAATGCACTCGTTTTCTTTGGCTCTTCCCGTGTCGTTCCACTAGTTGGGAAGATTTCGCCAAGCATCTCATACCCTTCGTTCAGCAACATCATCCGAAGAGCATTGTCTCTGACAATGGAGGTGCCTTCATAGCTAAAGAATACCTAAAATTTTGTCTAGAAAATAATATCACGCGCATCACTATAGCTCCATACCATGCTTTATCCAACGCATGCTGTGAACGAGTCAATTCCACCTTCGGCAGCATACTCAAGAAGTTGCAATTCGAAGACAAGCGTTACTGGGATGAAAAACTTCCAGCAGTTCAAGATGCTTATAACAGCGCGCCACATTCGAGTACTAAGTTCACTCCTTACTTTCTTCTTCATGGAATAAGTCTTCCTAATTGTAATTTGAATTTATTAGATGATCATCTGAATCCTGAATGGGATTTAGAACAACAACAGGTACGCATAGGCGAAATGTTTCGCGTCCGTATGCAAGCCTTTCAAAACTCTTGCGAGAGTCAATTAAAGAGAAAATTAGCGTTTGATAAAAGGCATCCCGCTGTAAGATTCCAAATCAGTGACTTGGTCTGGAAGCGCAACTACACGCGTCCAGCCGGTACCAAATCCAAATTTATTATGAAATACACGGGGCCTTATAAAGTTTATAGTGTTAATGAAAATATACATTCCTACTTTCTATGTCCACACAACGTCGACATAAATGTTTTCTTGCCACAACGTCAGCTCCGCCTGACCCATGGCCATAATTTACGTAAATACGTCACAGGGGAACCCCTGCCCGCTCCGGAGGAATCCGCCGTTGACTCCGACTGGTTGAACGACTTACGGCCTGTCCCAGCGGAAGAGGTCTTCCTCGCGGAGCCCCGCCTAGATCCAACTGAGGATCCACCTCAAATAAATGGGACCCCTATAGTAGATGTATTACCCCGTGGGGATTTCCATTATTCGACAGATACTCCTGTCGCAACACCGATGGAGCATCCTCCACCTTCCGAACATTTACCAAGGTGTGATGACACAGATGCGTCACACCCACACCTACAGAGCATGAGAAGTACGGATGGTTCTCATTCCTCTTGGAATGTCCGTGCTCCTCCACCAACTACACTCAATCCTGACATTCACCCTCCTCAACATGGACCCTCACGTCCATCCTTTGTTAATATGTCGGCGTTTAGTAAAACGCCTGGGGGTGATGTCGGGGATGGTCTGAATATCATTTCTCAAGACCCAGACGGATGTACACATCGGGTCCAAACTTCAGACAAATCCTCAACATCTTCTTTAGAATCTCCATCAGATCTGGAGAAAATTGTACAACCAGAGAGAGCTCCACGAAGCGATGCTTCGAGCTCCACTGGTCCAATCCGACTTCCCGGCGCTATTAGTGGCTTGAGCAGTTCCGAGAGCTCAAGCAGCAGAAGCGCACCTGTCAATCATAACAATGAGATGAGCAGCCACAACATTCTTGCAGGCTCCAACCTTCAGGACATTCCCACACAAAGGATCTCCGAAGGCGACTTGGAACCTCCTTATTCCGCTGAAATTCCTTCCTTCACCCGCATGGAGGGCACTTGCTCCTTCGCCGGTTTGGAAAAAAATATCAGCCCCCAAAATTTTTTGAGGAACGAACCACTTGGAACGCCTTACAGTTCAATAATACAACCGCCGAAATTAAAATTAAATTACCCTTTTAATAAAAACACAGTTCAAAATATTAGAGAAAGATTTGAACGCATGCAAAATAATATTGAAATTGAGAATCAATTAATCCCGTGGAGCACTGAGAGTAGTCAAAATTCGAATCCACGTTCAAGTAGAGGGGAGATTTCCCATCAAATACAAGACAGAGAACTAAGAGCAATAACCTCGCCGGTAATCAGAAATAACCCCCCACCTCAAAATTCAGCCCTTCCTTATTTCAATTCTACCCCGCAAAATCTTAGTCTTGCTGAAGAAATTTTGAGCCCCACGGTCCAGAATCAAGCTAGTTTTAGGGAAGATCAAAATCAGTTTCCCAGGTGTCCCGAATATTCATGGACTGGGGAAACTCACAATATTCCACTTCCGCCTCAGAGCGCCGAAGATTCTTGCAATCACGGAAGTGCGAATATAAATTCGCCTTCTCACGTTGACCCCTCAGATTTGCAGGTCAGGGAAAGCAGAATTCAGACTCAGTCAATTAGTCAGTCTCCCCAAACTAGATTCCAGGAACATCAGCTTTCCACTCAGCATTCACCAAGACAAGATATTAATTTGAACATAAATTTATCTCATAGGGATTACTCTCGAAGTGATCCGAATCGGAGTAGGGACAGGACTTCTTCATCCAAAAACTCCCCACCTACTAGAGTCAGCGGAGAGAGAACCCCATCCCCTCCTAACAACCCAGTTTCACAATTTGGTGAAGCTAGAAATTACACTCCACCAGGGAGTACATATCGCAGAAAAGAAAACACTAATTCTGCCCCAAGTAGGGAACCCCAGTCAAACTTTCGACCAAATAAATCTCCTAGAAAGAAGCGAAATAGTGAAAGTTTTTGGGTTAATGCAACCCCCACTCAGAGGAAATCTCGAGCTGAATCTCCAAAAGGGGATGAAGCTCAACAGGTTTCCGAGAGTGAAACAGTAGAATCTCAGGTAGAAACGACCGAAGATCCAAGTTCATACACAGATGAAGAATCTGTAAACCGTAAGAAAAAGAGAACTCGACGAAAGAATCGCAAGGTTACTTCTCGCACCCTAACGGACAGTGATCGTCGACCTGGAGTGGCAACTCGATCGAGAAGAGCACTTTCAAAAGCAACTGAACAAGGCACTAGCTCTGCCGCTCAAGGGAGAGATCCCCCTCCGAAACCCCGTAAAAGATGGGATAAGGAACCAAGTTCCTCTCCCACCACCCGGAAGGAAAATACAAAATCAATTCGGTTAATTAACAGTATGATAAAATGTATGGGAAGAATGCATGACAATATTTCTCATTTCCTCCCATCGCCATCAGATTCAGAGTAAAAATTTTAGTATCCTAAAAACTCCAAATAAAAATTTCCTTCCAAACAATTCGAACCCGTAGCATAAAATTACGAGGGGATTCAGGATTGTGATTCCCATATGAGCATTGGATCCCTGATTAATTCCAGCGCAATGCGTACTGGGTAAAATATTTCACTGGGAAACTAATGCTCACATGCAGAATCCCACTCCTGAACCTCCATACTCAATCATTATTAAGAAATTATTAAAATAAAAATATATCAAAAATTTAAATAATATCTCTAAAAATTAGATAGGATGTAAGATTAATTGAATGAAAATCCTATATCGCAGTAAATGAATGGAGATATCACTCAGCGACAGTGACGAGGGAAACGTTCCCTCCGATCAAGAAGATTTCTGGTTAGGACCAGATACTCAGGAGCTCAGAATCTCACCACAGAGCCCTACCAACACCGTAAATTGGGACCCTGATCCGGAATTCCCTTCAAAAGATAATGCAGACTCGGAAGCTCCTCCAGCCTCCGCCTCCGCACAGAAAGAAAATAAATTCGTCGCCGAAGGCCAAGCCCACGCGCGACCAAATAATATTGATAATGTGGTCATCAAAAATAAATTTAGTTCAAAACTTAAGGAATGTCCGAATTGCAGGGAACAATCAATAAAAGGGGATATTCGGCACATCTTTAGAGATTGCCCCCTTTTTAAGCCGCCTAAAAAGAAAAGAGTTAGGCATTGTGGTCATTGCGGTGGTGGCCACCGCTACAAATTTTGCCGGTTCAAGAACGAACCTCCAAAACAGAGATCATAAAAATTATAAGAGATCAATACAAATAATTTATAAGATTTTCCCTTCTGATCCCTTAAGGATCAGAAATTCAGTTTAAAATTAATTTAAGATCGAAAGTGAGAAACATTAATTAAAATGCAAACACCGGTGAAACATCGACGTTTGAACTCATTTTAACATCAATTTAATCAGTGCTTCGTGTGAGGAGAAAAACATTGACTTTTAAGAAGTGAACAATTTATTCATTTCCAGTTTCTTTTCCTTTCTTTTTCTCTAATTAGATGTCTTTATCATCCTCACGTTCTTTGTCATCTTCTTCATCATCTAGCGACTCCGAAGAAGAAAGGGATCGATTAAAGCGTGAAATAAAACAATCATACCACCCCAACAAACCGCAAAAATTAACCCCATTCTCACCATCATCTTCCTCCGCGGAATCGACCATTGATACTGATGAAGAAAAACAACGAATTGAAGAAGTCTTAAAGGGAGCATATGACCCACAGAAATTAAGATTAAGACAAAAATCATTAAGGGTCTCAATGGGTCCGAGAGTCCCAGTGCCCTCAACCTCATCCAAAGCTCCGCCACCGCGTCCTCGTCCTTCGCAAACTCCACCAAAACGCGTTAGGCGTGAACGCTGGCAAAATAACAAGAATCGCCCCATCAGCAATGATCCGAATATGGAATGGATCCCGGTGCGGCCAAAAAAGAAAAATGAGGAGGAAAAACGTTTGCTCCGAAACAAACATGCCCGCGAGATTACAACAACCGGGTTATCGAGCCAAAAATCAAGGGCGACCCGGGTATCAATGGAAATTAGTACCAAAATCTCCCAACAACACCGTCATAATCATGGAAGGTCCTTCAAGCGTACGTAAATCTGTTGCTCCTCCACCGCCCCACTCAACGATCAAGGCTCCGAAGGTTACGGCAGAGATAGCCAGAGCTGCTATTGCAGCAGCAAAATCCTCTATCCCTTCGAACCCTGGCCCTCATCTTTTGAAATCTGGCTCGAAAACCCCACAGCCGCTCCCCATCTTCGCGCCAAAACCTTCCACGTCTGAGGGTAAACCAAAGGTCGTCGGCCGAAAATATGATTTGACTTCGACGGGAGGTCGTACCCCGACACCAAAGAAAACGCCGGAGGCCTCCATCGAAGTAAGCCGACAACCCAGAGGTATTGCAGCATTGGGTGGGCGGCCGCCTATAAATTATTCAGAGCAAAGCAAATACTCTCCCTACGCTCGAGGAAGAAAAACAATGTCCTGGGCAGACCGACGTAGGAGAGATATCGATTTTGTTCGCCAACAGTACGAAAGAGCAGGAGTTCCCTTCCCTCCGCAGGCAGAGCGCATTCAACGCCCGGCCCCAATGCCTTCTACCTCTGCAAATGATCAATCCACATGCAGACTGACTGTTTCACAACCAGGACCAGAGATTAATCCACCCGCCTCTACCAGCTACAAATTACCAACAGCTGCAGATGTAGCAGCCTTACGGGTAAAGATGAACAAGCAGGATAAAGCCACTCAGATAGGAAACGGGGGATTAAACGTCCAAAATCCAAATCCCACTACGATCACGGTTCCTGCCTTCGCAGACAATCCAAGGCGAATCATGCCCCATGTCCAGATGCAAGCAAAATCAGTTAGGACTTTGGCACTCGCAATGGTGTACCAAGTCTACCTACAGCATCGCTTCTAGACATTGGTTAGAGACCCCAGATCAAATTTCCCGTATCGAATCTTATTCGAAATCATTCCGGAGTTCAAACTATGGCTGGGACCCGGAAAAACTAACGCAATTCTAAGACCAAATAATCCGTATGGACTCAAGAATTTTTAGCCATGCACGTCAATAATCTTAACGTGCGCCTGGAGTATGAGTTTCAATCGGGACCGGGAAGCTTCGCACCTATACTTCCGCAAGAAACGTTAATTGTATTTGTGCCTGCAATTATTCCTCCAGTCCGATTATTGGATAACAAAGAGACTGAGTGGTATGCACCTTTAAGATTGGCTGCGATACAGGGGAACTTGCATCTACCCATGCCTCAAGCATCTCCAGAAGCTCCGATCTAGCATATCCTTCCGCTGATTCATACCGAAGATCCATATGGAGAACCGATTCCAGATCCCCAAGATACCCAAGAACCAATTCCTGAACCCCAGGATCCTCAAGAACCGCCAGCAGCGAATCCAGCTCCAAATCAGGAAGATCCTTAAGTCGATAAAGAAGACATACATCCCTTAATGAGAGCCCTTCGTCCCAATTAATTTTTCCCCTTTAAGAAAATAACTTCGGAAAAATAATGAATTAAACTAAATACACGGTGAAAAATTAAATAGTCTCAAGACCCGGCGTATTTACTTAAAAATAAAAATCTTCCTCCGTTAATAAATATAAGACTTATTAAAAATAATTTCTACGTTAAAATCTTAGTATGTTACGATCTTGTTGAAAAGTTATGTCTTTGTTTTGGATGGCATTTGTATGAACTTAGAATCTCTACGTGAATTAGTTAGAGAAATAATAGTAACTTCATTTTCATTTATGTTTTCCCAATTATCTCTTTTGATTTTCAAATTAGAAGTAGATGCTTAGAATAGTAATATCGCTACGCATTAGAGAATAAGACGCAGGATATTTCTTAGGCATAAATAGAGTAGCTTAGAAAACACAAATTATCTGACTAATCAAAAATCGTTTTGCGTTTTCAAATGAAATATGAATTAACTAACAGAGAACCAGGTCACTATGCATTCCTAATTAAGTCATAGGATCCTAAGGAAATTTGCCAAGTTTCAGTTTAATCACAAAAATTGTTATTTTCGTTAAAGAAAGCTTTGCTATGCATTCTAGTTAAGTCATAGGAAGCTTATGAGATGGTCGTAATATTTTCCAATTCCAGTCCATGCAATTTTAGTATGATATTTATGACATGAATGAATTTTGCAAAATGACTAAATAAAAAGTTTATAAAAATGAATTAATTCCAAAATTTCACAGGTCTAAGGTTCAAAAATTTTATTCCTTCAGAAAATAATCAAATCCAAATTCCAGAGTCCATTCCAAAAATAATAAAAAGGTTAAATGTAATTGCGTGTTGTGTCCTCTATTCCAATCTTTTCAGACACCACCCTCCGTGAGGACACGGAGCCCTACGAGGGGATGATAAGAAAGAAATCGAAATCACAACACATCCTCCCACAGATTCTCCTCAAATTCTCCAGACAGCATCGGCCATCTGACAGAGAGTGAGGAAGATCCATGGAAGGAGATAGAAAAATAAATACAACTCGCAGCCCTCCACCACACAGCGTCTATGAGCCACAAAAGGAATTAAATGATGCTTCCCGAGGCGACAGGAGACGAAGCGAGGAAGGAGCGGAGGCGAACTAGCTAAGGCAGAAACAATCACGCCTGGAAGAAGAGAGGGTCTCCGTCATAAATTCTTCCAAAATCCTTAGAATCTTAAATTGTTTTTCCATTTTTCCCTTCTGGAAAATCGGTATAAAAATGACTAGAAAGGAATTGCGGAACATGGAGACTCCGAAAGGAATAAGGACAACAAAAGGGGACTGTCCCCATGGTTCCTGCTGGTGCCATCAGAAGGAAACTAAAATTAAGAAACAGAGAAAATCCGATAATTTTTATATATTCCTATTCCTGTTCATGGTGTTCACTGTGTTCGCGATTCCTCTCTACGAGTTCTTCTTAAGTTTATTATAAATCAACATTGAGGTCAATTGGACCAAATTGTATAAATTATAAAATGCCAAAATTTATATTGTGAATTACCTGTAATTAATCTGGACCTGGAATTGGAAATCTCAGATGCCACACCCGTGGCATCCGTAAGCGTATCAGTTATAAATTATTATATTGTAATCCATTATATTGTAAACCATTTGGACGAAAACCTAAAATCAAAACAAAAACATGAATTAATAAGTATTATTCAGTTGTGGCCCTCGACCTTATGTTGGAAGGGAAATATTTCAGTTGATTTGAATTTACTTTTTCCTGTTTGATTTAATAATTAATATAAATATTTATCGTTCAAACTTACCTTCTCATCTTCGTTCGTTGAATGTTCTCATTTATATCGGCAAATCCTCTATTGATTCTCATATCTTCCATCATTGAACCTAGAATTATAAAATACAAGATTAAGTTAACATAATTTGCATCATAATTAATCCATCATTTATTAGTCGTCAGCAGTGGTTCCATGGACCCGCTTGACGTAATTTAGGGACTTCAGTTCATACAATTAAGTAGGCAAAAATCAATAAAAATAAAGCCAAAATTGAGGAGAGACAGGTAGAGGCAAACCCGCAGCTCCTGCTGCATTTTGCGGGTTTGTCCTCCAAGTTGGAATGGTCGGTGGAGCTGGCACGCAGACGGCGTTCCTCTGCAACACGACTTTGCCATCGTCCATCCAACCTCCCCAACTAACCTAATTGGAAAAACTAACTCATCTAAAATAAAACTAAAAACTAATTAAAATAAAATGTAAAATAAATATATTTACCTGATTGGCATCCAAAATTCAGGGTCGTTGGTCGGCCTGGACTGGTGGTAATGGTGCGGTGTGTGTCCGTGGCATGCCTTCCTCTATGGCCCGGACACTCTCCACCGCACCTCTCCGTCCTTTCTGGGCTGGATGTGGTTGCTGGGCACGGAGTCAGCACCACTTCCCCAACGATCCTCCTGAAAAATAAACAAAATAAAATTAACCTAAATAAAAATAAAAACTTACCTTCATTGGTACAAAATTCAGGACAAGTCGTTGCTGCTGAACTGGAAGGTCGGGAACAACAAGCGATTGCCGTCTGGAATGCTCGGCAACTCAAACGCTTTGTTGTGTCCCTTGTCCGTCCCGTCCAGCGGTGTTGGAGCCGGGGACCGCCGGAGGATGAAGCCAATCCTCCAGGCCTTCGACCTACACGCCGGCTTGTCCTCCTGCAAATAGAAGCAAAATAAGTAAGTCTTCTCTCTCTCCGCTCCTTACCATTGGCAACCAGAAATATAATTGGCAAAATTTCCCGAGCAGACCGAATTTCCTCTGTGGGACCTAGAACCATTCGACCGTGAACCTGCTCCGTTTGCCGTCAACGGTCGATGTGGTTCCGTAGTCCCTTATGAAGTCGGGAGCTCGTGGTGGCGAAGCCAGGGCCGTGGATGACATTATCCTAAGCCTTGACCTCAGCTACCGAGCTACACTGCTCTTGGAATTCTTACGCTCAAAATTAAAGCATAAACCATGACTAAAATAAATTATGCATTTAAAATTAAAATAAATAAAATTTGCATTCTTACCATCTGTAGCTACGCTGGAGAGCTTCAGCTGGAGTTTCAGTTGAGCCTCCCTTCCCCTTCTTCATAGGTCTCCGGCCTCCTCCGGAGTGGTGAAACACCCCCGTAAATAATTTAAATACTACCATCTGACCCTTACCATCTTTCACACTTTCATAATTATATTTATTAAATTATAAAAATTAAGATTATCCATATTTTATAGGGGTTTCATAGATGTATATGGTGAAGGGATGTGGTAAACTCGGATATGGCCTCCCACCCTCACTCTTATTTGGGGAGGAGAATACCATACTCGTTTTACACCGTTTCTTACTCTGCATTACTTCTTAAAGGAAACTTACATGTAATGGTAATAATGCATGCAGATTGAATAGTTGTAGGGAATTTTCCTCGTGAGCATTTTCCTCCCGGATGTTTTGCTCCTTACTTTTCACTGAGGACATTTTCCTCCCCGTATTAAAATCACATTAATAAAATAAGTTAGTGCTCATCCTTTCCAGAAAAAATATGTATTATTACATTAAATAAATTAATTGCAATAAACTTTTGTCGTATTTCAGTTTATAAATTTTTAAAATTTATACGACTGTATACAAATGCATAAATTGTCTGAAAAGGAAGTCTAGTTTATTTTAATGTGATTTTGATAATGGAAGAAAAATGTCATCGGTACGACGTTGGGAGTAAAATGTCCAGAAGAAAAAAGTTCGGGTGGAAAATGTCCAGGAGGAAACGATCCGCATGCCGCATACCAGATTGAATGATAAATAAGATGCAACGCAGGTGCAATCATAACGTCAATAATCTGTGAATTCAAGAATTAGCTCTGTGACTCATTTAATAGCAGGATCTTAGTCCTAACATAGCATTAAACTTTGCGAGAGCTGAACAATATAAAAAGTAATTAAAATGTCGTAAAAGGTTCACTAATCCCACTAGGACGGAATACGTTCCCCATGTGAAATTTCTTACTGGGAGAGAGGAATACTGAAGGAGGGTGAGAGTAAACTCGTGACCTCGGCAGATGTGGGGAGTGACACGGTGGAGGGTGGGAGCACCTTGGCTGAGGAGGGTGGAGCAAAATTAGGGAAGACACTAGAAATTGCTCAGAAGATACATAAGGAATATGCCTTGGAGGTGTTTAGGATCTAAACGAATAAACTAATTGTAAGTGCCACGCTCATTTTGCACTCTTGATTAATGAGTAAATATTGAAATTATCAATTCAATTGTGTAAACAACTAATAACAAGCGCGGATTCAAAGGTGGGTGAGGGGGAGGGGGGGTCTAAAACCCCCCTCCCACTAAAAGATAATTTTTAACATTGTAGAGATAGGAGCGGCTATTTACCAAGACAGCCGCCTAACATTGTTAATTAACTCTATGACATGCCCAACTGCATCACCCAACCTCCTATGCCCAATTCCTGGATCCGCCACTGTCTAATAATAATAAAATTATGTGAGCTTTTGAAAATGTTAGTAGCTGAAGCCAAACACCGGAAAATAACGTTGTTGAGTCTATTGTATTATACACTGACAAGGAGAATGGTTACACATGTTACCCGCAAATTTCAAAACCTCAAAGAATTTCAATTTTTTGAAAAAATCTATTTAAAAAAAAGTAATTGCATTAATTTTTGCAACAAAATTGAAAATTTTCGAATTTAAAAAAATCCTGAAATAACTTTTTAGAAAACGGTCTAAGGATTCGAAAAAACAAAATTTCGTCAAAATCGGATGAGAAATGTAGAAGCTACAGGATGACAAAATATCAAAATTTGAATTTTTTAAAACTTTGGCGGGCCACTGTGACCAAAACACGCAAAATGCGGTTGAGTTACTTTGGATCTGTGCTATTTATAACTAGCCTAATATTTATGGGTAGCAGGTTTTGAAATTGGCGGATAACATTTGAAACCATGAGTTATTAAAATTGAAGTATTAAATAAATTATGCATATTGAAACTATTTCGTTACTTTTGCCGTTTCGTTTGTACGTTTGAAACTTATTCATGTTATTTTGGCATTTTTCTACTGAGCTATATCAGGTGTGCATGAATTATTCTACTGCTTAGCGTAAGTTTGTTTAGAGGAAGAAAGGAGAGCTAGTCTAGAGGAAGAAAAGGAGAGAGAGAAACGGCGGCTTGTGGACTGACCCGTGTAGAATAGGCCAGGAGATTGCAGCTTGTGGACTAGTCCTTTGACCCGAAGGACTAAACTTCTTGTAGACTATAAGGCATATATTATCTAGGCATCACATCCACCTACATTACTACCTGTCTATCTACAGTATATTACCTATTTATACAGTCACCTACCTACACGCACCGTACAGCTTCTAATAGCACCCAGAGGGAGAGATGTCAAACTTTGCTTTAGACCCTGTAGCTATTAGAAACCGAAGTATGAAAAACAAAATCTTCCCCATTTGATAAAATTTTAAAGAGCCAGGAAAAGATTCGGTGCTTTACAGTACATGCATATCGTTTATGGCTTCGTATACTATTTTATGTGCTGAGCTTGAGCATCTATTGAATTAATTAAATTGGTCATGTCCGTCTGTCTGTCTGTCAGTCAGTCTGTTGGCCGTACACTACAGATAACAGTTTTGAACCGACTTTCGTCAAACAACGTTTAAGTGACCACAAATGCGAGTAGGCACGTCTGTATTGTTTAATGATTTTTTCTCTTTTTTGAATGAACATTTCTCCACAATTAACAGTTAAAGAGTTAAACGGACCCAGGTAAAAACGCATAAAAGTGAATCGTTACAAAAACTGGTAAAAATCGTGTTAACACATACAATACATATACAAAAAACGAATGCACATACTTATTTTTTAAATTCAGTGGGGCGAATACAAGTATAATATACTATTTCGTGTAAGATCCAAACCAACCCCACCAAACCCACGATGCACAAAACCCCCTGCCTAAAGTATGAAGTTTTGCCTACTTCTGCCTAACCCACGCCTGTTGTACATTTTTTTTGACCCGATACATGCTTGATGAACCGAATTACAATGCCATCTACCCCGATTAGCTCCTGAAATAAAAATTTTACCAAGAGATGTCCCCCTGTAATCACATTAAAGGTGAACGAACCATTTAAGAGTTTGGGTCAAATAATGTCGCGTAAATTATTCTTTTAGACACACCCACCCAGCTGTAAATAAAAATACGTCAGCTAAACGGCTGACATTATTGTAACAGGTAAGGTACTGGCAGCACTATTATTATTAATATTATATGACAGGGGTTCGGTCCCAAAGGGACCAACGCCGCCGAGGCCTTTATAATTAGGGCCTATTGCAGACTCCTCCTCGAAAAATAGCAGAAAAAAAACCAGATCAAATCGCAAGCCTGCCAGTAGATCGCGAGAACGCCACTAACTGAGCCACCGACGCCTGACCCAACAAATCCAATGATATAAGACACCCCCCAAGATAGAGGTTTCTCACAAGTACAAAGGCAGGGCACACAGTCAAATAGTGAATTGGTGTATCATCCTCCTCCCCACAGTGCACGCACGTAGGGGAGTCCAACACTCCAATCCTCCAACCGTAAGCTCCCCAAGCCCCATGTCCCGTCACTAACCCAATCAACCATCTTAATTGATCTCTAGGATAACGCACCAACGACGCATTGCCGTAAAGTGGTGCCGATATCCAGAGCTTGGCCTGTCTACAGTTGCGTAGTCTAGTCCATTGTCTTTCATGCTCACGTCTAGCCCACTGCGCAATTGCGCAGTGGACAGCGGAGAGTGGGACTGGAACGATTGAGCTTGGACCAAACTGCCTAACGCAACTCCCATCATGCGAAGCCTTCGCCAGCCTATCCGCCTCCTCATTACCCCTGAAACCCGAGTGCGCGGGGATCCATACTAACACAACCTCACAACTCCTCTCAGCGAGTCTGTTGAGGTTAGTGTGACAGTCCCACACGACACTCGAGACAGTGTAGGGCTTGGACAGTGCTCGCAAAGAACTCTGACTATCACTGAATACTCTGACCAGAAGATCCTAAGTGCCATTCTCCAGCAGCCAATGGGCCGTTAAGGAGATACCAAGGGTCTCACACTGGAATACAGAGGCATCAGCACCAAGATACACAGACAAAGCCATAAGAGTTACTCCCTGGTTTCTGTCCTCAATCACAACTCCACAGCCAGCATTATCACCATCACGTGAGCCGTCAGTGAAGCAAACCACCCCACCCCCCAAAAGGGATTGGGCACAAGCCCAATCCACTCGCGACCCAAGCTCAACAGTAAACCTTCTATTCTCAAGGCTCCTATACATCCAGTCCACTGGCATCTGAAGAATAGGGACAAAAGAGCCCCACCTCTCACAAATCACAGTATGGCTGGTTGAGCCCCCAAAAAAAGGATTTTTCGTCCACAAATCCCTCGTTTTCAGCCTATGCATAGACCTGGCAGCCACCGCCTTTAGACAGATGTCCAGAGGTATGAGGCCGCTAAGACACTCCATCGCCGCCCTAAACGTCGATCGAAGCCCACCCGTAATCATAAGGCACGCTTGATGCTGTACCCTACCCAAAAGACTAACATACGAGCTTTTCTCCAGTGCAGGAGCCCAAGCCACAACCCCATACTCCATCACTAGACGGACAAGGGCAGTATAAGCCCATCTCGCCACGGTGGGAGATAGACCCCATTTCCTTCCAACCATGCGTTTGCATCTAGCCAAGGTAACCTGCGACTTGCTCTCCACTGACTTGCAGTGTGGCATCCAGGTCAAGTGCTTGTCCAGTACAACGCCTAAGTACCTAACTGTTCTCCGGATCTCCAGGCTCACTCCCCTAAACCTCACAGAATGGGGAGAGAGCCTGGTGTTCCTAGTGAACAGAATCAACTCAGTCTTCTCAGCATTAGGGTTCAGTCCCACCTCCACACACCAGTCACTGATAATATCTAGACCATCGGTGACCCGATGTGTGAGTGTACGGAGCACCTTGCCGCTTTGAAGCACCCCTGTGTCATCAGCATACCCTTGTGACAAAGTATACGACGCCCTTTGCTTAAGCCTAGTCAAAAGACCATCCATAACCAAGTTCCACAGGAGGGGTGAAATTATCCCACTTTGCTCAAATTATCCCACCCTCTAACCACCGTCCGTTCCCTAGAACAACCACTAATCTCAGACACCACCCGTCTATGTCTAAGACTAAAGTTGATCCACCTTTTCAGCAAAGATCAAATACCTAACCTATCCAATGCTGAAGTAATAGCACTGAATAGTACATTGTTAAAGGCCCCTTCAATGTCGGCAAAGGCACCCAGAACCATCAGTCCCGACTCAACGGCTCTCTTCACATACGCTACTATTCTATGAATAGCCGCATCCGTGGAAAGACCCCTCAAGTACGCAAACTGATGATTAGCCCTAAGCCTGCTCTCCAACTCAGGTGTCCTGATGTGCTTGTCTACCAGTCTTTCTAGGACCTTTAACAAAACAGAGGCTAGTTGTATGGGTCTCCATGAGGAGGCCTTACAGTAGTCCCCCCTACCAGGCTTAGGTAGAAATACTACCCTAGCCACCCTCCAGCACAGCGGTACAGTGCCCAATGCCAGGCAAGCCTGATAAAGAGCAACCAACCGCCCTAAAATCACTGGTAAACTCCTCTGCAATAGCACAGGTTGAATACCATCAGCCCCCGCAGGCTTGTATGGACTAAAAATCCAAACAGCATTCTGCACCTTCCTCTCAGTGATGATCCCTGAGCAGCCATGCAATTTGAGTGAGCCCATACCATGCTCCATGATGTGACGCTCCCCACTATCTAGCCCAGGAAAGTGATGCCGAAGAAGGACATCCAGAGTCTCATTCATTGACGTCGTAGACTGATTCGTCACATCATCATGAATTGACCCCGGTGTCTTAGTCACATTGCCCTCCAGACTCCGAAGACACTTTACAGCATCCCCATACTTACTTACACTGCCACAAAAGTCGGTCCATGACCTTTGTTTTGCACATCGAACAGCAGACAAATAAACATTGCGAGCTTCCTTATGCTCGCTCCAAATAACAGGGTCACGTTCGTGACGACCCACTCTCTTAAAGAGGGTGGTTACACGCACTCGAAGAGCTGTGAGCTCATTTGTTCACCAAGACGCAACCCTGTCCCTTCGTTTATATGTCCTTAGCGGACATACCTTATCAAGAGAGTCCATCATGGCCTTTCCGATTGCAGCCGCCTCAGCATCAACGTCATTGACGCTGTGCAGCTAGTGCTGGCAGCACTAGTAGAGTGGGGGGTAGGCTCCTTTGTTTCAGAAAAATTGTTAAGTTATTTGCGACTTTGCTATATCCTGGCATTCTGTGTCTTCAAATTTTAAAAAAACCAAGGTTTGTTTTCTGTTTCGTAATACTATTACATTTCATGTAAATACTTGCCTAATTCCATGAACGATTACGGCAAATTAACTTTTTTGGACGCAAATACCAACCGAAGTGGGGAGCAGTTACGCAAGTTTTAATAGCGTGATATTTAATTCTTTTCCGATTGTAATTAGGGCTTGTGTGCGCCCAAATTAATGCCCAAATGCGCCGGATTTTTCTGTTGTGGGTCCGACGTAGATGCTGAGCTTACTGCAAATGGGTTTGCTACACTAAAAAGCATTCCATTTGCAGTAGAGCAAATATAAAACCGTAACAGCTACAACTAGTAAGAGTGGGCTGTAAGCTTTGCAAAAATGAATAGAAGGAATACAAGTGAACTGTATAAATAGCGACGGTACGGATAGTCTAAACAGACAAACATGAAATAAAATGAAATTTATAGTTGATGCAAACAGCATAAATTTAATCGCGGACTTCATTTTCATTAAACTATTTATATCTAAATTTCAAAAAAGTAATTAGTAAGTAAATACCGGAAATAAAACTTGGACAAATAAACTTTTAAAAGTTCAATAATTTGAGCTTAATTATCTTCTTCCTGTCTATATTTTGGAGCTTCATGTACTTGGTTTTGTTATGCTGACATCAAAAACCGTCACTTAGCAGTACAGAAATTTAAATATCTATTATTAAAGTAAGTTTTCATCAGAGTAAGTCCGTAGTAGTGTTTGCCAGTAAGAAGCAGGCGTGCTTGGGCGATCAGTTAAGGCTGCAGCCAAAAAACAATTTCTATTCTCAGGCCTATCTTGAATCCTTAGCCACAGCTAATCGTATTCGGCTCTGTATAAACGGTATACGTGACTGAATTGTCCCTTGTAACCCAATATTTCCTACCGCTCCTAAGTGACTGCTACTCACTGTAGAAGCCTACCACTGGGAGGAGTGGAAAAAAACAAGTGTATAAAGATAGGAGTAGGAGAAGTGTGACTAAAACAAAATTAATAGGCCTTGTATACTTCAATTGTAGTGACTACTTGAGTAGGCCTGCTTAAAAGTTAGGTAAATTAACGTTATAAATTATTTTGTTGTATTTGGCTGTAGGTACTTTTTATCTAGGTTATTTACTTCCAGGAAAATACCAATTTTATAACTACACTTACATTAAAATATATATATTTGCAAACCATATTTATATATAAAGGCACAATAAAAAATATACTGATGCTTTAGTAAATTAAAGGATAACATTAATCGTTTCCCAATCGTTTAAGCAGATCAATTCATTGTGTTGGAAAGAAATTTAAATGATTTTAGTCATTGTAGATGTTAATATTGTGTTAACGTTTTCTTTTGTGCGAATTATAAAAATATTTGCATATAAGTTAACAATGTATTTGAAAACAAAAGTTACCTTACAGCCCCATATCACTCTCTTTGAACCGTCAAGTGTTTCCTTTATTCTAATATTTAACTTTTACTTCACCCTAGAATGTATCCATTTCTTTAACTCTACAGTGAAAACCAACTTATTTAAAAAAACATAAGAAAAAGTTTTTCTCATACTGCAGTAATGTTACTTTGTTTAAGTACTTTTTCACACTGAAAATCTTTCATTTAAAATTTCCCTATAAAACATTTAACATTCCAAAATTCTCGTTTTGGACGATTTCCTTCAAATGGTTGTCCTCACTATAATTTCCGCTATTGACAATTACAATTAATTTTGACTAAATTCAGTTTAAAAATCAGGTACTTGTTACATTCTATCCGAATGCCTAAATTATCTAACAAGGCAGACTCCACTCTTTAGCAAATTTTCCTTGGTAGTTGTGAATTTCTCACAGTAAAAAGTTGGATGGGAAAGGCCGTTGACAAAATTTTTCATAACAACAAACACAACGATTAATACTTTGACCACACAC
The DNA here is from genome assembly GCA_949802685.1 of Dicyrtomina minuta. NCBI lineage: Eukaryota > Metazoa > Arthropoda > Collembola > Symphypleona > Dicyrtomidae > Dicyrtomina > Dicyrtomina minuta. The sequence continues at coordinate 230,810 of CATKUY010000379.1, forward strand.
AATATAAAGCATTGGGTACGTAGAGAGGTCTACAAATAGCTGAGGCACAACTGGCAGGAAAAGAAAAGTTAGTGGCTTCCCACGTTACCCAAGAACGACAGGGCTGCGCTAAACTTGTAGCTGTCAACAAAAGTCACTCTTACGTACGTGATATGCACAGCCGTTATTGTTTCCCTTGAGCATTACCGACTTCGGAAAAGGTTTAAGTTGGAAACCTTAATACGTTGTAGTAATAGTCCTAAAGGTTTGAGCCAAAAACGCTGTAATAAAATTAAGGTTACGGTTATTGCCGGTTTCCATGAAATACTCAAATTTGAAGAGCTTACTTTCACGTTGTAAGTATTTAAGGATAGGAGCCACCTTTTTCTTGGGCACCTTAGAAATTTTAGAGCTGCATTTTTCAGTTTTTGGGTACAGGTAGTTGCCTAAATTAAAGTTGTTTTTGTAATAAATATCAAAAACCTTGTCCTTTTCAGATGGCATGTTGTACACCTGGGTTTAGTTTGGTGAGGCAAACTGTGCCTCTTTGTTTGTTGTACCTATTTTAGGAACGAGACCTTGGGTTTGCGTTTACCAAAGAAGTTAACGAGAAGTGAAGACTGAAGTTGCTTTTATCATTTTGTTGAAAGCAATTGTCGGTGCAGGTTCTCACAGATATTGCAGCAGTTGGTGTTTAACTTTTTATTTTCAAATCCGTTCAAAAATACGGATGTTCATTAAGTTGAGTTAATAAGGTAGAAAATAACAGGTATTCCTATTATTTTTATTTTTTATTTTACATTTTTGCATATTGGCAATACAAATTAATATAAATAATCAAAACTGCAAACATGTAGTTGGAAATAACAGTATTTCGGTTTTTAAATAATTAAAGTTATTTGATGCTGTTTACTTAAGTTTATTTGGACCTGTTTGTTAATAGAAAATCAATTAAAGCCATCTCTACTTTTTGTGTCAAAATCGGGCTCTACAATAATCGTTAGTGGCGTTATTCTCGTGAAACTTTTCCATTGATGCATTGTCAAGATAACTAGTACTCATTATTGTGGTATTCAGGACCCACTATTACATCTTTCGTACTACACAGCACAACGTTATACAGGTACATATATTTGTTTCTAATATATTGTGTATGACGGCTTTAGCAGGTATATTTTTAGTAATTTGAGTCAGTTAAACATCAACCATTTTTACTATTTTGGTTTCATCGTTGGTGAAAAATATTAGGTATCCCTATTATTTGTATATTTTAAAAAATGTTTCACATTGTAAACAAAATTTAATTTAAACAAATTGAAATTGCAAACTTTAATTAAAAATAAAAGTATTTTGGTTTTTAAATAATAAGAAGTATTTGATGCTGTTTGTTTAGGTACATTTAGACGTTCTGTGTTTAAAAGAAAATCATTTTTATTGATTTCTACTGTTGGTGTCAAAATCTCTTTAACAATATCGTTTGGTGGTATTTTTTCCATGTAACTCGCATTGATGTGTCGTGAAGCTAACTTATTTCTAATTTTTTAACAGGACGCACTTTTACATCTTTGTAACCACACAGAAAAACGTAAATCAGATACACGTATTTTTGTTTTAAATATGTTGTATTTTGTTATAGTGTATATGAGACGTAACAGGGAACGTCTGTAAATTTGGAACTAAGAAGGGGTGTCCACTTCTTGTGCTAAGGAGGTGGTTAGTGCGTGGCTTTTAAAGTTATTTACACTTTACATGCACTTAGACAAGCACACTAAAATACATGTCTAATTTTAAAAGGGGGACTGGTTTAGTCCTGAGGATGTTTTGTATATTCTAATTGCTAACATTATAATACAGGCATCACGTTTGTGCACGTGTTATCTGGATCGATTACGCTTAATGCATATTTGGCTTACTAGTTTATGTGCTTTTAAATAAATTTTAATTGATCTAGATGATTGTCGATACAATTTTACGTCTCTTTAAAACCCACAGTGTAAGGTTATGAAATCTAACTGAAAATTGTATTTCACCTAAATTAAGCATGTACATGGTATGCTCAGGTATGTGTATAAATTAGGTTGCTGTTTTTTTCTATTCATTAAAGATACTTACTGGAATGTAAAAACAGGTTTTTTTACTTTTTGGTGTATCTTGTAGTCGGCAGTTCTGTAAGTCTGTTTTATTAAAACAGTTTCGTAAAGAAATATATGATACACTGGATGTTACGGTATAGCAAAACTGTGCTATTTACGCACTTTCAACCTAACATACAGTCAAGTCTGACCTCCTAATATAAAAAATAAAAAATCTTATACTCGTAAGGTATACTTGTTGCACACACTAATCATTTTTACTTCTTAGTACTTGGTACATTACACAGCTGTTACTGCTTGCATTCAGAATTACGGTAGGATCATTTGACTGTTTACATTTTGTTGCAATGGCAATGCAATTAAATTAATAAATTAGTGCATCATTCATGAACGTATGAATTAGTTCATCAATAAATCATTATTGTAAGTTTAAAAAATTTAAGATGTCACCCATAAATGACGTCATGGGTATGGCCAAGCAACCTTCTTGGGTATTGATGGTGTTACATGCTAAAGATTACCATTTACGTAACGGGTAATCTGATGACAGGGGGGTCATAGGGACGTAAAATGGGGATTTTTTGATGACGTCATTTATGGTTGACCCTTAATGTACTTAGTTTCGAATTACTAAACCCTTGACTCATCATTAACATATTAGATTAGTTGTATTTTGCGAAAAAGGGAGATGATCATAATTGCTTTTAGTGCTGAATGGAGATGATCATATTTGATTTTAGTCCGAAATGGAGATGATCATATTTGCCTCTTCGTCGACGATATGCTAATTAATGTAGACACCTATATCTAAAAGTATAATATGTACTAATGTACTTACGTCCGTGTAAACAATAAAAATATCTGCTTTCCATCAAGACTCATTAAAAATGTCTAGTGTTAAGGCCCTTCACATACAAACAGCAGCTCCTAATCACCATTACCAGCCCTCGACTTTTGTTAGTTATCACTGCTTTAGTTGCTATTTTAATTCCCTTTTTAGATGCTGAGCTTTAGCTGCATCTAATGAAATGATTTTGTCCGTCCGTCTGTGTGTCTGTCCGTCTGTCTCCCTTTTCATTGGTTCACGCTACAGGTCGCAATTTTAAAGTAACAATATTTTAATAACTTCTAAACAATTACTAATGCAATTTAGATGTGCTGTATAGTTTTTGGGCACAATCTGTTTAGTAAATTGTTTGCAATTAGCAGTTAAATGGACCAACTCTCAAAATTTTTACGTACATACATACGTAGGTACTTTGTACTTTGAATTGAAGGTACAGTTTTGTTCAAACGCTCGCGCTCCCAGGAAAATCTATGGGCATTCACACAGACTACAGGTACATCATGTAGGTATGGTCGACTGTTAGGGACAGACCACAAATGGCGTCACTGAAGTTGAGCGTGGGCCACTTTGAAAAAACAAAGACATCTCGCGTTATAGATATATTATTATTAAACAAGGTAAAAAGGCAGGAGAGTGCACTGTCAGAACAAAATGTAAAACCGCACTTACGTAAAACTTTCCAAGTAAAAAATAACTGAATAAACCATTACATTAACATTAGTTACTCGTAAAGCCACACGTAACGTAACTTGTAAATTGTGATGAGTAAAACACACGGCGTAAATTCATTATTTGACATAAGAAAATGTACACATATCAATTAACGTGACACAAAGTTATACCATACGCTTAACAACGTAAAAAATAACCGCCAACCAAGCAAACTCATAACAATGCAATGACGTCTCTGTCTCGGCATTCGGCATAGTCGGAGGCAAGCGAGACATTGGAATTGGAAGTCAGTCTCAGTCCCTTCAGTATTCGTTGTCAGCGCCTACTGAGAGAGCGGGAGCTGAAAATCCGCAACTTTTATTTCCAGAATTTTCAAGCTTGAAGGTTGAAATTGGAAATCAAAATCAAGTGAGCTAATTTTAATGTACAATTGTTTTTGTGTCTGTAGTACATAACTAAATATCAGATTTTGCAATGCAACGCCCAAAAAATTAGAATTCTCAATGCAAAACATGTTCTCGTATGTGTGTATAGCTCTTGTGTACTTTCCAGTTTTTTTTATTTTAGGAATTGTCAGTATCGTAATTCTAGTGTTTGATATAATGGAGGGGTTTCTTTGGTAAGTGATGTCCAGGCCGGTAAGTGATGTCCAACTTCGGTAAGTGATGTCCATTTCGGTAAGTGATGTCCAACTTCGGTAAGTGATGTCCAAAAAAATTTTTTTTATTGATAGCTTAATGAATACAGATCGACAAGAAATGAATAAATCTACTGCAAAAAAGTATTTTATAACAATAAACCGGAAATGACACTGAACCAGGCTCCTAAAGCTGCCTGGAAACGGATAGGTTATATTTTCCCCTCCCGCCTTCGGCGGGGCCGCCTCCGGCGGCCGAGGGCCAAAAAATTAATTAATTTACTGTACAGTGAAATTAATTTAAAATTTCAACTCTGAAGTCTGAACTGAGACAAATACCTACGTACAAACTTAGGGATGGTCTGTAAATGACGTCACCTAAATCACCACCCAGTTAGTACCTCCCCCCCCGTCCCTCCTTCTCAACACAATTCTGACTAAAACATGTTTGGCAGGTGGCATTAAACATGGACGATCCCTATATGCATTTATAACAAAATACTTTAGTGACTTCTTTTCAGGAAAAGTTTGAAATTGTGAATTTTGACTTTAAATAATGGCAGAACCTAGTGACAGTCAACATCCACTCATATAATTGTGTTTCTATTCAAATACTGAGATTAGGGATCTATTGAAATGGTCATGTTCCTTCGTCTGTCTGTCTGCGCGTCTGTTAGTCATGCTCCTCACATCACAGTTTTTAACTGACTTTCTTCAATCAAATTTTAACCCACCAGAAATGAAGAAGGGTAGCAGGACTTTTATCATTGTATATATTATATTTAGAATAATATATGAACATTTTATTGTATTCAGACGAATTTTAATAGCATAGGGTATTAGAAAATTCGTTTCCTAATTTCTTCTGTACCGATCCATCTTGTACCCAGTCATCTTTCACTTGTGCTACTGTTACTGGACCCAAAGAACCAGTAAAGCTACTGTGACATAGGCCAACAGCAATCAGCAAAATTTGTACCAGCACCACCCAAGCCGGTGCTAATTTTCCAGAGCCCAATCGTACCATAATTGCTCCTACTGTTCCCATTTTATACGGATCCAATAGCGCAAAGCCGGCTTGTAGCTGTGTTAATTCTACCGTGCGCAACTGTGCTAGCACCTTTGACCTTTTGTGCCCGGCCCACTCCATTCACCAATACTTGCACCTGGAGCACTCGTACTGGAGTTATTCTATCTCAGCCAACTGGAAACGGCAGAACTTGTACCCGACCTTTTGGTACCAACAGAGTTCGTACCTAGCTGGTTTTCACAGGCGCTAACTGCTTGCGTATTATGTTAGCCGTAGTAGAAAAATATTGTCTGCCAAAGATGAAACGAAGTTGCTCTAAGCTCAGCATCTACTTCGGGCCCCGCAGTCCACAAATCCGGCGCGAAGCGCCGGATTTTTTTAAATTTTTTTGTGTTTATTTAAACAGGCAAATCAAACATTATTAAAGACTACGGTGATTTTGATTGGAGATGCTGTTTTTTCGTTGGTTGGTGGATTATTATAAAATCGTAAAGTATTGAATAATTATACATTTTTGTAAAACTACTTTACCCTCCTACAAACTAGAACTGTTATTTGCTTTAAGGGCCGGATAATGTGGCCAGCTCTGTCTCTATCAACTATGTAGTGCCTACACCTACTTACGTTCATCCTTCACGAATGCATAAATTTTATAATACTGATATTACTCAAGCAGATTCAGATATTTATATTCCCATTTCACGGTGTGCCTAGTAACTCACTATGTAGTTTGTTTCTTGGGCAGTGCGGGTACAGGGTCGGTCGTCGTCGTCGGTACACCTGTTGGGCCAAGTTCAGGTCTGCTAATCCAATCCCCTCGTCATTAAAAAAAGCAGAAAGCTGAAACCTGGAATACCATGTGAATGCAAACAGTTTCTAAATCCAACAATACACTTTTGGATTTTGATGTTTTTTAAATTTCTACTGGTACTGGTAGTAATACTGGTACTGGAACTGGGTCTGGGTCCGGCTGCTGTTTCTTATTAATGGGGTGGTAAAATAAAGCTAGAAAGACACAGAATGATATGCCTTTTAAATAATTATTACAGAAGCATTTAACATTCACATCCAGATCCAAAGAAACAATGAGGATAACAGAAACTGACTAGTGAGCCAGCAGGAAGGGCTGGTATTTTTAATAATTATACCAAAATGAATTCGGTATAGGCTTGTTGTTTTTTCGTGAGTGAAGAATCAAAACGACCCATATCCAATTTACGCTAGAATTAGTAAATTGAGCTTACATCAGAATTAAAAGGTAAATGTTATAGATGGGCAAAATTTTAATTATGAGTTTTTTTATAACGATAAAATATTCTTTTTACATGTTTTTGAAAAGTGGAAAATATCCAAATTATTTGTTTTTGAAAGTTTCAAAATGTTCATTTTACATGTTTTTTGAAAGGTGCAAAATTTTGTAATAAAATTGTTTTTGAAAAGTACAAAATATTCAATTTTTATTTTTAAAAGTTTCAGAATGTTTTATTAACATTGTTTTGAAAAGTGCAAAATGTTTCATTTAGGTACATTCTGTTAGAATCATGATAAGTGAATTTCTTCTTTTTTTTTCTAGATAGTGTATTTTACTTTTAGCTGAAAATGGATATCGGTAACTTTGATTCTTCACAGACGATACAACAGTTTATATGAATTTTATTTGTGCAGCAGGGCAGGGTGAGAAGAAGAGACAGATATTAAAGGGATAAAATTACAAACAGCTATATCCATCCAATAAATGTGAATAGTAAGTCAACCGACTGTCTCTGTCTCTCACTCCCAAACCCAACGTTCCGAATTATTTAAATTCCAAATCGCTGATATGTATCTCCTCTGCTCCGTATGTACATACATACATAATTATGCACTGTGTGGATCATACATCTGGATCTTGAATTCATGATTCATGCAGGCATTTAGGCTTCCTTTCCCATACATAGGGCTATGATATTGTTGCAGTAAATTGAATTCAAATTCTATAAAATTATTCAATATTGCTTAAGTATTAAAAGACAAGAGACAACGAAGGGCCACGTGCATACAGCCGCACAGACACAGAGAAGCCCGCAGCCGGACCGCAGAGACCATGCAGGAAGGACCAGACGAAAACGTTATATTATTGTGTAGGCATAGAGGACCATAGTTAAATAATTCAAATTCAAACTAATAAGCATTCAAATATTAGACAAATTTTAGTAGACGATGCTTTAAAATTAAAATTATTTTATGCATTAAATTAAAATTATTGTAGATTGTAGAGTGCTGTCACATAAATTATTAGCCAATATCGTATTCATCTAACATACATAACAGACAACCGTTCGCCTCTAAATTTGTGAGTGGATGAATTTAAATTCACTACCGTTTGTACACTATACACAATTTGACAAAGTGACAAACTTTTATTAAGTTAAAATCGGTCTAAAAGCCCTATGTAGGGGAGGTAGGTAGCATGTTGATCATATATAGGGAAAAATTGGAATTCGAAAATGGCCAGATAATGAGGATGTAGGTACTTCATTAGGCTCCCGCGTTTATATGCTATCCGGTATATCTCAGCTTTTGCGGCACGCTTTTACAATTAAAATTAAATCAAAGTACCTACCAACATAAGTACCTACGTAATTACACCATTTAACTAAGGATAAATGCTACATCACAGCTGGCTATACTGCTAACTGTGCGTATACTTTTACTAGTTAGGACAAAGGGACCCTATAGGGAAAATAAAGCTACCTATAATTTGACCTCTGATTCTAAATCTGAGCTTTACCGCTCATTTTATTAAGTGCATCAATACTTTAATACTTTTAGCATTAAATTGAGGGATCGTGCCTTGAATCCGGAGAGCACCATTAATTATTATTACCATCGAAGTTATGGGCTGAGCAGAATCAAAATCAATAGGATTCCCAATCAGATATTTCCGACAGTAGTTTTCCTATTAACGCCATCAAGAATCCGAAATCCGAAAATAAACCAAATGAATCTAATTCAATCAGGAACCAGCGTCGTCAGTGGCAGGATATTTAACACGACGAAGGAGGACGATAGAACTACCTACCTAGGTACATTTATGGAAGGAAGGGGCTGAGATCTTACTAGACTCGTTTTTGACGTTACCGCACCGTACCGTATTGTAATCTCCAAAACTCAATGAGGGGAAAGTCTCGTGGAGTCAGAGTCGGAGAAGTTGAAGCGAAAATAAGCACGTGTCATCAATTTCCTCAATATACAGTGTAAAGGGCCTGTAATTGAGTACCACGGACAATTTTATTACTATAAATTTATATGTGCACTTGTAGCTTTAATGTAATTATCGCAATAAAAAACGCCACCAAGTACTTGTCTACTTTATGTCTCGCCATCCCATGTCCTATTGTGGTTAATCAAAGGGGATGATGAACTTGGGTAATTGGGGAATAATTCCTACAGGCAGCGGCAACAGCCCCACCACCAGTATATGTAAATTGTGCCCCAAAAATAAAATAAATTCATTTTTTAAATCAACTGGAATTAACTATGAAGATAAAAATGGTCAATTTATTTTTTATCAAAAACCTACGGCTATTTTATTCTTTTTTAGATTTTCTACATCCATGTATATCATGTAACTGCCAACTTTTAATTAGATTTTTTTTTGCGTGCTGCATTGAAATTGAAATATAAAAAATTGGAGACCCATCTAGAATTTTCCGAAATTTCTTATGGTCAGTCCGTCCCCGGTTATCATAAACCATAATTTTTTCATGCCAAAAGAAGCAATACCCTATACTTTTGCGCTTAAATTATAATGTAGTTTCCACTATTTGACTATTGCTAAAACATTAAATATCATACTATTAAATATACTAAGGCAATATTTTATTGATTGTGGTATAGTAGGAAACTTCAAATTGAATTTTAAATTATTTTGTGTGTAGTCTCAATCCAAAATTTCCAAATCAAGATATGAAATAAATTTTAAAATTAAATCAGGTCTTTTCTTTTAAACGTAGCTAAAATCAAAACCGGTTGTGATTCATTTAAATAAAATATTGGTTGCAAATAAAAGCTTAGTTCTTTCGAGAGAATCGCTCTCAAGTGCTACTAGACTAAGTCAAGCGAGCAAAATTCGTCAACCTACATCTCGTTTTCAAAAACAACAATCAAAAATACGACTTTGAGTTTTTTAAAATCCCGACACGTATACTCATTAAAATGAACATAAGAAAAAGTTTTTCTCATACTTTTTCCCACTGAAAATCTTTCATTTAAAATTTCCCTATAAAACATTTAACATTCCAAAATTCTCGTTTTTGGCGATTTCCCTCAAGTGGTTGTCCTCACTATAATTTCCGCTATTGACAATTACAATTAATTTTGACTAAATTTAGTTTAAAAATCAGGTACTTGTTACATTCTATCCGAATGCCTAAATTATCTAACAAGGCAGACTCCACTCTTTAGCAAATTTTCCTTGGTAGTTGTGAATTTCTCACAGTAAAAAGTTGGATGGGAAAGGCCGTTGACAAAATTTTCCACAAAAACAAACACAACGATTAATACTTTGACCTCACACATTATAAAGCATTGGGTACGTAGAGAGGTCTACAAATAGCTGAGGCACAACTGGCAGGAAAAGAAAAGTTAGTGGCTTCCCACGTTACCCAAGAACGACAGGGCTGCGCTAAACTTGTAGCTGTCAACAAAAGTCACTCTTACGTACGTGATATGCACAGCCGTTATTGTTTCCCTTGAGCATTACCGACTTCGGAAAAGGTTTAAGTTGGAAACCTTAATACGTTGTAGTAATAGTCCTAAAGGTTTGAGCCAAAAACGCTGTAATAAAATTAAGGTTACGGTTATTGCCGGTTTCCATGAAATACTCAAATTTGAAGAGCTTACTTTCACGTTGTAAGTATTTAAGGATAGGAGCCACCTTTTTCTTGGGCACCTTAGAAATTTTAGAGCTGCATTTTTCAGTTTTTGGGTACAGGTAGTTGCCTAAATTAAAGTTGTTTTTGTAATAAATATCAGAAACCTTGTCCTTTTCAGATGGCATGTTGTACACCTGGGTTTAGTTTGGTGAGGCAAACTGTGCCTCTTTGTTTGTTGTACCTATTTTAGGAACGAGACCTTGGGTTTGCGTTTACCAAAGAAGTAAACGAGAAGTGAAGACTGAAGTTGCTTTTATCATTTTGTTGAAAGCAATTGTCGGTGCAGGTTCTCACAGATATTGCAGCAGTTGGTGTTTAACTTTTTATTTTCAAATCCGTTCAAAAATACGGATGTTCATTAAGTTGAGTTAATAAGGTAGAAAATAACAGGTATTCCTATTATTTTTATTTTTTATTTTACATTTTTGCATATTGGCAATACAAATTAATATAAATAATCAAAATTGCAAACATGTAGTTGGAAATAACAGTATTTCAGTTTTTAAATAATTAAAGGTATTTGATGCTATTTATTTAAGTTTATTTGGACCTTTTTGTTATTAGAAAATCAATTAAAGCCATCTCTACTTTTTGTGTCAAAATTGAGCTCTACAATAATCGTTGGTGGCGTTATTCTCATGAAACTTTTCCATTGATGCATTGTCAAGATAACTAGTACTCATTATTGTGGTATACAGGACCCACTATTACATCTTCCGTACTACACAGCACAACGTTATACAGGTAAATATATTTTGTTTCTAATATATTGTGTATGACGGCTTTATCAGGTATATTTTTAGTAATTTGAGTCGGTTAAACATAGACTTTTTTGGTGTCTATCTATATTATAAATTCATAAAATATAGGTAAATATGTCCAGTCGTTATGCGATGGCAGCAGTTAAAGCTTTCAGAAGCTAGCTTTTAAAAATAAAAATCATGTGCAAATTATGATAAATTAAAATAATATTGTGGACTCCCATGAAAACGTCAAGTTATACAGCTTTTTAAATGTAGTAGAATTTGGTTTTTGATGTACGTATGGTTAATTCATTTTTTTAAATCAATGAAAAACGATTTTGTTAAAACCAACCATTCAACAACGTCTTAGGTTACTCATATTTTTATTTCTGGCATAATTTTTAATGCAATTGTCAAAAGCATTAAAATCATAATAATTTAGGCCCGTGTACAATTCCGAACCTGTGGCATAATAATTAAGTTGATTAATTAGGATTAATTTATTTTAAGTAGATCACAATATCTTTATTTCGTTTGTGAAGAACCAAAATGACTCCCATCCAATTTCAGCCAAAATTAAAATAATCCATAAAAAATACGAAATGAGGAAGGTGCGTAAAAGGTTAATTTAATAAGTGATTTTGAGAAGCGTGAAAAGTTCTATTTGCATGTTTTTCAAAAGTGCAAAATGTTCTATTTGCATGCTTTGAAAAGTGCAAAATGGTTTATTTGCATGTTTTGAAAAGTAAAAAATGTTTTATTTGCATGTTTTGAATAGTGCAAACTGTTTTATTGGCATATTTTGAAAAAGTGCAAAATGTTTTATTTCCATGTTTTGAAAAGTGCAAAATGTTTTATTTGCATGTATTTGACTATATATTTTATTATTTTTGTAGATAGTGGATATTGTTTTTGGCTAGAAATGGATATAGGTCATTTTGGTTCTTCATATACGATTTGTTTAAGAGTTTAAAATTTATGATATTAAAAATTTTTGAAATTTTAAAATCCCCTATTTTCTCTCTGAAACACGTGAGGCGTGAAATTACCCAAAATCAGAAAAAATTAAATCTTTGTTCGTAAATGTTTTAAGAAATTAATTTTACATGAATTTGAATACACTGCATGCGCGTACTACTCTGCTTACCCCACAAAAATGCGGATGCCTCCACGTTGAAACTCTCTATGGATGTCTATAGATGGACAAAAGGGATAATAAATCTAGGGAACCACAGGAAACATGAGATGCAGTTGGTTGGTGTGGCCTGGCGTGTTAGCGTTGGCTTTGGCATTGGATGAAATTATGTGAGTCCTCATCTTGCATAAAAATAATCATGCGACGCCAATCTATTGTGACAATAAAGATGAAGTTGCTCTGCTATGCCTTTGATGCAAGTAGATCAGACTGTCGTGTGCTTTAAGGGTGCCATCATTATGTCCACGTCCTCCACTTCCACTGTCACTACCCCGGAGTTCATTCATGTTTATCATTGTCACTTCCCTTGGAATTAAAATTGGAAGCCAACTTCGACTCTCACAGTCAGTCAGTCTCACAGTTCAAGTGAACAGCATATTATCTGCAGCGTACATATATAAATAAGCGTCCACTCTTCACACTTTATAATCTCTTCCAGATTCATAGACACAAAAGAGACTCTGCTGCTGCTGCTCACACTAGCCACTGAATCTCTGTGTAAGGTATTAAATTAGGGATGTCTATACTCAGGGTCGGATCTAGACATGTTTTCTGTGGTGAGCAATAAAGAATTACAATGGGGGTTTGGGGTTTTTCCAAAAGCTAGAATTAAAATGAACTATGTCAAAATAAAACTTACATGAGACAGAAATTTTAATTTTTTTTTTGAAAATTGCAATATTTTCCTTGTAAATGTTTTTTGGAAATTGCAAAATGCTCTATTTATATATTATTGAAAAGTGCAAAATGCTCTATTTATATATTATTGAAAAGTGCAAAATGCTCTATTTATATATTGTTGAAAAGTGCACAATGCTCTATTTATATATTTTTGAAAAGTGCAAAATGCTCTATTTATATATTTTTGAAAAGTGCAAAATGCTCTATTTATATATTTTTGAAAAGTGCAAAATGCTCTATTCATATATTTTAGAAAATTGCAAAATGTTTTATTTAAATGTTTTTGAAAAAGTGCAAAATGCTCTATTTAAATTTTTTTGAGAAGTGCAAAATGCTCTATTTACGTGTTTTTTGAAAAGTGCAAAATGCTCTATTCACACGTTTTTGAAAAAGTTCAAAAAACTTTATTTAAATGTTTTTTGAAAAGTGCAAACGGATCTATTTACATAATTTTAGGTTCATATTTTAATGTTTTGTAGATAGTGTATTTTGCTGCTATAGCTAAAAGTGGATATGAATAATTTTAATTATTTACTGACGATATATATATGTATAGATATTAATAAGCCGGCCTTCTTAAAAGTTTAAATGCCCCCATGCCATAACCTCTTAAAAATGATGTGGGTAACTGACATAAGTCATCTGCGCCTGGGTCTACTTACACGTCGATATATCAGTTTTAGTAGATGAAAGTAAAGTTTTTTTAGGTGTAATGTTTTACTATTACTCCCGGTATGTTAATAGAATGATATCGATGTTAAGCTGTAGCCTACATAAATATAAGCATTCAATTGTAATTTTGTATTTCGTCATTCTTATCTATTTCTATTTACAAATATACACTGAACAAAACAAAATGGGCAGATACTTTATGAGGAGTTTTTACATCTCTATATAATCATTTATGATACATAATATAGTACTATGGTCACTTTTTTTTATACAGAGGATTATATAAAGGGCTGAGGTTGATGATAATAAATATTTCCGGCGTGGACTCAGTCGGTCGGACGGATCAGTTTTTTCTTGTGGCTTTTGGTAGACTTGAGCGTATGGACCTGGCCTCGCCGCTGCTATTTGTATTCATTTTTAAAGATCAAATGCAGTTATGAATTGAGGCTCATGATCATCGGATATAATATGCACATAATAATCAATGCATCCTCATGTGTAATTAATTATATAGGTAGTAGGACCATGACATATTATGTACTAGAGAGATCTTCCTTTGAATTCAAATTCAACACATCCGCTCGATTTTCAAAGTTAAAGTTCATTGTTCTATATTCTCGCAACATGATATTATCAGTATCTGCATTATTTGAGTTCACTATATGTGTTTTCATTTGATTTTGATTTGCGAGCAATGGTGGGCGCCTTCCTATAAAAAAGGCCTATATAATAGGCTAGGATGTAGCGATTATAGGAAGGCAAAATAGGAAGGCAAGTTTTTTAGCCTTCTTTTCCTATTAAATAGGCAGGAAAATAAGAAGGCGAAAAATATAGCTAGGAATTAGGGATAGGCAAAAATATCCTACATAGAAAGGAGTGAATTGATGGGTTTCTGATTTTGTCCAATACAATGTTAACAAAAATATAAATATAAATTTATTGTAATTGCTAGATATACGAATTATATTTTAATGTTCAGCATTCCATTATTCATTGATAAATTTTATTAAAAGCTCCGATATCGTTTTATCAAGATTACTTAAACAAATTTACTTTGTTTTTGAAAAATAAGTATGCGATGAAAAAATACCTTAAGTGATACTTAAAGAAAGTAGAAACCTGTACAGAGGAGAACTAACTATTACCGTCCAGCACAATGCCGCACCAAAATTGTGTCAAAAAAAATAAAATTATAGCTTAAATGATAGAGTTTGAATAGAGCTTTCCATCTATCGTAATATTATGTAGTCTAGTCGCATAAGAAATGATAAAAAGTGCGTAAACTTTTTTTCACCAATGGGATTCGAACTCTGAGAACCGGGAAAACCGTCCGCATGTTTAACACTTAGCCCACTGTGGCAGTTGATTTCTATGGTTCTGCCATGGGTTGTTGCCGTTCCGTTGCTTAAGTTTAAACTTTTACATACGGGAAGTTAAAACTAATGGGAAACGTGGCAACGGCGACAACTTTAATCCTAATTAATAATTAAAGTTTAATCTGTTGTAATTTTTGACGCCACCCCCGCTCTGCCAAAATTTCAAGACAGCAATATAGCTAATTTTTTTGCCTATTTTTTAAAAAAATAATTATAGTGGAGTTAGGGTGGCGTCCGGAGAAAAAAAATGAACCAGCTACAACCCAATAGCATTGCCAAAACCCGGGTAATTAAAAAATAATACGATTTTTTAGGAGTTTAAATTTCAAAAAAATCAGGTGTATGCCGAACAGCCTACAAAAAAATATGCGATAACAAAAATGTTCATATTTTAACCATAACATTGTTTTAAAAATTAAAAAAGGTTTCAGGTTCACCCGGGTATCACAGGATACCATATGCATGTATTCCACTAAAACCGAGGATTCTTACTACTAGTAGTATGGGGCGTTAGAAAAAAAATATTTCGTTGACATGTAAAATGAAAAAAAATTTCGACCGGGTCTCTTTGGACGATAATAGTTAGTTCTCCTCTACAGGGCAAAAAAAAATATAACGCACTATATTCGTTTCCTACGAACTTCAGGCAGTGAAGACGCACTTCATTATGCGACAAAAACTAAACTAAAACGAACAAGGCAGCTTTTTCATGGGTTGTTCCTTTTTTAAAGCAATTTAAAAGAAACGCTGACAATAATGTTTTTAGCTGTAAATAATTAAACATCGTTTATTAGTTTTAACGATAAAAAATAATAGAAATCCTATCTGGAGGTACCTGCTGTAATATTTTAGGAAAATAGGAAGGATTTTAGGCGGTTTACAGAGAAAAAAGTAGGATTTAGGAAGGCTGATTTTTTGGGTTAAAAAATGGGTAGTAAATAGGAAGGCTGGAGAACTGCAGGAAGGATATAGAAAGGAGAAAATTTACGTGTAGGAAATAGGGAAAAAGTAGGTGGGCAAACAAGTGCCCATCACTGTTTGCGAGGGAATGGCATCGGCATCGGGAATGGGAAGAATTAGCTTTTGTTTGAATTAGAAATTGAAATGACACATATTATGGCAGATATAGATATATGCTTTACCATTATTATTAGTGCTGGTACTGCTATATGCTGTGTATTCTACAAAGATATTTGCACTGACTTATCTTTACTCTCTATTTTATTTTTTTAATTTATTTTAATATAGTGAAACATCAAAGCGTTCGAATTCTCAACTTTCTTCCTCCAATAACAACGCATCATTATCATCGCATCCAGTTTCCCAGTGCAGTGCAACTCATGGCACGCACACGCTCTTTTAATTTAAAGAATAACAATGAATGAAAGTATATTATCATTTAATTATATCTATGCTGCTACTAATAACAGTTTACAGCAACTTCTATATTTAGTATTATTATTATTAAAGCTGCATTTAATTCTTACTTGGAATATCATATCGTCTGTGAAGAACCAAAATGATCCATATCCAATTTTCGCTAGAATTAAAATGAGCTACTTAATAAAAATTACTAATTTAATAATTGAATGAGTAAAATTTTAATTATAAATTTTTAACAAGTGCAATGTGTATTGTACTTAGACGTTTATGAAAATTGTAAAATGTTCTAATTACGCGTTTTAAAATTTTTTTAAATATTCTAAATACACGTTTTAAAAAGTGTAAATGTTCTAATTACTTGTTTTGAAGCAGGCGTGCTTGGGTGAGCGGTTAGGACTGCAGACTGTAACGAAATTTACAGTCTCAGACCCGGCTTCAATCCTCGGCCACTGCTAATCGTTTACGGCTCGGTGTTGTACGGTAAACGTCACTGGATGGTTGATTGAAACCCAATCTCCTTCGGTGCTCCTTAGTGACCACTACTTACTGTAGGGGCCTAGGGAATGAGACTCCTTTACTGTGGAGGAGGGGACGGGGATAGGTGAAAGGGTACAAAGACCGAGACGATCTAACGCGGTAGCCTCCTATTTCCTCACCCACAGTGACTGGTTGAGTCTGGTTGTATGAACTTCGGTTAAATCGACCCAATGAATAAATTATTATTAATTACTTGTTTTGAAAAAGTTGTTAAACGGCAACCTTAACAGTAACGTTAGGCAGTTTGTCAAGAAGTCGTGAAAGTCAATTTACAACTTGTAAATTAAGGAAAGGTAAAGATAGTTGTGGCAATTTCAATGCAGACTTATAAATCTTGAACATGCTTTAGGCGAAAAGGCCATCAGGCGATTTTCAGTTTTTCAAAAGTACATTTTTTTTAATTTTCCGCCAAATCTTAAAATCCAAATTTGAACATATACTAAAGTGAATTGCACATCAACGATACACCATTCAAACCGAAATGAATGAGCGAATCTAAGTAATTAAGTGTGACAGCTCAGATCATGATTAATTTTCTAATTGGAATTAAAAAACTTCACTAATTTTTTTTCAAAATTGACCCATGTTAATAAATGATATTAATATATTGGACCTACCAAAACGTACATAACTCAATTTTTATGTGGTGTCATATAACACACACTTTGTCATCATAGCCAATTTAAGTATTTATTTAGTTGTCACAAAAATTCGCAAATGCGACATTCTGTTGTTAAAAGATCATTCAAGTAGTTAATATTGCTTTGGTAAAAATCGACAATATATTATCATAAAAAGAATATTTAAATCAAGTACAAGTGCAAGCTTGAATTTACTGTTAAACTTAAGCTGCTTTATTACATTGGTACGGCTGATTTTTAACAACAGATTTTCTCTCTAGCTTAAGTTTGTTTGCCCTGATGCTAGCCATTAAAAAGCAAAAAATATGTAGGTAAAGGAGAATTAAGATTTTAAAAATGCAGTTTTTATATTTATACTACACAAACAGATCTTCTTTCTTATTACGTTCAAAAGCTGTGCATTCACCGAGTCTCCATTCATATAGTTTACTCTAGAATACATTTAGCAACAGCAATACCGTGCCGTGATGGGTGTTATGCCTTCAGGCGGCTATACTGTTATAAACATACATACATACTACACAATAAGAGATTAAATTTAAGTTGTGAAAATTGTACAAAAAACATTTCATCATTTTTATCAGTCTATAACTCATAGTCACAAGAGAATGACGCGACATGACATACACAAAATCCAAAGACTTATTTCAAAAAATCAATATACTTCTAAATAGTACAGATCTAAAGTAACTTCAGTGTGTTTAGTGTCATTAGCGCAGAAAAGCGAGGCAAAGCTTCAACAAAATTCAAATTTTAAAACTTTGCCGTCTTGTGGTTTTTAACTGATTTTAATAAAATTTCATTTTTTGTGATTCAGAGGCCGCTATTCAAATAAATTTGAAGTTTTAAAGATTTTTAAGTAGTACTAGTATTATTTGCAAGGTTAATTCTAATTTTCTGTGTCTGCTATTAGTAGTAACCCAAAAACAATACTCTTTTAATTTAAAATTACACATACTCCCCAAAATGATATTTCAACTGCCAGCTATTTGTCATTCATTGTCGTCCATTACTTACCACTACGATCACTACACCTCAGTAACATTATAGAAATAGAAATGTATAGAAATAGTTAGAATGCACTTAAATATGATGTTGATATTCTACAAGGGCGCCAGAACAACATAAAATGTAATACTTGAAGGTCAGAAAGGAGAAGGTTCATATAAAAAAGGAATTCAGGCACCCCGATGCATTAGGCATGTACCGCAGTCCACGGGAAAATCTGGCACAACCCACAAGAAATAAAGTGTTTACGGCTTTGCGTCTCCAAAAAGGCAAGGTTGAGCATTTTAAGGTTTTACTGCACAAACACCAGTACCTGTTTTTATTGTAAACCGGTGTGTGCTTTTATGTACTGGTTACTTTTAACTGTGTGCATACAACTGCAACAGTGCTGATGCGATAAAAGAAGTTTATATTACCAGTTATTACCTTTAAAGGCAGAAGGTTTTCAATGTTTCATAGGTTGAAGCCAGAACCCAAGAAATACTACAATATCAAACCTTTGCTTCCTTTGTTCACAAATACCTTTTCAATGTGTTCAAGAAATCTAGTCCTAACAAAACCCAACAAGTCTAATATAAATCATACAATTTTGTGACAGGTTTGCGTGTCAAACAACACAAGATTGATCCTTGGGATGTTTCAGTGCACAAAAAATAGTACTTGTTTTCGTCAAAAACCGGTTTGTGCTATCATGTAGTAGTTACGTTCAACTGTGTGCATTTAACTGATCTGATAAAACAAGTGTATATCTCCAGCTATTAACTCTCAAGGCAAAAAATTTTCATTGTAGGGGCAACAACGAGCAAGTTGTGTGTAAATCATATGATTTTCTGGCAGACTCCGTCTCCTTACTCATAGTTGTTTTAACCTGGCAACCTGCGGTCATAAAATTAAAAATAATAGCGTACTAAATTTTTTTAAAGCGTCTTTTGTTTTTTTTTGCCCGTACACTACAGGTCACAGTTTTAAAGCCATTAACTTCAAACAACTTGTAAATGATCAGAAATGAGAGCAGGCAGGTCTGTGTTCTGTATTGTTTTTTTACTTTGGTCAGACATACCATTTCTTCACAATTAACCTTTAACTGGATCCATGTCAAAACTCAGAAAAGTGAGCTTCCCAAAAACGAATAAGTGCGTGTAAACTAACAGAGAATGCATGTACATACCAGGTAATTTCAAAGCTCTGCGCGGCGAACACAAGTATATCTTATAGTACATATACCAATTTCAGCTACAGTTTACAATGGTCTGTGGTCTGCTACGTCAGACACGCAAGGAATTTCTAATTGATATTCATTTCATTGGTGAAAGATATTCAGGGATCGTCCATAATGACGTCCAATAAATATCAAAGTTTATTATTATAGATATTCAGTAAACATATATTATGAGTTATAGATATTCAGGGATCGTCCATGATGACGTCTTTTAAATATCGTAGTTTTAACTTCCCCCATTTCAAGCTTTGACATTTTTTCCAACCTACATGTCATGCTCATATGTGATTTGGTACGACTTGTAATTGTACCATACAAATTTCTAAAATTTGTAACCGTACCGCTTGTACCCGTGCAACTCGTATTTATACCACTGGCATTCAGCCCACGCGTAACAAGCATTGTGGTGCAAGAAGCGTTCGCACCGGCACCTCTTTTTCCAAGCCCAAGGTTTCGATGCATAATTTTACGCCTTAAGTCATATCTACACCATTTGTACAACCTGCAAACATCTTGCCACCTGCTGTCTGTCACTCAAAAATGATAAAACTGTGCGTGCGACTACACATTTATAAAATTTGAAATTCAAGTGAAGAACGTAGAAGACGTTAGAAGTTAGACGCTGTCGTCATTTGAGCGTTGCCACAATAGGGATCTACTCTTTTATTAAAATGAACAAAGCTTAAACCAAAATTGTGCTGTAAGCTCAGCATCTACTTCGGGCCCACGGTCGCTAAATCCGGCGCTTTGCGCCGGATTGTTAGTACTAAAATTACTTAAACTAATATCTGAATTCATCAAATGCGTAATTAAACAGTGAACAAATAAACATCATATCTCAAGTAATAAAACAGAAATTACAGGAGATATTTTTAGTAGCCAATAATTTCTAGTGTAGACTATGGTCTAGATTAAAATGTAAACACAATTTATAAAGCGATTCCTAGAAAATTTTGAATTGCCTACCCGAAAGGTGTTTGAGACCCGGAAAATATTCCTATTTTTGGATTGTGAATCCAGTGGCTAATCGAGCACCGATAACTATTTGCTTGTGGAGCTCAATCGAAACTTCAGTTCTTTAAATTCGCGCGGCACTGAAGTACAAGTTAATCTATGCGACACAAATTAGTACCATGTCAGCCTATTGTAGCTAGCCAGGTACGTTAACGTTAGCAAGTGGTGCAAGGGAGTAGGGAGGTAGTAAGCAGTTGAGTGGGTTAGCTTATAGAGAGTGAAATAGAAAATTCTTTTAAAAAACAACCGCGCACTATATTATAAGTACAACTTCTAACAAAACACCTAAGTATATACACGATAAAAGAGGCATAATAAATACTTTGGCTGCACCCACAGGTTATGATTATGAAAGATAAAGGGTAAGGGATAGGGGTGGGGTAAAAGACAAACACCTTAATAGCAAAAAACTTTCCATTATTACATGTGTATCGACATAAAAAATACTTTTATACACGATAGTGGGGATCACGATGGGAAGAAAAAGTAATTAAAAAATCAGGAGTAGCTACACAGTAGAGATTGTTATAGTTATTGTTTTATTGGGATGGTCCATCAATGGCTTCGTCGAAATCATCACTCTTTTAATTGGTCCGGCGCATTAGAGACGAATAAAGTTTGTAAGAATCAACTTGAAAGAATGAATTTTGTATGACTGTTCTTTTGTACAAATGCATTTTGCACGAAGGGTCTTTTGTATGAAGGTTCTTTTGTGCGAAGGATGTTTTGTACGAATGCATTTTGTGCGAAAGTACCATCAAAGTAATCCATCTTTTGGATTGCTTTATCTAATCAAATTTATTATACATGACATCAATTAAAGCAATTTATTAAAGTTCAGAAACGAAATTTAAGGGGAAACATAATTTTACTACCAGCTGGCGGCAATGGTTTACTCTTAAGAAGGGAATAGTTTCCACGACACTCGCTCCCACAGGTTCTTTCCAGATCTTCCAGACAGCATCGGCCATCTGACAGAAAAGGAGAGAGACCCATGTGAGGGAAGAATATGAAAGTAATGCCACATGCGATCCTTCGATCTGATGCTTATTGACCAAGAGATGGATTAGAAACGGACGCAGCCCTGCGGCCGAAGATGCATTTCGAAGAAAAAGAAGTGAGAAAGAAGGAGAACTCGGCATGCTTCATCAGTCGGAACTTGTTTTTCATTAGGAAAACAAGTTCGTTTTGAGGATCAAAGCACGGCTCAAGCCTTAAAGCACGACTCCACGGACGATTGGATATTCATCTTCATAATTTCCTGTTTTCATAATAATTATATTATTCAGTTTTTAAAAATGAAAAAGATTCATCAGAAGGGAAGGGAGAACATGGAAACACCAAAAGGCTTTAGACGTTTAAAAAGGGGATTGCTCGGATTTCGTCTGTTGGTGTAATCATAAAATGAAGAGAGAGAAACAGAGTTTTTATAGTGAAAATTGCTATATTATAGTTTTTTGGTGCCTCGTGTTTTCCATCTTCGCCGCTCCCCTCTGTGAATTTATATTAGGCTTATTCTGATTGTACTTCGAGGTCAAAAGACCAAATGTTAATATTATAAAAGAAAAATCAAAAGAAAAATTAATAGTTGTGAATTACCTGTATCAACGTTGGATCTAGATCTGAAAACTGTAAGCACTGCCTCGGCAGTGCTCGTAAGAAATCATTGTAAACCATTTGAACTGTAATTATTGTCTGGACGTAAACCTAAAAAGAAAAAGAAAAACAGAGATTAATATTGTAATATTTTAAATCCGTAATGTTGTGGCTCCCAGCCTTATGCTGAAAGGAGAAGATCGTATCATTTTATTTTCAATCTATGTTTCATTTGCTTTCCAAATTAAATTAATTTAACATTAACTATACAATTACCTCTCCTCTCCGATCGTTCGTGTCTTCATTTCATTGGCAAATTCCTTGATTCTCATGTATCGGTATTTCTAGAATTAAGGAAATATTAATTAAGTTGATAAAATTTACCATGTGAAAATGATTGGCATAAATATAAGACGTTGGGTGTAGTTCCGAGGGACTCCCCAAACGTAATTATAGGGACTTGTTCCATTCATAAAAATATGAAAAACTCCATAAAAATGTTAGGCAAAATTGAAGGGAGAGCGAGGGAGCGAACCCGCGACTCTGGCTATCTTTGGGGTTCGCCTCCTTCCTCAATCTTGATGACTTGTCGGGACTCCGGACAATATCTCTCTGTCCCAAGTTTGTCCACCATCAAGCCGCTCTGCCCAACTTCCTGTATCAGCAAAATTAAATAAAATAAAAACCTAAAAATCATTATCCTAAACTAAAATTAAAATAAATAAACATACATTTATAATTTACCTAATTAGGCATCAAAAATTCAAGACATGTGGCTGTTCTGGAGTTACAGAATGGGCGCAGTCGGTGTTTGGGAGCTGAGGCTCCAGGTTAATCAAACACGCGCACTGGCAGCCCTCCCCTGTCTCCGGGATAGGCCTGACTGCGGGAGCTGGTACCTCCAGCGTCAGGCCACATGCCCTCCTGAAATCAAAATAAAAATAAAATAAATATGAATTTAAAACTAAAAACTTACCTATTTAAATACGCAAAATTAAGGACTGAGCAAATTGCTGGAACAGGAAAGCCGGCAACGGAGTGATCTTGCCACCCAGAATACTCGGCGTCCCAAGAGCCAATTCCTTGCCTTTGGCTTTCCTATCCGGCAAGGCTGGAGTTGTGGGCGGCCAGGCCTACGACCTTCACGCCGCTTAGTCCCTCTGCCAAAATAAATGAAAATAAACATATTGAAAATAAAATATTTAAATAAATAATTTAAATAAATGCCAAAATTCAAAGCAAAGGCGTCGCGTTGTGCAGGAGGACGGAAAGAGGGAGGTCCTTGTCACTTGGAACGCTCACTAAGCCAAGGACCATTTCCAATTCCCTCTGCCTCCTGCTTAACGGCGTTGGACGCGAGGGCAGCCAGACCCTCGACTATTGCACCGCCTTGCCTTTCTATAAATAAATGAAAATTAAAACTAAAATGAACGTAACTTCCCATTAAAATTGGAATCATAAAATTGGCAAAAACTTCCGTGGCAGACCGTATTTCCGGGGAGCCTTGGTTGGGTCGTCGGCGGTCATCACGCTCCGTTTGCCTTACACCGTCAACGGCGTCCTTCCGGTCCTCGGGAATGCGGAAGCTCGTGGTGGCGAAGCCGGAAAAATGGATACTTTTCCCATCACCCCGGCCTCTGCCACCGAGCCACGTGCCACTGGAAATATTACAACAGAAAATTATCCTCAAATAGTGAGGAAAACTTAACATGAAAGTAAAGTAAATAGCTTAAAATCATATAAGCTTAACTCACCATAGTAATCATAGGAGATACTCGGCAGTCTGCAGCAGCTGAGCTTCTCCTCCTTTCTCATAGGCCTCCGACCTTCATCGGAGTGGTGGACCCCCTTTTATAAACTAAATCTCTACCATCTGACATTAACTAAACTAAATAAATTAAGTAAAATATAACATCGTGGGTATTGATAGTTTAGCTATCATGGGTGTTGATTAAATAAAATTCGCGGAAATTATCAACCAAGAGAGAAAATAAATCCCTCTCCATTTCAGGAGGTATAAACATGAGGAGGTAAGGTAAATTTAGGGATGGCCTCCCACCCGCTCTCCGAAGCGGGGGAGTATACCATTTCGGTTTTACAAGGTGCAAGGTATGGCTTAGCCATACCCCCTCCTCACCAACCCCACCAAAATCACCGAAAAATTCCGTCTAGGAACGGTTTTCTGCGAAATAATGCATGAAAAATTCAAAAACATAGGTACATCATTGGTCTTTTTCACCGTGCCTATGCTGTAATTTCAAATTGATTTCAGTGGCTGGTTGTGATGGTTGCAAACATTACAACCGCGCCACCTATTTATTCAGAAAGGGAAAAGCGAAAGGCATCCCAAACTAAAACACAGTAGCAAAACGACTACAGCGTGTCCCCAGAAAAGTACACAGTAGCAAATGGACTACAGCGTGTCCCAGTAGAGCATCGTAGCAAAGTAGACTACACTATGCCCCGTAAGGATTCGCGGAAGGCGTCTACAACAAGTACACAGTAGCAAAGTAGACTACAGCGTGTCCCGTCAGAATCTGCATGTCGACCCTAAATGAAGTCCGCACTCTGCAGGGACGCTGAGGCAAACTCGGCCAAGTTTGCCACGTTGCCATTCTTCAGTATAGTAACACAGCATCTCCGTGTGGCATGACTCCTGAAATACGCATTACGCCGGCTATAACATGAGCGTACATATGCGGCTTGAATAGGAGAGCAAATAAGAGATAACCAAGGAGCCGTTTCTATTCGCCCGAGTAAATTTGACAACGTAGCGTACCATTGCCATTACCACTGGTACAACTACGACTTGCTTTGGAGCAGCTAGGTAAAACACCGCACCATTTACGTGTTTATCCTCGCCCTGCAAGAAGCAAGATTCTGTGACTTCCAATTTTCCTCGAGAAAATTTCGAAAAAATTTCATCAGAAAGACAGGTTGTCAAGGAAAATAAATTAATAAAGGGAGTACATCATCCCCTAATTTCATTTTTCATTTCAAAAAGTTCAAAATTAACTCCCGAAATACCAGCAGTAATTTCGAGGAGCCACTGCCTATTAAAAAGGCTGGGACTTCTTTGTCCTGATATCAACAAGTAGCATTTCGTTATTGCAACGAAGCTAAGAATAGTCAAAGTGACCATACGTCAATGGGGAGAACCCCAACTAGTTCAAAAAGTCAAATAAAATAAAATCCGTCGAGCCTTCCGGGAAATCGGGAATTTTCCATTTCCGCAATTTTATCTGGTGCCGTGCCGAGGCGTGAGCCTCCCCTGTCCAAGTTCTATCAAAACAGGTACGTCATTTTGTGTTGCCCTTAGTTCGCCCTAGGGACAAAATTTTCGTATTCGGGATCTCTCGATTCATGTTGCCGGGCGTACGCCACCCGGATGAATCATGAGAATCCCTAGGAAGCAAAACTATTATGCCGATAGTCAGCCCTTCGGGTAGTGATGCTTCGGGACAATTGGCATTGGCTATTGAGATGAAATTAAGCGGATGGAATTCCCATTTTTCTGGTGGCAAAAATGTTTAATTTTTTGTGTGTGTGAATTTCACCATTTTACAGTCAATACCAAAACAGGAAAATTATCCTAAGACAGAAGGGAAGACGACGGACCCTTCCTCAAACCGAGTCAAAAGGACCGAAGGGTGGAAATCATCCACTTCCTACTCAACAACTCAATCGCCACGGATTAGAGAAATCCAGCATTTAATCTCCCACCGAGGGAAAAATACCAATCAATTACAAGAAGAGAAAAGACGGACCGGGATTCCACATCCAAGGAAAACACCCACAGGAAATCGTAAGTCCGCTTTATAAAAACAAAGAAAATACATTTAGGTAATATAAAAATTATCGAATAAGAATTATTCCATCCTCGTAAATATTTTCTCAAAAATCTTCTTAAGGAAGTTGCAAGATCAACGATCTTTCTTCCCCACCAAAATATATTCTAGTTCTCCATTAACTCCATTAAGAATGTCACAATCTAAAGGAGAAGGTCAAACCATTAACTATTTCCAAACTCTGCATGTCTGACCAGAGTCAGACCATAATTCATCATCAAGTTGATTGATCCATCAGATACTGGTACCAAATTCTCGGTCATAGATTTCTATCCGAATTACAAGTATCAATCCTAATCAATTATATTTGCGACGGACTGGGCATCAGTCCAGTAACTGAATTTCCACCAAACCTCCCCGAAATTAAAGTCATATTTCACAACTTCGCAGGTCAACTCAACTGCATAGTAAAGCAGTGGCATTCCGAGGTAGGTTTTCTGTACCTATCCATAGGTCAATTACAAGTATTCATTGCCACAATCCTAGATTTCCATAGAGCATTAGCTTAGCCAGGGAAACAGGCAAAATAATATCAAAAAAAAAATCCAAGGTGCATGTCTTCCAAAAGTCTTCCTGAAATTCTCGCAGAGAGAGTAGAAGACGTAATCAAATTTTGGCATCGCAATTTAGTTAACTCAACCATTGTGTAGTTCGCAACTCATAGGGTTAAAAGAATTCGTACTCATAGATTTGCGATTAAAGGAAAATCGAGTTGCGCCCATCAATACAGTAGCGATAGACATTACCAGCCGAAATTTCGAGGACAAATTTCGTCTAGCCGTCCTTGCCTGGCATAGACATATTGGAATCGTATCTGTTACTCCAGCCGAAATTAATCAGTTCCTAGAAAAGGCATCAATATACTTCAAGGCAAACCCAGTTGCTTAATAAAGTTTTAAATAGCCTGTATGTATGACATCCTTCCTCACGTTTTTGTAGGAAGAATCGATTTTGAGGAAGAAGAATCCTATTTGCCAAAATTACTGGAATGAAGTATGACATGCACACGTTGAGGTTGGAATTTCCTCTGGAATCGGATTCAGGAGGAAATGAAATGCAGACTTCTCAAATAGTTGTGTGAGGTCGTCTGTGGTTAAGTATAGGATTCCAATATACCTATGCCAATCAAACACGGCGTGTTGGAAATTGATTTGAAGTGTCTCCCGGGTAATATATGTGGTAGTCCAGAAGAAGTTTAATCCCTTGGCCCAAAGGACTAGTCCAGAACCCCAGGATTCTTCTGGACTAGTCCACAAGGGTAGTCCAGAGGCTTCCGCGGCTTATGGACTGGCCAGTCCAGAAGCCGATGCAACGATATAGAATGCATCATTTTAGTACATGTAGAATGTATGAATGTGCTCAGTAACTGCAATAGGATACAATTACCTATATTAGACTTTAGATGCAATTCAAGTGTAATTTAAATGTAGATTCCATACAGGTCAGATATCATTATTAGGTGAAACTAATACAAGTAGTAATTAGTAGCAAAATAGCATGCAGCACGATTTCTCAGTTTATGAACACGAGCTAATAAAATTTCGAAATAATGGCAAGTTTCGATATCCGTTGCTTTTCCTAACTAACGATAAGACAGATTACAACTCGTATGTGACATTTCTGTCTGATTGACGCTATACATACGTTTTGGCATAGCTCACGCTCTGACAAGTAGCAATTGTTATTACAATAAGAATTGAGTCATTACAAATAAGTGGTAAATTGTGTAACTTAGAACACATGACTTGAAAGATCATAGTGAGATCATTAAATTGGCATATCAAAGCTTACCGGGGTGTATCAATTACAGAAAAAATCCACAAAGCACGTGCCTTATATTTCAACAATGTAAATTATTGGTGCGGACCCTGGGAGGTGTACTTAACCTGCAGTGCAACGTTGGAGTCATTGAGATGAGTCTGCAGGTATCGTCCTAAAGATTGTGGGCAGACACTACAGTCTAGTCTAGAGTACAAATTTTGGAGTTCATATACACAAGAATGTGGGACATTAGAGTGTAGACTAAAATGTGTGAACCAAAGAGTGCACGGCAAAAGAGTGCGCGATACAGAAGTTGAAAACTGTAATAACTTGTCCGTAGAAACCATAATTTAAACAATACGTTAATAATAAGTATAGTTACAATATAGCAAACCTTCATTTAAGCTGATACTTTATGTTTTATCATTAGTTTTATATTTTATCTTGAGTTGCCATTCAGACAATATAAAATACATAATTAAATTAGTTGGTAATCTGATTCAAGTTTGATCATACAATCTTGAATTTAGTGAAATTATTGCTGTTTTAATGCAACTGCGAGATATGGTAATAAAACTATATGTATGGCAAAATTTGTCCAGCAAATCAAAAGTAGTTAAATATTTACATTGTTACACACTCTTTTGCCATGTAATACATTAATAATATTCATTAATTCGATTTAATCGAAGTTCATACAGCCACAGACACCATAGTCAACCAGTCACTGTGAGTGAGGAGATAGGAGGTTACCACATTAGCTTGTCTAGGTCATATTACCCTTTCATCTATCCCGTCCCCTCCTCCACACTAAAGGAGCCCCTAGGCCTCTGACGTAAGTAGCAGTTACTAAGGAGCACCGAAGGAGATTGGGTTTTAATCAACTATCCAGAGGCGTATACGATTAGCAGTGGCCGAGGATTGAAGCCAGGGGTGAGAATGGAAATTTTGTTCAAGACTGCTGTTCTAACCGCTCACCCAAGCACGCCTGCTTTAGACGTGCACTCTGTTGTCCACACGCTAACAACCCGCACTCTTATAAATCTGCACTCATTCTTGCACACGCTAAAAGTCCCCCACTCTTATCGAACTCCACTCTTTTGTCAACACACTAACATCCCGCACTCTTATTTGAAATCTTTAGTCACATACCCAAATTTTCGTGAAGACAAGGTAGTGATTTATTATCGTCGCACTGAGCCTAGCTGTTAACTTTTTTTCCAAAATTTCAATCACATTTAATGTGCAAGCAACTTCGAGTTCTACTGCCCAAGTACAACAGGCTCCATGCTATAAGTGAAGATAATAGATAGGACAAATTATTGACTTCTCAGCTGCCCCAACGACATCCTCATTCACAAAACTATCCCCAGCGATAAGATATTAAAAGTTATTTTTTGCAAGCATTGCTTAGTATTTAATGCATAGGGATATACAAATATTAACCTAATACCAATACCTGACGATACGTATGGAATCTACATTTAAATTACACTTGAATTGCATCTAAAGTCTAATATAGGTAATTGTATCCTATTGCATTTACTGAGCGTATTCATACATTCCACATGTACTAAAATTATGCATTCTATATCGTTGCATCGGCTTCTGGACTGGCCAGTCCATAAGCCGCGGAAGCCTCTGGACTACCCTTGTGGACTAGTCCAGAAGAATCCTGGGGTTCTGGACTAGTCCTTTGGGCCAAGGGACTAAACTTCTTCTGGACTACCACATATATTACCCGGGAGACACTTCAAATCAATTTCCAACACGCCGTGTTTGATTGGCATAGGTATATTGGAATCCTATACTTAACCACAGACGACCTCACACAACTATTTGAGAAGTCTGCATTTCATTTCCTCCTGAATCCGATTCCAGAGGAAATTCCAACCTCAACGTGTGCATGTCATACTTCATTCCAGTAATTTTGGCAAATAGAATCGAAGGCGCTATTAATCATTGGCACCAGGTCATCAATCCAAAACTGTTGACTGACCAACAGGTACTGGAGTGCATCAATTTCATCCAGATTTACCTCAGCATAACAGATCACACCGGATCTCTAGCCGTAACGGTATTACCTGCATACCTCAATTCAGCAAACTTCGAAATTAATTTTCGACACGCAGTCTTTACCTGGTATCATTACGTAGGTAAGGAGACCATCAATTTCTCTCAAGTATCACGGTTAATCGATTTGACTACAAGTTACTTTATATTAAATCCACTTCAGTGGATTCCTTGATTTTAAAATTGACTCTCATTAACTATATAATTTTGTATAAGGTGAAGTTACACTCATTAAAATATTACTTGAGCGAAATTGATGTCAGACCTTGAACGAGACCAGTTAGAACTAAAAATCAGTCAAGCCATATACCGTTGGCATCGCGTCGAGGGCCATCAGTATTTGAACGTGAGTCAGTTGGTCATTCTCATTAATTACCTATTAAAAGGAGTGGGACTTGACCAACCCTCATCATCTAGCATCAACGAATTTATCCGACCAGGTACACCCGAATTTCTACATAATTTTATGTCCATTTTCTTCGGGTGGCATTTTGAAACTGGCTACTTGACCGAAATACAACTTCATAAATTAATGCATGAAGCGTTAATGTTTATTAATAATACGACCGAATTTTCGGGTGCCCAATATAAAGGAAAATAAGGGAATCATAAATCCTGGTGGATTTATCGAAGATTCTCCTTAATTAACTATGAATTTATGTCTTCGTCCGAAACCCCAAACTTAATAGTTCAGATCAATAAAGCCATAAAGAAGTGGCATCGATCCGAAGGTCGTCGGTATTTAAATAAATCACAAGTCCAAACTTTAATCACATACGTAATTAACGACGTGGGTTTAAACTCAAATCCGAGTACTTTCCCGGATCAAGTCGTAAATAAAGATTTCTTGTATCGATTGTTTACCGGCATAAACCACTGGTACAACGATATTGGGAAATCTTATATCACCACTCCTATAGTATTAACCATTCATAAATCCAGTTGGAAATTCTTCAAAAATCAAAACCTTCCAGAATTAGCAACCTTCTGGACTCTTAACGTGAATGACCTTCATCAGTAACACCGACCTAGGAAAACGCATTTATTTGGAGATTGAAGGTTGGCATAACCATTACGGTTGGCAATTCTTCAAAAGAGACACACCAATCCTCAAAGATTTCATTCTGCACGTCCAAATTGAATTAGGGTTAACAGAAGACCCAGCAGCACCAGCCACCAATTTTCCAACTCCACACTCATTTCAAAACTTTTCTGAAAGATTTGAATTAGCCATATATAATTGGCATCACGAAATCGGATATAAATATTTGCCGTCTGAGCATATCCCAACTCTGATTCGTTGTGTTTACGATAGGGACGACGTAGAGGCATATATCCACTGTGCTCCAAGGGCATTTTACCATAACGGAGGAAAATCATCCTACCCATAAAAGTTAGTTGTAATTTATGCCATTTCTCACAAACACTGCATTATCTTTGCGAATTAAGGTAGAAATTGCCGGTGGTCATCGGTATCTCACAGTTCCTCAAACTAGGGAACTCATAGAAAATATTTGCCCTAATCTTGGGTAAGTACATCCTCAACAAGTAGTTCCCATTCGTTTCGAACCTCCGCATTCCTTTGACAATTTTTGCCAAAGATTTAAAACTTGCGTGTGGAACTGGTACCAAAACTACGGTTTTCAATACCTCACATACGACCAAATTCTGGAATTATTCGTCCTCGTTTTTAAACGAGACGATTTCGAATCGGCCAAGCATAAAGGACAACGTGCTTTTAATCACGGTTTCAAAAATCCAATTTAGAGTTAGACAGTGAATGTCCTCATTATTAGCCATAACTGTGTACTATAAGGTCGAAAACAGCATTCACCTGTGGTATACCGTTCGAGGGTTTTCACAAATTTCCTTAGAGCAGAAAAACAGATTAGTTGAGTACGTGTGCAAAGATCTACAACTTCAAAAAAGCACACAGTGTCCTGCAATCCATCAAATCCTACGTGCTAAGTGGGCAAGTTTCCCCGATTACTTTAAACGGGCAATCCGAAGTTGGTATTTTGATATTGGCCACGAATTCCTTGGCATCGCCCAACTACAGTATTTATTAACTGTATTTGTTTGAAACTTCTTTAATTCTTTCAGTTAAAATTAACAGAGCGAATGCCATTCGTGGACAATACCACTCTCAACCATAGGATAAAAGCCGGAATTTCTTACTGGGAACATCAAGTAGGATATCATTACCTAAGTAGATATCAAGTAGATCAACTCATCCAATACATATTAGTCAGGTTAGGATTGACAGGTCACCCACATCCTCCAGTACAAGGTCAATATTTAACTCCTCATACATATGAAAATTTCTCATCACGCTTCCGTGAAAGCATAACTGTCTGGCACGACGGTCCTGGTCGTCAATATTTAACTCAAGCTCAAAAACAACGGATATTTATCGAAATATTAGAATTCGATACCATTAGTGCCGTTGTTTACCAAGTGCCAAGAGTTTTTCGTTGCAACTAACAATATAAGGGTATAATACATGACGTTCGTTCCGCCAAGTCAATTGAATACCAGAATTATAGCAGCCATAACCAATTGGGAAACTCTTATCGGTTCCCAATTTCTCAGTGAACAGCAAGTAGGGAAACTTACTAAATATATCCTTGTAAAGTTAGGTTTAGCTGGAGTGAATCATCCAACTCCCGGTGACTATTTCCTACCACATACCTATTCGAATTTTTCAGGTCGTTTTATGGTCGCAGTTATACAGTGGTACCAAGAAATAGGTCATCAATTCATGCCCTCTATTCAAGTAGACGCCCTCATTAACGAAGTTTTCGAATACGAAGAACTGAATTCCATGGTGTATCAAGTTCTGAATATTTTCAAAAAGTAATTAAAAACGGGAAAGACGTATGTCATTCCTTTTACCTGCTATTCTTTTACAACAGGTGGAACACTCAATTCGCTACTGGTATAATATATTAGGCCGTAGCATAATAACTCTGGAACAACTTGAACACTTAATCGAATTCGTATCCGAATATTTGGGACTTCGGTTAACAAACAGCACCTCCACGGCTGTATATATCCCTCATCCGAGTTTGCAAAACTTCCCTGAGAAGTTACGCCATTCGATTCTTAGCTGGTACTATATCTTCGGTTTCCAATATCTGACCGAACCCCAAATAAACCAAGTAATCCTCATAGTCTCCATTTATGACAAAGGTTG
This sequence comes from Dicyrtomina minuta, assembly GCA_949802685.1. Lineage (NCBI taxonomy): Eukaryota > Metazoa > Arthropoda > Collembola > Symphypleona > Dicyrtomidae > Dicyrtomina > Dicyrtomina minuta. Next base: position 263,927 of record CATKUY010000379.1, read on the forward strand.
GGTTGATTTCGTGGCGTCAACAGTAGAAAATTCCTCATAAAAGAGTATTAGAACGTATGTCTTTTGTTTTACCGGTATTGTTAATTGCCAGGGTCGAACAAGCCCTTAAATATTGGCATCACTCAGTGCAGTATAAACAAATCACTGGTGAACAGTTAGGTTTCCTAATTGCATATGTACATCATCATCTTGGTCTAAGAGAAACTTCCACATCTCCCATAGCAACTTCCGCAGATTCTCTCACTTCGGAGAATTTTAGGATCCTGTTCAATATTACTTTGCAAAGCTGGTGGAGTGATCACGGTTATCAGTACTTAGCATTAAACCAATTTGACGTTATCCTTAGGGAAACTTAAAAAATATTTCGATTCCAACCCTGTATTAGGGGAACCTTGGAACTGAATTCACACAAGTAAAAACATATATGTCCAATTTAAGTCCATTCCAAGCCATCAAAAGAGTAGACGATAGCATAAGGAATTGGTATAAAATAATAGGGCGTCATCAAGTAAATCATCACCAACTTAAGGACATCATAATATTCGTCATTCACAAATTGCAAATACCTCCAGGTGTAGGTACTCTATTTGCGGAATCAATTCCCCACCTAAACCTAATCAATTTCAATTCCAAAGTTACTCAAGCCCTTAAGGACTGGTACGTTGAATTAGGCCAGGGTATTCTTTCCATCGAAGAAGCGCAAGTTCTTTTCAGTGTGGTCTTGAGTCACGACGAATTAACTAGCCTGAACTTGGAAGAATTAACTAACGGGGAATAAACCCTTTCCAATCCAATCGAGTCACGAAAATTCTTAAATTAGAAAGTCCATGAGTTTCATGTAACCCACCCTACTTGTCAAACGAATTACCGATTCAGTGCAATATTGGCATTCCACTGTGGGACATCAATTTCTCGTTGCATCTGAAATCGAATTCCTATTAATTTGGATTTTTGACAAGTTAGGTTTATACACTGAATTTCAACCCAATAGTCCAATCGTAACTGAAATACCTCACCTAAACGTGGCCAATTTTCCAGGAAAATTTCGTCACGCAGTATTATCTTGGTACTACGATTACGGACATCGTTACCTTACCTATAATCAAACCGAAGATTTCTTCATTGTTACAAGTGCATTCGATAATTACGGCGGATTCTGTTAATGGTGATAGAATAAAATTCATTGTTTACCATAAATAGAATTCACTTAAGAAAATAAATGAACTTCATTGACTCCAAAATCCTAGTTAAAAGAATCATCGATTCAGTAAAGCATTGGCATTCCACTACAGGATACCCATTCCTTCCTGAATCCAAAATCGATTTCCTATTAGCCTACTCATTAAATAACTTAGGCCTATATAAGGAATTACATCCCGACAGTCCTATAGAAACTGATTTCTCTCATCTCACAGTCGCCAATTTCGACGACAAGTTTCGTAACGCCGTATTAATTTGGTTCTATAGCTACGGTCATCGTCACTTGACACTTGATCAAATCGAAGAATTCTTCGATATCACAACGGCATTCATCAATTTCAACGGGTCTCATTGACAGTGACCCAATACCTAAACACATAGATAATTTAAATGCCAAATGTACTTCGGCACACCCATCGAAGTTAAGAACCAAATAATAGCCCACATTGATTATTGGTATATTATTGAAGGTAGTCAGACTCAACACGATAAAACACTGTTTCTTGAGTGGGTCTTAGCCAGGTTAGAAATTCAAGAGAATCGCAATTCTCCAATCCAAATTACCCACCCAAGATTAACTCCTCATAAATTCTTAGAATTTTACCAGGAAGCGTTGTATTGCTGGTTCCTTTTTCGTTTTGAAAATCCGCAAGCAGTCGTACGTCTCTTCCGATTCATGTTATTAGCTGCCCAACACGATCATTTTGATGAACTTCAATAACACCGATAAATTAATTACTCGTATTTCCCATGACGTTGGGTATTGGTACATTTTAGAAGGTTCTAATCACTTCTCTCACTCACAGGCCGAAAATTTAATAGAATTTATATTAAATAAATTAGGGCTTTAAGAGAATAAGAACTCCCTAATAGCCACTACAGCCTCACACCTAAATCCAGAAACTTTCACTACCAAATATCAAGCGCCGTATTAAATTGGCTCTGGAGTCAGAACCAGACTCCAATAGCTTTTGCCCATTTTGGCATTTATTTTTCCGTGATATCCGAAATTATACACCCTGAATGAATTTTCCAGGGCCAGTAGAATTAGTCTCTCGCATTAAAGAGACCACTAAACACTGGTATACCATTGAAGGAAATAAATTCATCAGTGAGACTCAATTAAATTCCTTCATAGACTTCGTCTTACATAAGCTATCATTAAGGTCCGGCCAAAACGGTCCCATAGCTCAGACGAGCTCCCATTTAACCGAATTTACATTCTTTGAAAAATTTAAGGACGCCGTTTTTACTTGGCAATTCCTTATCTGTAACCCTCCATTTACAAGACAGCAAAGTCTGAAATTCTTCAGAATCTGTCATACTTACGATATTTGCCCCAGCGCAAATCCGTGAATTCGCGAATTAAATGAATTGGATAAAGCATCCAAATTTCGCTGCAAGATTCACACATTCAGTTCTTCAGTGGCACCTTAAAGAAGGTTTCGTACACTTAACAGAACAAAAATTAGACGGTTTTATTACCATCGTATTAGGTTTTCTCAACGTCAGCGATCATATTTTCGGAGACGCCGCTACAGTAGCGGAGTATCAACAATCGTTACCTGAACAATTCCGATTCCGGAAGTTTAAACCAGATTCGGAAACACATTAAAATTAATTAAGAACAAAGTTAAGGATATAATCTTAAATTAATTATTCCCGTAAAGATATAAATGTTAATCTTACTTTCATTATCAAATATTGACGTAATTATAATATTTTTAGTTTTAATTATTTACGTAGCCATTTCTTTCCCCAGAAGACTCAGACCCTTCCGTTTCCCTTGGGAACTTGTAAATCCCACTAATCAGTACTAAATATTTTTCATTTCCTTATGAATAGGGTTAGAACAACTCATACTGCCCGTCAAATCGTGCAAAGCATAGTACTGTGGTATCGCAGACAAGGACATAGACACCTAACCTGACTCCAATTATTCGGTTTTATAGTCTTCATCCTAAATCTGATGAGGAAAGGAGCGTTCAAACGCTTTTATTAGAACTCACTGGGAAAGCATTTGGAATAGAATTAAACGTCAATCCCAAGGTCTTAGGCCTCTTTACCGTCAACTCCGTTGACAGAGTGACCCTCCATAACATCGTCCCGTTACTTAATCCAACCGGACTTTAGAAAACCAATCACAATCTTGTAGTTTCAGATTTTGAAATTCGGGAGTCAAACAGCCTCTCGAATCTCAACTACACCACTCTTCGTAGGAAATAAATATAAAAAATCGGGACGCAAACAGCGCTTCGTAACTAACCAAGAACCCGTAGGTCAAGAGATCAAAAAGACAGAAAATATAATCACTACGATATAGAGAGGTTAAAAGTTATAAATAATTTTTCTTGTTTTGAGTCCTCATTATTTACAGTTCATGTTCAATCGTACTAGAGAAACAGTACTACGCTTTCGCGATTGACGCCATTCATTGGTTTTACCAAGGAGGTCAAAATATAACCACCCTTAACCACCTATTTATGGTCATTGTCATTTACTACGCCGTTTTTGATATTGTCAACGATTTCTTCCCGGAACTGGAGATTCAGGAATTAAATAAATCCTTGGCAGCTTTCGGATTTTGGGAATAACAGAGGGAGAGCTTCGCGCCCCATAAATTCACCACCGAGGTTCCAAGAATTTAAAATTAGGTATTCCTGCATCCCCACGGGGGAAAATAAAGAAATAATAAACACATAAGTAAAAGTAAATACACTTTCCTATTTTGAAAAAGTGAAAACTTCCATTAATATTTATTCCAAAATTGTGAGAACAGGTGGAGGTCCGCGAAAAGCTATAAGCCGTCTCCGGCCTCATCACTAACTTGCGAGTGTTCAGTTAAACACCCAATACCCACACCAATCCGTTCTCACAACTGGAAGCAATTCGGAAGAAATCACTTTTCAAAATCTCTCAAGAAAAACCAGCCCGAAGCGCACGGATCCTAAGAAATCCGACACTCACGGACTGATTTTCACCCACCCACACCCAAAATTTTAAAGTTCCAACAGGCCAAAGCCCCGAAAACCACCCACATAAAATTCAAAATAGATAGGTTTAACAAATAAATAGTAAGTAAAGATAGTAACAAGTTAAAAAGGTATGGACTAAACCTTCTACCAATCTCTAGGTAAAGAACCGCGGGGAAAACAGAGAAGCGGAGAAAGTCCACTTTCACCAATTCTCACCACTAATTAAGAAATTAACTCATAAGTTAGTTAGGTTTCAAATATATATCTAAGAATAAGAACTCACTTAAGTACTAAAGCACTACACATAAAGATAATTTTATCCTTTGACCCCCCGTAAATCATCTAATTTTATCAAAACCGTCATGAGTGACGCTAGCGATCGTGAGATTCCCATCGTGGATCTCAATACAACAGGTCCTGACGGGGATTCCGACACTGCCTCAAATATGAACCAGACAGTTGTCCCCAAGAATCCCCTAGGAACTAAAGATCAATCACAGAATAAAAGACAGAAAAAGGGCCCTATTGCCTTTTCCTCTAACAAACCAAAAAGGAATACCGCCAATGAGGCGGGCACTTCTCGTTCAGATTCACATTCGGCCATCAAACCAAAAAAGAAAAGAACGAAGGTTAAGAGTACAGAAAAGGACCAACGAAGTGGTTCCGAAACCTCTTCTTATGGATCTGCCGGATCGGAGGCGGACACTGGTTCAATTCGTACACGACCAGATCCTCAACCCTCCGATATAACTGACCTGAGTCGTTCCGCCTTAGAACGAAACATTGACAACCATACACGTACAATTGTTGATTATGCTGTCAGAATTGAAGATCCATATGATGAATATATTGTGTTTCAATCCAGAAAAATTCCACTTCCCACGGATCCTTACATCACTACTAGGGGTGATGGACATTACAGAGGATATTTATTGGAAGTGGATCCTACGGACTCTCGAATTGATCCGAAAATACGGGTCATAAGGAAACACGAGGATGTCTCTGATATTAGGCCCGTATATCATTTTGAAGTTCAAGATAGTAGGGCAGCTGCAGAAATAGTCTCAGCGTTCGAAAATGAAACGGGATCCTCATGTCCGTCGGCTACAGACACACAATTTGCATTTCATCGCGTAGAGTCAAATTCGGACATTTACCCGTCAGGTCAAAGAGAAACATCCATTCCGGAAACTCTCAATCTGACAGTACATACTTCTCGTAGCCGCAGTGAAATCGATTATCATATGAGACATTGGTACAAGGATAGACTGTATCCTCCATCTCAAATTGATCACTTGATAAGTGAATTGGACGATGAATTTTACCGCACCATAGTGAGGTTTGCCAAAAGGCAAGAATGTTCTTTAGAAATAGCTGTATGGAATCACATGCATACCCCAAATCCTCAACACTTAATAGTAGCGCCTGTATCTTCAAACAACGGATACAAATTTTATTCGAAAGACCGAGCGAAGAGCGATCCTCCGGAATTTATTCGTCCAAATTCACCTCTCACTGAAACAGGACACATTAGTGATCCTCCACAACCTTATGAAATTCAAATGGGGCAACGGCGCAAAATTCGCGCACCATCCCCAACTCCTCCGATCACGCAACAACAGCTTCAAGCCGCATTTGGTTCCGTGAACTTGGAGGAAATCCCTAATTCACAACGAAAGAGCCAAAGGCCTTCGCATTTCTTAAAGCCTCCTTATATGTCAGGAGCGCGAGAATTACCACCTCCAATTATAGATCAAAATGGGAACCGAATCCAAGGTCATCCACGACCTTCCATGATTCAACCCCCAATTCCTTCGAATAACAGGTACACCGTTCAAACCCCGTCCTCAATATTAGGACCGTTACCAGCTGTTCCTCTGGGAGCAGCGTTCAAAGTGCACCAAGCACATGCTCCAAATCACGCCACCCCTCCTGAGTCAAGGAACAGGGAGACGCGGCACACACAGGAAACTTCCAGGGACTATGAACACCAGTACTCAAGGACTCAGAGGGAGGCTCCGAACAGAGCGCGAAATCCCAATGATCCGAGGTTTTACGTTCCGGAAGACCCGTTTCATGACATTCCAAGGGGAAGACCCAGGCCAAATCACAATCCGGTTTACAGTGATGGACATTTTCCACCACAAGCTGAAATCAATGTCCATCCACCACAGTACGTCAATAGGGAACCTTTTTCTCAACCTCAACCGAGATCGATTATGGCACGGGCCCCCACAATTAGTAATGACAGAGATGGATCGGTACCTCGTCGTCCGAGAGATGACCGACGCCGATCCCCACCTCAAAATTTCAGACATGCTCCTCCGAGGAAACCCTCCAGAGATAGTAATCATGGGAACAGGGATCGTCATTGCAATGCGCGAGACCCATCCCCCAGAACCCATTAGCGTGACTCAAATCCAAGGAACAACTCACGCGACGATCGCCGTCAAAGAGAACCATCTCCTAGATCAAACCGTCAATCAAATACCAGGGAGCATTCCCATCAAAATCGTGAGTACAGGGAACTTTCCCCCCAGTCTCCTCCGAGACGTGAATATCACTCTAATAACGCTCCGAGTGATCACAACGTGAATTTTAGGAGAGCTTCCCCAAGGCGAAGTTCACATCATGCCTCCTATTCTAGGGACCCATCTCCTCGTCATAATCGAAATGAGCGTGAGCAATCGTCAAGACGAGAACGACGTCACAATTCCAATTCTCGAAATAGGGAACCATCACCTCCGGATAATCGACACTTTCGTTCTCGTATGAGTCGCTCATCCCCTCCACGACATTCGAGTCGTAGGGGTAGGAGTCGTAATAGACGTCGTTCGTCTTCCTCAAGCGAGGATTCAGGTCGTTCTCAAGTACCATACCCACCCTCACCATGAGGTAGGCCAGGCCACAGGCGAATGCCAGTACCTCAAATTATCCTCGATGACCATGAGAGCATCAACTCTGCTTATGGTCACTTTAGACAGACGAAAGTCATAGAAATTCTACCGAAATATGACGGTGACACACTTGCCGAAAAATGGGTGGAGCAATATAACTCCTATATCACGTTATATTCGCTCCCTCCTTCGGTCGTCATTACACGCTTAGACATGATCTTCAATGGTCAAGCGGGTCGATGGTGGGAAAATAATCAGAAAAAGTTTCTGTCTCGCCTTGACTATGCTAACTTTGAACAATGCGCTACTGTGTGAGATAAAATTACCCGAGCACTCATTGCTAAATTCGATCACAATCATGTGTCTGAACGTGCCTCCGCAAACCTGAGCAGTACAGATTATCACGAAAACCAAAGTGCTAGTGACTACATCGCCGTTTGAGGCGAATGCCTCGACCTCATAGATCCCTGCATGAATAGGGAAACCCGAATGAGAAAACTCATAAGTGGGTTGCCTGATGAACTCAAACCGTTCGTAGGAACATGTACCGATGAAAAAGGTCTTCGCATAGTTCTACGACGTGAAATAACTAAACTCCGAGAAACAAAGGCAGCTACATCCAAACTAAACCCAGATTCGGTAAAGACTTCGACTCCTTACGTGTTCATACGTGGTCTCGATGTCGAATCGAATCATCCATATAAAAGAAAACCGACCGATGTCCTTCATCGTGACTATTATGTCGCCTGGGACGCGTTGGAATATCAAACTGCCGATACGTCCATGTACAGCGCAGCCCAAAGAGAAGCTGCTAAAAACGATAAAGGACGAATGAATTGCATGAGATGTGGCAATGATAATCACGGGGCAAGAAAATGCTTGACAGCTCTTCGAGAGCAGGGTCGCATTATCCCTCATCCAAAACCAAAATCTGCGCAAAATAGGTCCAGCGGGAATTCCTCCTCTGGGAGTAAACAGAACAATAATGTTCCTAAAGTTCATACTCCACCGAAGAAATTTGAAAGTGAACTTAAAATTAGTGAAAAACTTAAACCTTAGTTCTTAATACAAAATGTGCTTCAAAATGCGAACTCTTGTGCTTCACGCTGGGGAGATAAAATTTCAGTGAACAATAACGAACAGTTATCTTACCCGTGCCTTTCTCTTTTAACACTTTTCTTAAATAGATGGATTCTTCTCCATCCTTATCAGACAGCGACAGTGATTGGCCCGAAATGCCAGAAGCTCCCCCAAGATCATCGCTACCTCCATATAGGATCGATGATAAAATCGTCGCGATCTTATGCGAGACCATCGCTACTCTTCAAAAGAAGATATACAAAAAGAAAGGAATTCGATAAATAGAAGATACCCAGGATTCGGCTCTCGACTCAAATTCTCTGAAAGCCCAAGCGAAACGGGTAATTCTTAAGCTCATTTCTAAAATCGCCTTAAAAGAAATTGAAAAACAAACTGAAAAAGACAAGAGCATACAGATGCAATTATACAAAAAGTCTATCGAAATGATTATCGACGGATTCCAACGCGTTTCCGATAACGACGAACCTCCCCTAGACGAATTTTTGGGGAAAATCCAGAAGCAGATGGGATTTGTGATGATGAAAATCCGTCAATCCCGTTTCAATGATAAAATAAGAGGAAAAACCCCATTTCCCCTTCAACACTACCTCCAAAAAAAATTTCATGGTGTATCCCGCGGATTCCAATACTGGGCAATACACTGACTCCGAAGAGGATACCGAATCCGAATCAGACAGGAAAAGTGAGTCCGAAAAAGATGAGGACTACAAGCTCCCAGTTTCTCAGAGAAGACTGCGGTTGGAAGAAAGGCACCGCCGGGAGCGATCAGCTAAGAATCCGGCAAACTCAAAACCAAGTGCCCCCTTCACCCCTCAGTCTACTCCAAAACGGATCCGACCCCGTGGGCGCTACTATAAGACTCGCCCTGATCCTCCAGTGGAAACGGATCCTAACTTCAAATATGTCTGGGGACCCCCTCCGAAAATGACAGATGAACAAAGGCTCCAACGTAACAGAGAGAACAAAAGGCGCCGTCGGAGGAATTCAAACTCTAAAACCAAAACCACCGGAACACCTCGGTGTGATTGGATCCGCACAGCAGTTACCCCTCTGAGGGAATCAGAACCAGTTGCCGGTCCGTCCGGAACACAGCAACCAAACGTTCGCCCAGCTCCTCCCTCAATACCAATAAACGCCCCGAGCGTATCAATAGAGAAGTTTTTAGGATCTTTCGCCGCGAGCAAAAATCTCTTTTCTATGATCGTCACAAGGGAACAAGTAAGAGATGCCATAACCGCGGCAAGAATCCCTTACGCTCCGAGTTCAAATCTGTTAAAGTCGGGATCCCAATCTCCACAAATTTCTCAGAATTCGGAATCTCCAAAGAAAGCTTCGTCTACTTCATCCCAGATGAAAATCAATTTACATCCTGGACCTTCGGGATTCGTTGCTTCACCGCCTCCTTCTCAAGGGACCCAGTTGACTCCCACAGGAAGCAGTAAACCAAAAGTTATTGGACAAAATTTTGCAACACCTTTGGCAGGAGGAAGGCCTCCAATCCCTTAATATCCAGGGGGAATCAGATTCTTAGGCGGACGGCCTATCCCAGGTCTTAACCCTCCATTCTCTGGAACTTCAAAAAGTGCTAAGGCATGGGCTACGTATGAAAAGCCACCCCAGAAAGAAAGGAAAGAGCCATCACATACATGGACTCCAACTCAGGCAGAGGCTGAAAAATATCCCTCGTTCCTGAAGAATCATCAGGAAAAAGATCAACAACCGAGCCAACCCTACTTATTGAAACTGACTCCGAAGGAATCCGAAAAATACTCATCGTTCCTTCGAAATTACCATGATCAAAGGGAAGCTCAACGACAACAACATCGGTTCGGTATTCAACCTCCATTATTGTCGGGAGTACGGTTGATTCATTCCAGCCACTTACCCATAATAAATAATAAACCTCGGGTACAGGGCATCGGAAAGATATTTCCTCATCCATCTGGTCCCGCCATCCAAACGCCAGGACCAGGTAAAAGTCCAGTGATTTCAAGTCACGTCAGACCACCAGCCCCGGCGATTCAAGTGGCCGTTCCGGAAGTTCAACCGCCTCCAGTGCAAATCAACACCAGAGATGCACAAAACCAGACTTCTCATCGGGCTCTCCCGGAACCGCCACCTCACAATCAAACCCCAACGGAAATACATGTCCCAGCTATTCGAGAGAGAGCCGACTCGTTGCAACCATTTATCCAAGCAACTGCCCTCCAACTCAGGGACATGGCTATGGCGACCGCACATCAGATATTCATCCAGCATCGATTCCAACTTATAGTCGCGAACCGAGCAAGTCGGTTCCCATATCGATTCATCTTTGAACACGACCCTGAGTACGAACTCCTATTGCAGCCGAAACTCATAAATGAGATCGACCCTATCTGGGGAAGATACCACTTTCGTACGCTGATGTCGAATTTTGTGAATAACCTTAATGCCCGTATGCATTATCAGTTTCGAATCAATATGACTCTCAACTTGCGTAGGCCATTACTCCCAATAGAGTCTAGAATCCGTTATGTTCCCATCGCCCTTCCACAAGTCCAATTGATTCCTGAACATCAACCTCAAAACGAGGTTCACCCGATTTTAATTCATCCGGTAGCTCCTGTCCAAGCCCAAAACCAACTTCCAGCGGCAGCAGCTCACCTACCACCAATTCCCGAAGAGGAAATCCAAGAGGATCCCCAAGATCCCGAAGATGATCAAAATCCCCAATGAAGCACTCTACAAAAATGAAGCACCCCCATAAAAAGTGACTTAATCCCCTTAAAGAAATGAATTAAAACTCCGTTAATAATCTAAAAATGAATTAATATAATCCAGTGAAAATAACTAAAGTATCAAGACCCGAGATTATACCATAAAAATAAATATCTTATCCTCCGTTAAAAATTAAAAATTTATCTCCGTTAAAAATGAATTGAAAGTATGCCATGATGCTGATCTCCGTTGACATCAAATAGGAAACCATTTTAGTCTTAGAAATGATAGAAAGCCAAGTGGCTAATTTAGATCCCTATATTTCCTATTATCTCGTTATCTTTGATACGCTTGAATTTGCCAGAAGTAGAAAATAAGATACCGCTACGCATAACCAGTTAAGTCGTAGGGTCAACCGAATTTTGTTTCAGTTAGAAACTTCATTATTTCATTGTCTTTTGATGTACCCTTTAAGCTTAATTAATCCTCATTTCCAAAAGGGAATTATGCTCAGGAATATCCGTATGGAACCCACCTTAGGATTAATTAAGGAAGCCAAGAATGTTTATCTTTTCACGCATTAGGACGTAAGACGTAGGAGGTTAGCTAGGCTATAATCTTAATTCAATTAAAAATTTTTTTTTGCTACTTTTCAATAATACATTTTTTTGATCACTGATATCGACCCGATCCCAGAGTATCTGGTCGAAATCAAATCTCACGTTGTTCACGAGGGTTATGCTTTAGATTAGTAATCTCAACCGGGCGACCGTTTCATACGGACGGCTCAGTTAAGGTGAAGGGTTTAAAACATTTCCTAGGATGACACTTACATATATTTTCTTTTCTTTAAAATGAATTTCATTTATGCAATTTTGACGTAATAAAAAGGTTCTCAAAATCAATAAAAACCAGATCCAAAAAGTTAGTTCTTTATTCAGCAAAAACCAGATCCAATAATCCAAAATCATAAAAGTAAAGGTTTAATATATGAAATGTGTGTCGTGTCTTCTATTATTTTTGTCCTTAGCCACCCTCCGTGGGGACACGGAGGAATAAAAGGGGATTGTAAGAAGGGAATAGTTTCCACGACACTCGCTCCCACAGGTTCTTTCTAGATCTTCCAGACAGCATCGGCCATCTGACAGAAAAGGAGAGAGACCCATGTGAGGGAAGAATATGAAAGTAATGCCACATGCGATCCTTCGATCTGATGCTTATTGACCAAGAGATGGATTAGAAACGGACGCAGCCCTGCGGCCGAAGATGCATTTCGAGGAAAAAGAAGTGAGAAAGAAAATGAACTCGGCATGCTTCATCAGTCGGAACTTGTTTTTCATTAGGGAAACAAGTTCGTTTTGAGGATCAAAGCACGGCTCAAGCCTTAAAGCACGACTCCACGGACGATTGGATATTCATCTTCATAATTTCCTGTTTTCATAATAATTATATTATTCAGTTTTTAAAAATGAAAAAAATTCATCAGAAGGGAAGGGAGAACATGGAAACACCAAAAGGCTTTAGACGTTTAAAAAGGGGATTGCTCGGATTCCGTCTGTTGGTGTAATCATAAAATGAAGAGAGAGAAACAGAGTTTTTATAGTGAAAATTGCTATATTATAGTTTTTTGGTGCCTCGTGTTTTCCATCTTCGCCGCTCCCCTCTGTGAATTTATATTAGGCTTATTCTGATTGTACTTCGAGGTCAAAAGACCAAATGTTAATATTATAAAAGAAAAATCAAAAGAAAAATTAATAGTTGTGAATTACCTGTATCAACGTTGGATCTAGATCTGAAAACTGTAAGCACTGCCTCGGCAGTGCTCGTAAGAAATCATTGTAAACCATTTGAACTGTAATTATTGTCTGGACGTAAACCTAAAAAGAAAAAGAAAAACAGAGATTAATATTGTAATATTTTAAATCCGTAATGTTGTGGCTCCCAGCCTTATGCTGAAAGGAGAAGATCGTATCATTTTATTTTCAATCTATGTTTCATTTGCCTTCTAAATTAAATTAATTTAACATTAACTATACAATTACCTCTCCTCTCCGATCGTTCGTGTCTTCATTTCATTGGCAAATTCCTTGATTCTCATGTATCGGTATTTCTAGAATTAAGGAAATATTAATTAAGTTGATAAAATTTACCATGTGAAAATGATTGGCATAAATATTAGACGTTGGGTGTAGTTCCGAGGGACTCCCCAAACGTAATTATAGGGACTTGTTCCATTCATAAAAATATGAAAAACTCCATAAAAATGTTAGGCAAAATTGAAGGGAGAGCGAGGGAGCGAACCCGCGACTCTGGCTATCTTTGGGGTTCGCCTCCTTCCTCAATCTTGATGACTTGTCGGGACTCCGGACAATATCTCTCTGTCCCAAGTTTGTCCACCATCAAGCCGCTCTGCCCAACTTCCTGTATCAGCAAAATTAAATAAAATAAAAACCTAAAAATCATTATCCTAAACTAAAATTAAAATAAATAAACATACATTTATAATTTACCTAATTAGGCATCAAAAATTCAAGACATGTGGCTGTTCTGGAGTTACAGAATGGGCGCAGTCGGTGTTTGGGAGCTGAGGCTCCAGGTTAATCAAACACGCGCACTGGCAGCCCTCCCCTGTCTCCGGGATAGGCCTGACTGCGGGAGCTGGTACCTCCAGCGTCAGGCCACATGCCCTCCTGAAATCAAAATAAAAATAAAATAAATATGAATTTAAAACTAAAAACTTACCTATTTAAATACGCAAAATTAAGGACTGAGCAAATTGCTGGAACAGGAAAGCCGGCAACGGAGTGCTCTTGCCATCCAGAATACTCCGCGTCCCAAGAGCCAATTCCTCGCCTTTGACTTTCCTATCCGGCAAGGCTGGAGTTGTGGGCGGCCAGGCCTACGACCTTCACGCCGCTCAGTCCCTCTGCCAAAATAAATGAAAATAAACATATTTAAAATAAAATATTAGAATAAATAATTTAAATAAATGCCAAAATTCAAAGCAAAGGCGTCGCGTTGTGCGGGAGGACGGAAAGAGGGAGGTCCTTGTCACTTGGAACGCTCACTAAGCCAAGGACCATCTCCAATTCCCTCTGCCTCCTGCTCAACGGCGTTGGACGCGAGGGCAGCCAGACCCTTGACCATCGCACCGCCTTGCCTTCCTATAAATAAATGAAAATTAAAACTAAAATGAACGTAACTTCCCATTAAAATTGGAATCATAAAATTGGCAAAAACTTCCGTGGCAGACCGTATTTCCGGGGAGCCTTGGTTGGGTCGTCGGCGGTCATCACGCTCCGTTTGCCTTACACCGTCGACGGCGTCCTTCCGGTCCTCGGGAATGCGGAAGCTCGTGGTGGCGAAGCCGGAAAAATGGATACTTTTCCCATCACCCCGGCCTCTGCCACCGAGCCACGTGCCACTGGAAATATTACAACAGAAAATTATCCTTAAATAGTGAGGAATACTTAACATGAGCGTAAAGTAAATAGCTTAAAATCAAATAAGCTTAACTCACCATAGTAATCATAGGAGATACTCGGCAGTCTGCAGCAGCTGAGCTTCTCCTTCTTTCTCATAGGCCTCCGACCTTCATCGGAGTGGTGGACCCCCTTTTATAAACTAAATCTCTACCATCTGACATTAACTAAACTAAATAAATTAAGTAAAATATAACATCGTGGGTATTGATAGTTTAGCTATCATGGGTGTTGATTAAATAAAATTCGCGGAAATTATCAACCAAGAGGGAAAATAAATCCCTCACCATTTCATGGGGTATAAACATGAGGAGGTAAGGTAAACTCAGGGATGGCCTCCCACCCGCTCTCCGAAGCGGGGGAGTATACCATTTCGGTTTTACTCTTCTTTCTGCAATTAAGCAAAAACCCATCACAAATTGCTTGAGGATTTTTTCTTGGCCCTGATATAATTTTGGCTTCAATAAAAGACATTTTCACAATGTGAAATTAAAAAGTGTAAAAATCTGTGACAACACCCGTGTGACAGATTGTTTATTTCGATACTACTTAACTATACTTTGAACATTACCGCTTGCAGCAAATTTCATTCAATCCACTTGCAAAATTTTTGTACCTCTTTAACTCTCGCAATTCGGAGACGCCATTCGCAGCAATTTTTCGAACACCTATTTTTGGGCAAAGAGCATTCGTACACAGTGCATTCAACGAAAAGACATGACGCTTTTAATAGCAGCGACCATAAATGTCGCAACCTGAATTATCATTATTTTGTTGAGATCATCCTTAAAGGACGTTGCTCAAATCATCATTCTTTCAAAGGTAGGGTCCATAAATGACGTAACCTAAAGTTTCACTATTTTATTGGGATGGCCCATATTATTTTTGTATTGATAGACGCCTTAAATAACGTCACCTAATGTAACAATTTTTATTGGGTTGATCAATGAATAACCAAATCATCACTCTCTAAACAGCTAGGTCTACAAATGGGGTAACCTAAACTTTAACTATTTAATCAGGTTAGTCCATGAATAATGTCACTAAAATCATTACTGTTTTAATAACAGTGACAATAAACGACGTTATCTAAATGATAACTCCTTCAGGGTTCATCCATCCCCATGCTATAACTTGAACATTTGGCAAATGATAATTGTTTAAATGATTTAAAACAATACCCGTCTAATAGCCACTCGTACCAGTGGCGTACGCAGGCCTAGGCCAGGTAGGCCTAGGCCTACCCCGAAAGTTTTAAAAAAATAAATTTTTATTAGGAAAAGTAAGCAAAATTATCATCTAATTATGAAATGGATTCACCTGCTTAAATTATACTGTTTTGTACTTATTGTTTATTTAAATAAACAACTTTAAAGCTATAATAATGTACTTACAGGTTTAGTTTTTAAAATGTGATCATTTTTAATAATAATAAGAATTATTCATAGCACGTTTTCCATAAAAACTATTCCTGTCCGCAACCAACTATATGACATATATTAAAAACAATACTTGAAAGCTCCGCGAGTTCGACCAGTTTTCTTTCTGAAGGAGGCTGGGAATCTTTAAACTCACCCAAATAGATTAAAAACCTTGTAGCAGCTGATATCCAGTATATGACAGTATCCAGTTCCTACTTAAGCGCGCTTCGTCTCCCCCTTCCTCTCGAGACCCCTTCGTTAATGAAACCTACTCTTAAATATATAAAACGTCGCGACAGGTGATGAAAAGCATGGGCGACTGACCAGTTTTTACACTAGGTGTCTTTGAGTCCTCCTCAACCTACCCTGAAAGATTTGAAACCTCAAGGGAAATCTAGCTAGTAGGCGCGAGTGTCCTTAAGGTTTTTGACATCCTTAAAGTTAAGCTATCTTGAAGGGTCCAGCTATTCTTGGAGTTTGAGAAGACTTTAGGTTTTAGGACATGCTTGGGTTGTAGGATTTTTTTGGGTTTTTATACATCTTCGGGGTTTTTAGCCATGTTTGGGTTTTTAGCAATGATTGGTTATTTAGTCATCCTTGGTTTGTATACATCCCTAGGTTTGTATGCATCATTGGGTTCTTGCTATCCTTAGGATTTAGACATGTTTGAGCTTCTCAACAACCTTGGGGTCCTAGGTATTTTGGGTTTTATTAATCTTTAGGTTTTCACATTGCTTTGGGTGTTTGACATCAATTGGTTTTTAGACCTTATTGGGTTGTAAGACATCTAACGAGGAAAGGGTCAGAGGTGATTACGCCGAATCGGCTTCATATATTTTTTTTTGAAAAAACATGTGAAAAAAAGTAGATTACGATTAGAGTAATACAATCTTACAGTTATTATCACTGAGTTAAATACTTCATTTTCAAAAAACTGAAATTGTTGAAATTTCTCGTCGTTACACATTTTTGGGTTTTAATTAGACCTCTATAGGATGGAAGACATCCTTGGGTGTTTTGCACTTTTTAAGTTTACATCCTTGGGTATTTAGACATAAGTGGGTTTTATTACATCTATAGGTGTTTAATGACCGCCGTTGAGATTTAATACACCATATTGTTTCAGACATTCTTGGGTTTTTGTATATCCTTGGGTGCTTAGACATCCTTGGGTTCTTATGCTACCTTTAATTATATGTACATTATTTAGTTAGCTCAAGTGTAGCAAAACTGGCAATGGTAAATTAACCCACCTATAACTCTACCGTCCCTTAAATACCTGCATTTTGAAAAAGAACCTAAAGGTCACGTACTCTTACCAAGTGTCAAGACATAGTGCCCGTTGCTAGAAACCCTTGAATGGCATTTCTCTCTGTACTTGTAATTTCAATTACAACAATGCTTGATATACGGTAACAACAAACAAACCAAACATCACATGTACTAGGAAAAGTAATTGATTCATGATTTTAGCTCTGGAATGGATTATATCAGTTGAAGGTATTTAGTCATGCTTGTAATTTTAAACTCCTTCGGTGTTTTAAATATATTAAGGATTTTCGATATCCTTGGATTTTTAGATATCGTCGGGTATATTATGTAAATCCTTTTATTATAAGATATCCTTTGCGTTTTTATTATTCTAGGATTCTTAGATGCCATTGGATTTGAAGTTATTCTTGAATTATAGGACATCCTTGGTGTTTCAATTATTCTTGGATTTAAGATATTCTTTGGGTTCTTATTTGGGTGATGACATCATTATTTGATCATTTCTAAGGCAACATGAAACATCGATAGAATTTTACATTAATTAAATCTTACACCAGCAACATGGAAAAGCAAGCAATTTGTCAACACAAGATCTTAAATATTCTCGATAAATTCAAACCCCAAGACTTGCCAAAAATCGAAGAATTGTTTTTTGCCCAAGTATCTTATCGTTATTCTAGTACGAAAGTTTTTTTATTATTTGGTACTCAAGGCTCTACAAGTCCTTCGTACTCAAAAACAGGGACAATTAACCCCCAATGACCTGCTTTTCATTTCCCCCCGATTCAAATTTCCAAATAAAGCGATTCAGATTTTTCTTTCACGGTATTTTGAGAACTTAAAAAAAGATTTTCAAATTCGGACTTTCAACATGCTTGTATAAAATGTTACTAATTATGTGTATTCATATATTAACCTTTAAATTGATTATTATTCGTGCGATGTACGATCATGACCCTTATCATTAATTTTTAGTTTTATTAAATATATATATACTAAAACAAGTATAGAAACATTTAGCACTTCAGAGAGCCTTAGATGTGATTTTTTAAAATTCGCAATAGGAAGGGGGGGGGGGTGGGGCTTAAAACATCTGGCCTACACGCAAAAAAATCCTGCGTACGCCACTGGACTCGTACTCTGCCCACTGGTACTAGCAAACCTCGTACCCAGCCCACTTTTACTGGCGCTATTGTTGCCAAGCCAACTTGTACTTGACTCAATGTGAATAGCAATAACTCGTACCAAGCCCACTTGTGTGAGTACTGCTCGTACCCTGCCAGCTCAAACCTTTTGTGATGTGCCCGAGCCCTCTAAAACTAGCACCACTTGTACATTTATAACTCGCACCTGGCCCTCTTGTACCTTCGCTATTCTTATCAAGCCCAATCTTACCATCACCGCTCGTATCCTCTCCATTCGTACTAGCAAAACTCGCACCTAACTCGCTTTAACGGATACTAACTGCGATGGTTTTATGTTAGCCTCACTACATCCGGATTATCTTATCTTATCTTACTATAATATTAATGCAAAAATTTTGAAGTAGCCGCAAAGAATGCTCGAATTAACATCAATTTGGAATCTACAATTACTTTAAAACAGAAATTCGTTTTCAAAGAGTACTTGTACTGCTGAGAAATGTTATGAAGTTAATGAAGTACAATAATTCAAATGAACTTTAATAATCATGCTATTCTGTTGCTTTTAAACGCAAAAATTGATCTAATCTAAATGATACATAACTAAAAAGTCTTCAACCAGGTATCCTTGTGGTTTTATTGGGCTGTATTTAGTTTTATGCTCAAAACGCATACGGGAAGCTACGAGATTCATTTTGCTCGATTTGAGTCTCGAGGATTCACTCAAAAACTCATAGCTTCAGAGTGAAAGTTGGGGAAAGAAAAAATGAGTCGAAGCTATGCTCGCCGAATACTCATTTAGGAAATTCTCTATTGAAAACATTGTGAAAAGCCTCAAAAATTTAGTGCATTGCAATTGTATTAAAGATTTTTTTGATTTTTTAATAATAACTTACGTGTTTTTTAATCCAAAAAATAATAAAGCCATTTAACAAAAATTTTGTCTTCGGGTGGATTGCAGTCATCGGGCTGAATTGCATCGGTTCTTCGGTCTCCGGCTCACTTGCAGATTTCTTCTTCGGGTAGGTTGCACATTTGTCTTCGGCTCTTCGGACAACTTGTGGGTCATATCTTCGGTCTTCGGCCCGCTTGTAGTTCCCCAAGAATCCAAGCTCCTCAGCTTCAAAGCTACACCAAGACAAAGGGGACGTGTTAAAGGATTTTTTGGGATCCAGAAACATCGACAGAATGGAAGATTCACCTTCAAATGGGGTCTATGTGGTAGAGGCTACAAGAAACAAAGAAGCTTTCAAATGCATCTCTTGTGTCACTATGAAGACGCGAAAATGGAGTTCCTTGATAAAAATGATATGATATTTAAACTAGAGCCAGAGCTGAAGCCACAGCCAATCCAGATCCCACCTCAAACTATTTTCGACGCTGAGGTGAGTGTTGTGGAGGACGATCTCGAAGAATCCTGCCAAGGAGATGTAAATCCGACTGATCTTATCCAGACTAAAAATTACCAGGACCAGGAGCATCCCTCAACTTCATCCATGATCTTTGAATTTAATCTCACGAATTTCCAGGTGTCGAAATCAGTCCAGCCGTAATAAAAATGGAGCAACCGGAACCGTCAAGTGAATCAGGTGAAATTTCAAATAACAGAGTGCGACCTAATCATACTAATTATTCAGGACAACACGGTACCAGTAAAAGCTACTTCAGACCTGGAGTAATTTTAAAAATTAGAAGAAATCGACAATAATAAGGTAATCAAGAAGACAAGTGGCATGACGAGGAAGGCAAGACATTAAAAAAGTAGGTTATTAAATGCAAGTGCAAAACCGAAGGATGCAGAATCAGTCCAGTCTCAGCTGGCTGACGGCGGTCTGAAGGTTATCACACTTAAAGAAATGAATCCAATCAAAGGTCATGTTTATTCTAGCTTTGTATTTCAAAATTTCAGATCACAATATTCTAACTATAAGTTTAGCGAACATTGGACTTCTGGGACCCGCACCAGCACCCTTAGATACCCATTGGCAGCAGAGACTGGAGGCTGCTCAGAATGTTCTATTTTGCCTTGAATTATTTTCTGCCCTTGCGAAAGAAGCTATTAATTTGAATGCAATGCCTATTCCACCTTTAGTAGTTGGAAATCAGATCCCAGCTACTTTATTCCCTGGAATTTTACTAATAATTGGTTTATGCCATGGAAATTCAACCAAGAATACAAGTCTTGTTCCCAATGGAACGCAGGGGAAATAAGATCATAATCATGTGTTGGAGCATTCGTTACATCAGTTACTCAGAGAAGTTCATCGACAAAATTCCTGTGTCCCTCTGCCACATCCAGCTTCTGCTCCTATTGGAATCTCGAAGAAGCGAAGATTAGCTGGTCCTATGGCCTACGATCGCTTAGAAGTAAGATATCGTCTGTTACGAACCGAAATGACCCATATCCTATTTAAGCTAGAATCGTAGTGAGATGTCATGAAAAACACGAAATGAGGAAGACGCGTAAAATGTTAATTTAAAAGTTTTTGAAAAGTGCAAAATGTCGTATTTACAAGTGTTTTGACAATATATTTCGTAATTTCTGTAGATAGTGGATTTTTTTGGCTAGAAATGGATATGGGCCATTTTGTTTTTTTACAGACGATATTTAGGTTAAGATTGAATGTTATAACTATGTCTAAGAAATATATTTGTACTGAGGATTCATGGTAGCAACGTGGCAAAGATAAAGTAACACCGTTGATTATCTCATAGAAATATGCTGAATACAAATATAACGGGCTTGAGGTATTTGCCTTTGGTGTATGGAAGTTGCTTTATATTTTTGTTTTTGTTCCTGCAGGGAAGGAATCTTAGAAAAAATAATTTGCCAGGCTCAGCATGAAATTTTGCATTTTGCGTTTGCGAATAATGTACGTATTGGATAGCATAGCAAAGGAAAATAAAGATCATCTCGTTGTTGCCCACTGGGCTTCTTTAAATGCTGTTACTAATTCTTGTGTTCGGATTACATTAATTTCGTCTGGCTACGACACTGCTGCTCGCAAACCTCTAGTAATCCATAATGTTAACGAAAAATCCCAAAAATGTATTTTAAAGGATGGAAAAGCTATTCATCTATCCTACGAGCCTCAAGAACTTCGTGACACTGTTTTATGCCAGGTATTAAACAGAAATGGGCTGATTTACACTTACCTAATTTGCAGTGTGTTACTTACTTGAAACCCTCATTATGTTACATTATTTATTACATCATAAAATTGTTTGGATTTAACTATATTCCAGATTGCAATTCATCAAGTTATGACGCTCTAGTCCTTATCCAAATGTATGGGATGGTCAGTTTTATCAAGTAGTGCACATCTTGGAGTGGGGACTTGTGAGAATTTAGGCATTATGCGGCTAGTAGGGCCCCTCATCCCCATTGGGTAAACTATTACTTGCTGTGCAGACCTATCAAGGCGGTATTCAAGTTTTTGTGGGCTATTCATCTGGAACAAAGTCATCTTTACCCGGCAATTCATGCAGGGACATGGAGTAATGGATGTGGACTCAAATTTTAACATTAATGCATTTATTAATAAGCAATGTGAAACATCTAAGGATAATTTATTTAATCCCGTTTGACTAGATAAACTTGAAGGG
Organism: Dicyrtomina minuta; assembly: GCA_949802685.1. Taxonomy (NCBI): domain Eukaryota; kingdom Metazoa; phylum Arthropoda; class Collembola; order Symphypleona; family Dicyrtomidae; genus Dicyrtomina; species Dicyrtomina minuta. The sequence goes on from CATKUY010000379.1 coordinate 285,723, forward strand.
AAAACATTTCAGAATAAATAAAATGTTTCGGTTTTTAATTCATTGCTTAAGACCAACGTCATCCTTAAGGGTTTATAACAGTTTAGATACAAGCACTGGTTAGTTTTCATCTGAAAATAATAATACTACCCCATGTTGGGGAAGTCCTCCGCACAAACAGGGTGTTGCTAATAAGTAAGTACTTATTAAACTTCAGTCGTCAGTAAACAAATGAGAACGAAAATTTTAAAAGTCGTGCTAAATGTAAGATTCTTTAGGAGGCAATTTTAAACATGCCATTCGAGTAGAATTCTGACGTTCCACTTAGGAAACTGATATTTCTGCTTCGCTTTGTCCTTTCGGATTCAGTCGCTGCGAGCCAGTCGGTGGATGACGCTTTGCTTACATCTACTCATTTAGGAAATTCTCTATTATCAGCAATTCGAATTTAGATTAGGTTATAGATAAGCTAAATTTATTGTTTTGAATTTCGATTATGCTAAGCTGAAAAAAGCCAAAAAATTTCAGATTTCGATTTCGATTTAGCTTAATTCGAAATTTATAAAATTTTAAATTTCAATTCAATAAGATAAAACAAATGTATTTAGCTGTTTTTTATACGCTAAACAGTTAACGTTTTGTTTTTTATTGTATAATTGTGTGTTAAATTGTTATAAGTTTAATATGAGAAACCGAAATATTTAAATAACTTGTTAAACTTAAAGCTTTTTCATGTTTATATTAAATACTAATTCCTTATAGTGGTATTGCTTCTGAAGCCCACGAGATGTTGATTAGAATATTTATTTTCATTAGTAATATAACTGGAAATAATTTTATCGATCAAAAATTTAAGCTAAATCTAGCAATTGTAACAACAGTACTAAAAAGAAAATTATCTACTTTAATGCGGCTTTTTACTAACAGCAATGCAATATTTTATTAACTGTAATAAAATATATACATTTTCAATCGAAAAAATATCCGCTGAAAACTGTTTGGTTAAAAAAAAATACAATTTAAAAAAATTAAAATACAAATATAGTTCTAGACATACTTGACTACATTAAATAAAGGCGCATTGAAGGATGCCTCATGAGGAAGAGCGTGAGTTCCTTTCATTGGAAATTTGCTTTCATAAGTGTGAGTGCCAGAGGCAAGTTTTAGATAACGTAAGGGTGAGCGTAAGGGTAAGTGAATACTACTTCATAGGCATCCCTTATAAGGTGAGCGTGAGTGCAAAGTAAATGACCATCTATGAATATAGAAATCCCGGCTAGGCGGCCCAGTGGTTTAACTACTGAGCTGCTGGCTCGGGGGAGTCGGTTGCGCTCTAGATTGGAGTCGGTGTCGTTGATAAAGCTTAGTATGCCAGTGGGGAGCTGAGCGGGGGTCGGAGTAGGACTTTAAGAAAGTTTGGTGCAGGCTGAAAAAATCCGTGGTGATTATTTGCCTAAGACGGAGTTTCAGTACTGCTTAATTGTAGGTGCCTACTCTGCCTGACTTTCGTACATTCAATGTGTAAACCTAAAATTCTCCCTGAAGCACTTTTATCCTAAGTATACTACAAGCGTCGCCCCCTGATAAAATTTAATAGAGTTGCTCGCTGATGAGTTGGCTTGGCAGAGCGTATTGGAGTAGTGGGGACCGTAAGAAAGTTCTTTCAATTTTATAAGTTACTCTGTTGAGTTGTCCCTCCGATAGTGAAATATAGGCAATTGCAATGTCTGGTGTAAGCCAGCCTAAATATATGCTTGCTAAGTGGTCCGCAGGAAGGAAGCGACTAAATCCAAGTACTACAAGTGTAGAAAATTAAATAATGATGCGAATTTAGATGCGATTTAGTATCATACTACTTCGCAGAATCTTTGAATCACACAGTAAAGTTGCACAGTGAGATATAACCCTAAGGTTGAAAATATCCTAATACATACATACATACATACATACATACATACATGCATACATACATACATATATACATACATACATACATCTATACATACATACATACATGTAGAGGATTAGTAAAAACAGTTGAACATACAAATTTAAATTTCCTGCAAGCCGAAACGAAAAGCCAAAAAAATTCAGCTTACAGATTCAGCTTCCTGTAGAACTTTGGATTCAGATTAAGATTAGGCTTACAGATATTTTGATTTTTAGATTTGTATTTAGATTGAGCTTAACAAAAAATTTAGCTTAATTCAGCATTCAGATTCAGATTAAGCTTTAGCTTGCCATCCCTGTATTTTAATAAAATAGGACAATATACAACTACTGTTAAAACAACTAGTTAATCATCCTCTTAAACATTTAATAGCTAGAAATACTTTAAATGCCATTTTATTTTTTTTGTAATGAGACAATCGAGCATATATTCTTTCCTGTTAAATATTCCTTTGTTAGGCTTCGAACTATTTAAAAAATAAAGTTAATCATGTACTACCAAATTACTTGGCTAAATTATTTAATGTGTGTATATATAACAAAGCAAGAGAAACATGAAGGTCAAGTTCGAAATTAAACTACTGCCAGCAGTCAATATTACCGTCTTTGTCCTTGTTATGGTTTTTGACAGAAATGTGTCATGTCTTTAACAAAAGTCAAAGCTTTAGTATGCACGTCCTAGAATGCATCTGACTGAGACAGTCACTTTAAAAAAATGTTTTAAATGCTTTGGCTCAATAACTTAAGTTATAACTCTTAGAAAATTATTTAGAAAGTTAGCTGACTGTCACTTTTTAGAGGAATTATCTAGTGTAAGACACGGAGCCGGTGACCGGTAGGACCGATCGCACTGACTGAAGCTCCGGTCGGTAAAATTTAAAACATAGCAGGCACGCTCGGGCTTATTTTTTTCTCGCTCTATCTTATTTTTTTGTATATTATTGGTGTTGCAGCATGCTTTAACATATTTATTATTTGCATTTTCAGGTATTATAGAAAATTTTGCATCTCAAAGTGTAATGCCTTCTTACACCAAATAAATATTAATTAAACACTTTAGTGTTGATAGTTTGGTAGCCAAGCCATAATTGTATTTAGGAATTCAATAATTTCATCTTAAATTTATTGTTGTATTAAGTGTAAACATAGTGCTGTAGCAAAGTGCATAGTACTGCTACTCTTGTATTGTGAATAAAATGCTTGCATGGTGCGCACACCGCTAGCATATAGAGCATACACGTTGGCCCCTTTAGCAAAGTGGTTACACGATCTTCTCGTAACGCGAAGTAGTCGAGGTTCGAATCTGTGATGGAGCACATTATTTTTGTGCCCTCTCTCTCAGACGTACTCGATGAATGGCCCTTGTGCCCGCCTACGTTAGATCTGTGCGGGGTTTAGCAGCTTGCGTAGGAGGAAGACTGAGGGAGAAGCGCGGTAGGCCGTCAGACGACGTTAAGGGATACCTGTCTTGGAACTATACCACCCTGGTGGTAGCAAGCCTGCAGACACAGTACTTTCGACGCAATCCCAAGATTCCAATAATCTGTCACAATCGCTTGCTCTACCTCAAAGTTTAAACAGATAAGTACTTTATTAGAATAGTTGCATACAATTATTTTAATTCACTGTTAACATTAAAAAATATCTTGTAAGGGTCTTGTGTGGTTTATTTCTGACTATCTTGTTGATTTGAGCAGACGGTGGCATACTAACTCTGTAAAACATCTATACCTACCTATCTGCCACAAAAAACGAAATCATTATTGGAAAGCGAATTTTATCAAAGTACTCACGCTGTAGATCCTAAAGGTTGTGTTCCGATAAAGTAGTGTAAAGGGGTGTCCAGAGTTGGGTTAAGGACGCTCAACTACTTAAAAGAGATAGCAGGTAATAAAAAAACACATTTCCTAGTATACTGTCTGTAAAAAGCCTTTGCTATGTATCGGACATTCAATAAAGATTTTTTTTATAGAGCATACACCGCCTTTAAAGTGCATTGAGAAGATCATGGACTGTGGTGCATACATCAATGACAAAAATATAGCGCATGGAACAATATTAAAACATTTTGACTATAGTTATATTAAAAGTCATTTGCATGCAAAACAAAATAATTATTTTTTGGACATATGGGCGCTATATAGAGCCTATATAGGTGTAGTCGAGGTATAATATTATCATTATGATTATTTTGTTAGGCTTACAGTCTACGGACGAACAGACCGCATACATTGTAAACAACATTGAAACTTTAGCTTTACTCGACTCACAATTAGACAAAAGATTCTTCTGCATTGTTTATTGGACAATACACTTATGATATTAGCAGCAACTAGTGTCGAAGCCCGAACCAGCACCAGCACTAGATCCTGGTCATGTTCCTCTACGTAGACACTAGTCACCTTTGATATCTGCTACTATCAATACAATCAGTTTTAACTTGTTTACTTTGCAGTGTAAATATTTAATGTTTAAAAACGTAATATGACATTTTAGTGTTCCTTCTTGTCTCTACAGAACGATTGTAAACTAACTATACAGTAAGCTAAATTAAAATAAATAAGAATAAGAACTTAATATCACTAAACCCATTTCCAAATTCCGTTTAATTTCTAATTTTAACTTAAATAGGAAAGATCAAAATTTAAAATAATTAATAGCTTACTATACTATGAAGTTGCATTTTCCATAATAATTATAACTCCGCTGCATTGATTTACAGCTTTCGAAAAGCATTACATATTTACATATATCATCAGTAAAGAACCAAAATGACACACCCATATTTAGCTAAAAACACTATCTATAATAAAAGAAATTAAAATACAATTAAATGATCTTAAAAGCATTAAAGTAGAACATTTTGCATTTTTCGAAAAGCAAATGTAAATAGAACATTTTAGATGTTTCGAAAAGCAAATGTAAATAGAACATTTTGCATGTTTTGAAAAAAATGTAAATAGAACATTTTGCACTTTTCGAAAAATATATAAATAGAACAATTTGCACTATTTAAAAGCAAGTAAATAGAACATTTGTTAAAAACGTGTGCTTCGATAAAACGTTTTACAACTTTCAAAAACACTCAAAAATAGAACATTTCACGCTTTTCAAAAAGATGTAAATCGAATAATTTGTGCTTCGCAAAAACATGTAAAGAGAATATTTCACTCTTTTCAAAAACATAACATGTATCGCAAATAAAACATTTTATAGAGTGAGAGTTCCTAATTGTGGCCACCGGTTGTACATCCGATACGACTCAGTGCATAACAAAATTTCATTTTTGGTTGTAAAATTCGGCATTCCATCTATTGATTTTGCATTTTTGAGTTTCACAAATTTTCAACTAACTAGTAGGACGAATTTAATCAGCCGTCCATAATTAGGAAACCGGCCACCATTAGGCACCTACCTCACCCTACTACTTAAATGCAAACTCATAATATTAACATTTTACTCACATAACTAATATTGTAGCATATTTTTGACATACATAGCTTATTTTAATTGTATAGCTTAAAACAGGGGCCTTTTCAGGGCCGGACGAAGGAATTGGTGTTAGACAGTAATTTGTTTTCATACAAAAACAACCATTTTGATTGTATTGATGGTTAGCTTTGTCAAGCAAACTGTTGTATTTACATGTTTTAGAAAATTGCAAAATGTTCTATTTACATGTTTTTAAGAAAACAAAAATGTTTTATTTGTATGTTTTTGAAATGTGCAAAAAGTTTAATTTGCATGTTTTTGATAAGTCAAAATATTCCTTTTACGTATTTTTGAAAACTGCAAAATGTTTCATTTACATGTTTTTTAAAAATTTAGGCAGCGGGAGCTGCCTAAGCTGGGCGTATTTTCCGGCTCTGGGCCTTTTTAACTGTCCACTAACTATATTTAACTATATTCTCCGTTTTGAAGAAATCAGTTCAAATATGTGTGCATCGTTTGTTTTCGTGTGTGCCTACTGAATAATAATGATGAATAATCTAATATTTAATTACACTTAAAAGCATAAAATATATGTAACAAAATTATGTAAACGTATACTGAGTCCTTTGGGCTATCGTCGTTAGACGACAGTGTCAAGTTTATTTTAATAAAGTTGTCTTTCTCTATTACAAAAAATCAAATTATTACTAGCCATTATTAAGCAGGCTGCACTTAGGCTGAGGCTGAAGGATAGGAGGGAAGTAACCCGACCGTTGTATTGCCGACCGTACAAAAAAAAGTTTTTCGACCGTAATTTTACCCGACTGATAAGTTATTCGACTACAAAACCCGTTACACATTAAAAGATGTGCATAACAAGGTACCGTCCATACAATTTTGAATTCAGTAGAAGTGAAACATTAAATACTAACAGCTCTACGGAGTTCTAGAGAAGACCTATAATAGGCACTCTGCATTGCAAAAAAAATCCAATGCAAGCACATTTCGCCAGCGACGAACGATTATCGCCTCATTGCACAGCAGTGCAATTAGATTAACCGAAAACGTTCGTTCTTTGTTATTTAAGTAAGGCTGTGCTGGGTATCTCTTTGTTGTAGTTACCTACAAAAGGTGACTGTGCGGAAAGCTTGACCCAACTATGCTACCTCTGTAGTTTACCCAACTAAATTACTGTGCAGTAAGGCTATTAGAAAAGATCTCAACTAACTTTTAGTTAGGTCGAGCTAACAGATTTAGGTTTTAATTCAAAACCGATTACCACTTAACTACGTGAAACACCGCTGTGTGGTAATATAGCTCTACTTAATGTTTATTAGACCGGAAATCATGTAAATAATGTAAGCCAGAATATATAAACTATTCTGAGCTTCATCGTCATCTACATTTCTACACGTTTAGAAAAGATCTTGACACGTATGTAGTTAGACCTGAAGCAACAGGTTAGGTTGTTAACTTTGACAAGTTAAGTAGTAAATTTTGAAATTGTCGAGGGTGGGGAAAACTGGTAACTACATGAAACAAGACCGTTGTTGCAAAACCCAACACCTAACTTGTTAACTACACTACACCTGTTGAAGCATTTATATCACTGTATATGTATGCTAAATTAGTAATCCATAGTAAATGTATTGTAGCAGTACAGTAGTTAGGGAGCCAGGTTCGTGAACCTAAAGGGTGAGGTTCGAATCCAGTTATGCGTAGTATTTTTGGTGTTATTTTTCAATTAATGAAATCGTTCAACAGGATAAGTGGTGCATGATCTAACATTTTTGTAGTATACTCAGTCTAACAGATTTCACTGCAAGTCACTAACCATAATCCTGTTGACCGCGGTTAACAGGATTCACTGTGGATGTCGGAGTAACAAGAAAGTAGTTACAATTTAACAGTAAAGTAGTCAATTCAATCCTATTTTTCCAAGGGTGTATGATAGACACCTACTACTGACATCTTGATAATTGCAAATAAATTGACTTAAAAAATTTAGTGAAAACGTCTTACCTTGAAATGTATTTCCTGAAAGCATTTTTAAAAAAGCATCTAAATCCCACCAGAAGGTGATGTGCCCAATATTTTCAAAACATACCCCCTTGTGAACACCAAGCAAATCAAAACCCCGGCCTCCGTAACTAGTTTGTTCATTAGTAGGTTTCAATAAATATTTTGATTTGCATGAAGTAATACTTTAAACATTACACATATAAAATGCACATTATTATCATCACAACAATAGCAAAAAATTACAAAAATTTAGGCGCACACTTAGTTTTATGATTGTAAAAGTATTTGAAAAATGAAAAATAAAAAACTTACTAGAACATTCCTCCGCTAATTTGTAATTGTTGTAAGCCTAGGAGCCCATTTAGAATACAATGGTTTAGAAAATTTGTCTCAAGGTTGTCATTTTTTGTCCATAATATAACAAATTTAAATACCATAATTAGGAACTGCTATTACTCAATAAATATTTATTACAGTCACAAACATTGAATGCAAAACAAATGCGTATTTAAAGATTAAATCTATTATTCAATGCAAGTCATAAATAAATATATTGTAAAACATAAAGCCCAGCTAAAAATAAAAACCTTGGCAAATACATCAAGTAGTCAATAGTAGTAAAAAAAGCCATCACCATCATATTGGCAAAAAATTACAGTAATTTTTTACATAATTTCGACTAATAAACTGCTTATTACCATTAACTATATATAAGGTATAAATTATACAAGCAACGACTATAAATACCACGCTAAAAATTCCAGAAGCACCGCAATGTAACCTATTATTTATGTAATTCTACTTATGAAAGTGTATTAAGTAAGTATAAAATAGATGTAGTTAACATTTTTTATTAGGACACAACATTTAAAAAACAAATTTGAATTTAAAAAACCCAAAACATAGCAAACAAAAGAAGCAAACAAGTCATACCAACACCGCCAATGGTAATTCTGCGTATTAAAATTATTTAAAATTTTAAGTCAACGAGTTAAAATTTTGTAAATACACTATGGAACAAGTAAAATAAATAATTACAAACTACACTATTCAAAAGCTTTGGATTATACAAAAGTTTAATTTGTTTTTTCTACAAAAACAATATACTGTGCGCTATAATAATAACCAATAACTAAACACGATTTGAGACAAAACAAGCTCACAATTATATGGTATACAACATATTACTACTACTATTACTGAAATTGCATTTCAAAAAAACCAAACAATTACTAAAAACAGGCCAACTTTAATTTAGAACTATAACATATCAAAGCAAATATAAGTATTACAAGTTCTAGACACAAATAACAAACATAAGGATATATTCTTCCTTAAATAGCTTAGTACCACAATTATAAGTTAAAAGCAACATGTTCGTTTAAGGAAACAGAAACAACGTTGGAACTACTTAATCAGCTTACAGAAATTTAGGACTAAGTTAACCAAAAAATTTCCCGGCAGAGACAGTATCATAAAAAATGCTATTAAAATAAGAAAATATTTACAACAATAAAAATAAGGCTTTAATTACAATCATTGTAGCAACTACAATGTAACACTACTTACACCAAAAAAGATTTCAATTTAAGGTTACAATTTGGTGGTTACGCTATACAAGGCAACAAGGAAATCAAATACAAAATATTCGAAAGCTTTAGAATACACAAGAGTTTAATTAGTTACCTCCACAAAAACACCATACTATGGCCCATTATATTATTAAAAAATCACTAAACTCGATTCAATACAAAAGAAGCCCACTACATAAAACAACAAAACACAAAAGTTGTAATCACAAATAGCCTAATACCACAACAATGTTTAGAAGTACTAGTTTACAAAAAATCATACAACGACCTAAAACTAGCTTACTTTAATTCAGAACTGTAACAGATTAAAGCAATTACAAGTACTACAAGTTCTTAACAATAATTTGAAACATTAGAATATAATTAACCTAAAATAGCTATTGAATATGATATGATATTATGATATAGTCCCATGGTTTAACTATATAAGAAAGATTTAATTAAAATTACAGTAACTACTAAAATGTATACCATGCAATGGAAATGCTAGTATGCTTTGGAATGTTCTTGACCACCCGCAAACGACGTTTTTTTCAGTTCCGTCATAGACCAATTAACGTTTGTTGTGAGGGTAGGCAGTAACAAAATGGTTACAGTTAACCCACGAAGACACTGCTATTAATTTGTAACTCACATTTATTATTTTTACATTCAGCATACTCACCTGAAACTGACAGTCCTCTAGTGTGAAGTACAGCAAAGGAACGGGTTTTTGATCCGTGAACTTGACCTTGCGAGGAACATTAACAGCAGTGCATTTAACGAATGGACACGGATTTTTTTCAGGATATTTCTGATCATTAAAGTTGCTAATCAAATCGTAGAGATCGGAAGATGCGTATCTAGAACACGCAGATGCGTCAGTGCGACAAACACCGTGTTGTGGGCAATCAGTCACTTCCCAAAAGCATTTAAAGAGTGGGGCAAGCGAGTCAGCAAAAATGTTTTTTTCACATCCACGCACATCAAAGTGGACTAGATATATATTTTTTTTCAGCAATAAAATCTTTGTTCTTAATAACACAAAGCAGCCATTTTGCCTTGGCTTAGTTAAACTGGCGACTTATGACAAGATTGACAATGTTCCTAATTTCTTGTTGCATAATCAGATCTTTGCAGTCTTTTCTTCAAACAAATTAATGGACGTCAGTAAAGTTGTGAAGGGCGTAGGTTAGTGTCATCAGAACATTATAGACAGGGCAAGAGTTAGTAAAAACGTCCCTGCTATTGTCTACAGCATCCGTCCCCCACAAAACAAATAGTACTTTTCGCAACGAAGTTTCAAATCTAAGAGGCTTTGCAACTTGCTGCCCACCTTTATCCTAGCCGTCTACTTCTTTCTCTATCACCTGCTTCTTCGGCGTAATCCAACTGCCTTTTGGCTTTCTTTGCTTGTAACGGAGTAGCATTTTTAAACTGCACGTGATTTCTTTTTGTTAGAGGTTTAGCTGGCGTGATTCGTTTTGGGATTTTTTAAATTTGAGGTGGTCTTTGACGCTTTTGTGCACAAGGCTTGTTTTGGACTTGCTTAGCTTGAAGTTTACCATGTTCTACTCGCAGTTCTTTCTCAAAGCTAACACATCGCCTTTTAATTGCAAAATGTTAAGATTAGCTTTAAAATTAAACTTAAACATCCTAGCATGAAACAGTCTAACTATTGTACTTAATTTGATTCTCATCAATAATAAGTTTACAACATGAGAATTGCAAGTATTTACATTACATAGTTTTACCTATTATCATTTTCTTTGAAGCACGAATGTATCTTTCTATTTTTTGACGCCCAGACTTCCCGTACTCATCTATTTTAACAATTTTATTTTAGTACTCCACAGTCCATTGATGATCTTCATCATGTACATCACCACGAACATCAAACATTATATGTGTGAGTAATGGAGTAAAAGGTAGAATGTCCTTTCGTAGATAATTGGCAACAGAAGGCGAGTAGAAGGCATTCTTTTGAGGTCCCGATGGAGTTGTGCTCAGAACAACAGTGATAGGTGTTTCGTCAATAGTGTCAAAGAAATTATAGGTGAAGGCATCTTTAGAATCTTCGAATTCTTCCTCATCTGAGTCATGGGCTGAAACATCATCATTGTCAGATATGGCTTTTTTAACTCCTTTATGCATATTGTTGAAAAAAAGTCCAAAAGAAGTAGACGACCATGAAGCGGCTCTAGGTTTAGCCCTTGCTGCTTCATTTATCACTTCAAATGTATCTGTACATCTACATAAACACATGCATAGGTATAAAAGCTGGAAGTATATACATAATGTACACAGGTACCGCACACGCATCTTTAAATACGTCAACTAACCTATAGGTGAGTTTCTTTCAAGAAAATCACGAAGTGTTTCCATTTCAGACTCTACAGGCGGAGTGATGAATTCTATAAGTCAAAGAACAAACATCTTATGGACGTAAAACGCACAATCCTCAAGCGTTTTTGCCTGCAAATAACGCTGTAGCAAGTACTTCAGGTCGTCTACTGCTTCAGACGTAGTTTCAGTGCACTTTTGTAAATGCAGCATACAATTTTTCATTTCGCTTTTCTGTTATTTCCTTGAAGCAGTGATTTAGGTACGGCTTGATGTGAGGATCCACTCCAAATGCCTTGAAGGAGGCATAAATCAGTGCCAAGCTAAAATCAGTTAGCACAATGGCTTAGATTTGAATCTACGATCCTGCTTTATTCTAAATTTATTTAAAATTTATCACTTTATTGTTTAATAATTAATGCAAAAACAATTTAATTACTTAAGCAAGCAATGACCACAATTAAACACTTACAAATAGACGCCAGAATCTAGGCATTGAGCAAGAGAGCGGCTGGTATGATCATTGGTGAGAAACTCGCACAAGCAATAGGGGGATGTCCTGCCAATGGATGAGCTACACAAATGGCATACATAAACGTTTTACTAAGTTTCCCGGTTGTTGGGCAAATCTTTTGTATTTCCTTGTACACTTTTCCTGTGGCGTCGATGTGAAATATAACAGCGTATCCGAGTTCGTGAAGAAGCACAAGGAGATTATCTCGCTCTTCACAGAAATAAACGACTCGTAATGGTATTAAACTTAATTCCCTGATGTACAGAGTTCCAAGACTTTTTTTACTCTGATATTCCATCATCAAGTCCAGTACAAGGTCGCTATAGTTGTCGTGCTTTTTCATGTACTTTAATAATTTTTCAGTTGAATATTTTCTTATGTAAAACAACTGCATCTTTAAGTTGAACAATCGGCAAAACATTATACCTCGTTTTCTTTAAAACGCCTCGACTTATCGCGCTAGTGGTATTTCCACCATAAATAGCTTCCATGTCGGCTAATTCATGAACAGCGGTAGCAACAGCGCTTGCACTTCGATTGATCATCATTTCTTGGTGCTTTAAACGTAAATCTGCTCTCAATTGCTGAGCATAGAATTAGTTCTCATCGTGATGAAACTCCTATTCGCTCCTACCATATTACTTCCCGATTAAGATGTTTGTAACGTTTGTACTATTGTGCTATACAAGTATTGTTAAATTTGTAAGATTCACCTGAAATAAAATTTTAGTGGCTGGTTTGGAGTAAACTTCAAACATTCTATTTTAAAGTTGTAGCAGTTATGATGCTTGCACCCAGCATCGCACCATAGGTACTTTGTCCTATGATCGATGTAAATCTTAGTCTTACTAACCGTTGGAACGCAAAACTTATTCTTGGTGAAAAAAACTTAAAGACGTAGTCGGTCCACCCAGGTAATAAAGTTGTCTTCCCGTAAACAACTTTTATATATTCTTTTCACTTATAACAGTCGACTTTAAAGGTAAAATTACGCTCTGGCGGCTCTAAAATGTTTAGATTGGGCTGAATACATGTGAAATGATATCTACTATCTTTGTAGTAAATACGCTGATAATTTCCTGATAATATATGATGAGTATTAATTGATTTTATCTGTAAATTGTGATAAGAACTTTTATGTTGTATGTAACAAAAGTTTGAGAGAGCTGTGATTTGAGAGAGAATTTAGTAAAATGTGTGCTAGAAAATAACAGACTAGAGAACCTCTCTTGTGAAGCCTTGACGAGGCGGCGGAATGTGTCCTTAAAACACAAAATAATTCGTAATAACAGATAATAATGTTAAATGTAAACCATGCCAATGCAAACTTATACGGATACTTAACCTAGAGTCACAACACACGACGCACGAACGCAGACACAAACTTACCCTTAATTTGTTTTTGTTATACCTAAAGCAATAATGAATAGGCGTTAAATGCTTTTCAATCAGTTTACTTCAAAAACCAGCAGCCAGTTTCCCCCACAGACCATTCTTCTGTTTTCGACTAGCACCATCCCAGTCTTCCATACTCGTACACATAGGAACCATTGCCGTCGAGATATTCTCAGCTTTTAATTCTTTCAGTGTTCGACTTATGTTCACCAATTAGAGATCCCTACACAACAAAACTGTAATAATCATAATATTTTGAATATTGAAAACGTAGACATCTGAAATTTTGAGTTTTGAAAAAAAATTCTTTGCCCCCTAATACTGAGTCTGAAGATTACAAATCTGCAATTAGAATTTTAAAATGTTGACTGCATTTGGAAATAATTTCAGGGACCTGAAAATGTTAAATTTTTGAGATTTAAAAAAAATCAAAATTAGAACAAAAAATTCTTATCCCCTGTACAGCTGAGTCTAGAGATAACGGATCTGCAATTAGCATTTTAAAATGTTGAATAAATTTGAAAATAATTTCAGGAACGTGGAATTGGTAAATTTTAGAGATTTTATAACAAATCGAAATTTAAACATAAATGTCTTCCCTGCCGTGAACCTGAGTCTGAAGATTACGAATCTGCAATCAGAATTATAAAATCTTGAATGCATTAGGTAATAATTTCAGAAACGTGGACTTAATAAATTTCAGAGATTTTATAAAAAATGGAAATTTAAACATGAATGTCTTCCTCGCCGTGAAACTAAGTCTGAAGATTACGAATCTGCAATCAGAATTATAAAATCTTGAATGCATTAGGTAATAATTTCAGGAACGTGGACATGTTAAATTTTAGAGATTTTGAAAAAAATCAAAATTTGAACAAAAATGTCTTTTCCTCTGTAGAACTGAGTCTGGAGATTACGAATCAGCAATATGAATTACAAACTGTTTGATGCATTTAGAAATAATTTAAGGAACGTGAACATGTAAAATTTTGAGATTTTTAAAAAAATCAAAATTCGAACAAAAATGTCTTTTGTCTTGTAGAACTAAGTCTAAAGATTACGAATCTGCAATTAGAATTATAAAATTTTGAATGCATAAGATAATAATTTTAGGAACGTGGACATGTTAAATTTTAGAGATTTAAAAAACAATTAAGATTTAAACACAAATGTCTTCCCCCCTGTAAAACTGAATCTAAAAATTACGAATCTGCAATCAGAATTTCTAAATGTTGAATGCATTTGAAAATAATTTCAGGAACGTGGACATGGTAAATTTTAGAAATTTTGAAAGAAATCAAAATTTTACCAAAAATGTCTTTTCTCTTGTAAAACTGAGTCTGAAGATTACAAATCTGCAATCTGAATTTCAAAATGTTGGATGCATTTAGTAATAATAATAGAAACGTAGACATGTTAAATTGTTAAGATTTAAAAAAAATTCAAAATTTGAACAAAAAAGTCCTTTCCTTCGTAGAACAAAATCTGGAGATTACGAATCTGCAATTAGAATTGTAGAATTTTGAATGAATTTAGAAATAATTTCAGGATTGAAGACATAGTAAAGTTTAGAAATTTTTTAAAAAATCAAAATTTGAACAAAAATGTCTTTCCTCTTGTAGAACTTAGCCTGGAAATTACGAATGTGCAATCAAAATTTTAAAATGTTATATGCATTAAGAAATAATTTCAGAAACGTGGACATGGTAAATTTTAGAGATTTTCAAAAAAATCAAAATTTAAACATACATTTCTTCCTTCCTCCCTGTGAAACTGAGTCTGAAGAATACAAATCTGCAATTAGATTTATAAAATCTTGAATGCATTAGAAAATAATTTGAGAAACGTGGACATGTTAAATTTTAGAGATTTTGAAAAAAATCAAAATTTGAACAAAAATGTCTTTCCTTCTGTAGAACTGAGATTGAAAATTACGAATCTGCAATCAGAATTTAAAAATGTTGGATGCATTTGGTAATATATTTAGGAACGTGGACATGGTGAATTTTAGAAATTTAAAAAAAAATCAAAATTTAAAAAGAAATGTCTTTTCTCTTGTAAAACTGAGTCTGGAGATTATAAATGTGCAATATAAATTTTAAAATGTTGGATGCATTTGGTTATAGTTTTAGGAACGTGGACATGTTAAATTGTTAAAGTTTACGAAAAAATCAAAATTTAAACAAAAAAGTCTTTCTCCCTGTAGAACGAAATCTGGTGATTACGAGTTTGCAATTAGAATTATAAAATTTTAAATGGATTTGGCAATAATTCCGGGAACGTGGACATATGGTAAAATATTCAAGATTTAGAAAAAAATCAAAATTTGAACACAAATGTCTTTCCTTCTGTAAAACTGAGTCTAGAGATTACAAATCTCCAATCAGAATTTAAAAATGTTAGATGTATTTGGAAATAATTTCAGAAACGTGGACATATATAATTTTTAAGATTTAAAAAAAAATCTAAATTTAAACAAAAATGTCTTTTTCCCGATCGAACTAAGTCTGAAGATTACGAATCTGCAATTAGAATTGCAAACTGTTAGATGCATTTGGAAATAATTTTGGTAACGTGGACATGTAAAATTTCTAAGATTTAAAAAAAAATCAAAATTTGAACAAAAATGTTTTCTGCTTGTAGAACTAAGATCGCAGATTACAAATCTGCAATCACAATTTTAAACTGTTGGATGCATTTGGAAATAATTATAGAAACGTAGACATGTAAAATTTTTTAAGTTTTAGAAAAAAATTAAAATTCAAACAAAAATGTCTTTCATCCTGTAGATCTGAGTCTTGGGATTACAAATCAGCAATATGAATTACAAACTGTTGGATGCATTTGGAAATAATTTTGAAAACGTGGACATGTAAAATTTTGAAATTTTGAAATAAATCAAAATTTGAACAAAAATGTCTTTGCCTCTGTAGGACTGAGTCTGAAGATTACGAATCTGCAATCTGAATTTCAAAATGTTGAATGCATTTAGAAATATTTCCAGGAACGTGAACATGTTAAATTTTAGAGATTTTGAAAAAAATCAAAATTTGAACAAAAATGTCTTCCCCTCTTTAGAACTGAGTCTGGAGATTACGAATCTGCAATAAAAATTTTAAACTGTTGGATGCATTTGGAAATAATTGTATCAACGTAGACATGTAAAACATTTTAAATTTTAGAAAAAAATTAAAATTCGAACAAAAATGTCTTTCTCCCTGTAAAACTGAGTCTAGAGATTACGAATCAGCAATATAAATTACAAATTGTTGGATGCATTTGGAAATAATTTTGGGAACGTGGACATGTAAAATTTAGAGATTTTGAAAAAAATCAAAATTTACACAAAAATGTCTTTTGTCTTGTAAAACTAAGTCTAAAAATAAGGAATCTGCAATTAGAATTATAAAATTTTGAATGCGTTTGGTAATAATTTCAGAAACGTGGACATATATAATTTTTAAGATTTAAAAAAAAATTTAAATTTAAACAAAAATGTCTTTTTCCCGATCGAACTAAGTCTGAAGATTACGAATCTGCAATAAGAATTGCAAACTGTTAGATGCATTTGGAAATAATTTTGGTAACGTGGACATGTAAAACTTCTAAGATTTAAAAAAAAATCAAAATTTGAACAAAAATGTTTTCTGCTTGTAGAACTAAGATCGCAGATTACAAATCTGCAATCACAATTTTAAACTGTTGGATGCATTTGGAAATAATTATAGAAACGTAGACATGTAAAATTTTTTAAATTTTAGAAAAAAATTAAAATTCAAACAAAAATGTCTTTCATCCTGTAGATCTAAGTCTTGGGATTACAAATCAGCAATATGAATTACAAACTGTTGGATGCATTTGGAAATAATTTTGAAAACGTGGACATGTAAAATTTTGAAATTTTGAAATAAATCAAAATTTGAACAAAAATGTCTTTGCCTCTGTAGGACTGAGTCTGAAGATTACGAATCTGCAATCTGAATTTCAAAATGTTGAATGCATTTAGAAATATTTCCAGGAACGTGGACATGTTAAATTTTAGAGATTTTGAAAAAAATCAAAATTTGAACAAAAATGTCTTCCCCTCTTTAGAACTGAGTCTGAAGATTACGAATCTGCGATAAAAATTTTAAACTGTTGGATGCATTTGGAAATAATTGTATCAACGTAGACATGTAAAACATTTTAAATTTTAGAAAAAAATTAAAATTCGAACAAAAATGTCTTTCTCCCTGTAGAACTGAGTCTGGAGATTACGAATCAGCAATATAAAATACAAATTGTTGGATGCATTTGGAAATAATTTTGGAAACGTGGACATGTAAATTTTGAGATTTTGAAAAAAATCAAGATTTACACAAAAATGTCTTTTGTCTTGTAAAACTAAGTCTAAAAATAAGGAATCTGCAATTAGAATTATAAAATTGTGAATGCATTTGGTAATAATTTAAGGAACGTGGACATGTTAAATTTTGGAAATTTTGAAGAAAATCAAAATTTAAACATAAATGTATTTCTCCCCCGTGAAACTGAGTCTGAAAATTACAAATCTGCAATCAGAATTATAAAATAGTAAATGAATTTAGAAATAATCTTAGAAACGTGGACATGTTTATATTATAAAAATTTTGAAAAAAATCAAAATTTGAACAAAAATGTCTTCCCTTTTGTAGAACTGAGTCTGAAAATTACGAATCTGCAATCAGAATTTTAAATTGTTGAATGCATTTGGAAATAATTTTAGGAACGTAAACATGCAAAATTTTTAAGATTTTGAAAAAAATCAAAATTTAAACAAAAATGTCTTTTTCCTTGTAGAACTGAGTCTGAAAATTACAAGTCTGCAATCGGAATTTGAAAATGTTAGATGCATCTGGAAATAATTTCAGGAACGTGGACATATTAAATTTTTGAGATTTAAAAACAAATTAAAATTTGAACACAAATGTCTTTCCTTTCGTGAAACTGAGTCTGGAGATTACAAATCTGCGATTTAAATTTTAAAATGTTAAATGCATTTAAAAATAGTTTTAGGAACGTGATGATGTAAAATTTTTGAGATTTTGAAGAAAATAAAAATTTGACCAAAATGTTTTATCCTCTGTGGGACTGAGTCTGGGGATACCGAATCTGCAATCTGAATTTCAAAATGTTGAATGCATATAGAAATAATTCCAGGAACGTGGACATGTTAAATTTTAGAGATTTTGAAAAAAATCAAAATTTAAACAAAAATGTCTTTTGTCTTGTAGAACTAAGTCTAAAAATTACGAATCTTTAATTAGAATTAAAAAATTTCGAATGCATAAGGTAATAATTTTAGGAACGTGGACATGTTAAATTTTAGAGATTTTGAAAAAAATCAAAATTTAAACACAAATGTCTTCCCCCCTGTAAAACTGAGTCTAAAAATTACGAATCTGCAATCAGAATTTCTAAATGTTGAATGCATTTGGAAATAATTTCAGAAATGTGGACATCGTAAATTTTAGAAATTTTGAAAAAAATTAAAATTTTAACAAAAATGTCTTTTCTCTTGTAAAACTAAGTCTGGAGATTACAAATCTGCAATCTGACTTTTGAAATGTTGGATGCATTTGGTAATAATAATAGGAACGTGGACATGTTAAATTGTTAAGATTTAAAAAAAATTCAAAATTTGAACAAAAAAGTCTTTTTGTCTGTGGAACAAAATCTAGAGATTACGAATCTGGAATTAGAATTCTAGAATCTTGAATAAATTTGGAAATAATTTCAGGATTGTAGACATAGTAAAGTTTAAAAATTTTTTAAAAAATCAAAATTTGAACAAAAATGTCTTTTCTCTTGTAGAACTAAATCTGGAAATTACGAATGTGCAATCAGAATTTTAAAATGTTAAATGCATTTAGAAATAATTTCAGAAACGTGGACATGGTCAATTTCAGAGTTTTTAAAAAATTTAAAATTTTAACATAAATTTCTTCCTCCTTCCCTGTGAAACTGAGTCTAAAAAATACAAATCTGCAATTAGAATTATATAATCTTGAATGCATTAGGTAATAATTTGAGGAACGTGGACACGTTAAATTTTAAAGATTTTGAAAAAAATCAAAATTGAAACATGAATGTCTTCCTCCTCGTAAAACTAAGTCTGAAAATTACGAATCTGCAATCAGAATTTCAAAATGTTGGATGCATTTGGTGATATATTCAGGAACGTAGACATGGTGAATTTTAGAAATTTTGAAAAAAATCAAAATTTGAACAGAAATGTCTTTTCTCTTTAAAAACTGAGTCTGGAGATCACAAATGTGCAATATAAATTTTAAAATGTTAGATGCATTTGGTTATAGTTTTAGGAACGTGGACATGTTAAATTGTTAAAGTTTACACAAAAATCAAAATTTGAACAAAAATGTCTTTCCCTTTGTAGAACTGAGTCTGAAAATTACGAATCTGCAATCAGAATTTAAAAATGTTGGATGCATTTGGTAATATATTTAGGAACGTGGACATGGTGAATTTTAGAAATTTAAAAAAAAATCAAAATTTAAAAAGAAATGTCTTTTCTCTTGTAAAACTGAGTCTGGAGATTATAAATGTGCAATATAAATTTTAAAATGTTGGATGCATTTGGTTATAGTTTTAGGAACGTGGACATGTTAAATTGTTAAAGTTTACGAAAAAATCAAAATTTAAACAAAAAAGTCTTTCTCCCTGTAGAACGAAATCTGGTGATTACGAGTTTGCAATTAGAATTATAAAATTTTAAATGGATTTGGCAATAATTCCGGGAACGTGGACATATGGTAAAATATTCAAGATTTAGAAAAAAATCAAAATTTGAACACAAATGTCTTTCCTTCTGTAAAACTGAGTCTAGAGATTACAAATCTCCAATCAGAATTAAAAAATGTTAGATGTATTTGGAAATAATTTCAGAAACGTGGACATATATAATTTTTAAGATTTAAAAAAAAATCTAAATTTAAACAAAAATGTCTTTTTCCCGATCGAACTAAGTCTGAAGATTACGAATCTGCAATTAGAATTGCAAACTGTTAGATGCATTTGGAAATAATTTTGGTGACGTGGACATGTAGAACTTCTAAGATTTAAAAAAAAATCAAAATTTGAACAAAAATGTTTTCTGCTTGTAGAACTAAGATCGCAGATTACGAATCTGCAATCACAATTTTAAACTGTTGGATGCATTTGGAAATAATTATAGAAACGTAGACATGTAAAATTTTTTAAATTTTAGAAAAAAATTAAAATTCAAACAAAAATGTCTTTCATCCTGTAGATCTGAGTCTTGGGATTACAATAAGCAATATGAATTACAAACTGTTGGATGCATTTGGAAATAATTTTGAAAACGTGGACATGTAAAATTTTGAAATTTTGAAATAAATCAAAATTCGAACAAAAATGTCTTTGCCTCTGTAGGACTGAGTCTGAAAATTACGAATCTGCAATCTGAATTTCAAAATGTTGAATGCATTTAGAAATATTTCCAGGAACGTGGACATGTTAAATTTTAGAGATTTTGAAAAAAATCAAAATTTGAACAAAAATGTCTTCCCCTCTTTAGAACTGAGTCTGGAGATTACGAATCTGCAATAAAAATTTTAAACTGTTGGATGCATTTGGAAATATTTGTATAAACGTAGACATGTAAAACATTTTAAATTTTAGAAAAAAATTAAAATTCGAACAAAAATGTCTCTCTCCCTGTAGAACTGAGTCTGGAGATTACGAATCAGCAATATAAATGACAAATTGTTGGATGCATTTGAAAATAATTTTGGGAACGTGGACATGTAAAATTTTGAGATTTTGAAAAAAATCAAAATTTACACAAAAATGTCTTTTGTCTTGTAAAACTAAGTCTAAAAATAAGGAATCTGCAATTACAATTATAAAATTGTGAATGCATTTGGTAATGATTCAAGGAACGTGGACATGTTAAATTTTAGAGATTTTGAAGAAAATCAAAATTTAAACATAAATGTCTTTCTCCCCCGTGAAACTGAGTCTGAAAATTACAAATCTGCAATCAGAATTTTAAAATAGTAAATGAATTTAGAAATAATCTTAGAAACGTGGACATGTTTATATTATAAAAATTTTGAAAAAAATCAAAATTTGAACAAAAATGTCTTCCCTTTTGTAGAACTGAGTCTGAAAATTACGAATCTGCAATCAGAATTTTGAATTGTTGAATGCATTTGAAAATAATTTTAGGAACGTAAACATGCAAAATTTTTAAGATTTTGAAAAAAATCAAAATTTAAACAAAAATGTGTTTTTCCTTGTAGAACTGAGTCTGAAAATTACAAGTCTGCAATCGGAATTCGAAAATGTTAGATGCATCTGGAAATAATTTCAGGAACGTGGACATATTAAATTTTTGAGATTTGAAAACAAATTAAAATTTGAACACAAATGTCTTTCCTTCCGTGAAACTGAGTCTGGAGATTACAAATCTGCGATTTAAATTTTAAAATGTTAAATGCATTTAAAAATAGTTTTAGGAACGTGATGATGTAACATTTTTTAGATTTTGAAGAAAATAAAAATTTGACCAAAATGTTTTATCCTCTGTAGGACTGAGTCTGGGGATACCGAATCTGCAATCTGAATTTCAAAATGTTGAATGCATATAGAAATAATTTCAGGAACGTGGACATGTTAAATTTTAGAGATTTTGAAAAAAATCAAAATTTAAACAAAAATGTCTTTTGTCTTGTAGAACTAAGTCTAAAAATTACGAATCTTTAATTAGAATTAAAAAATTTTGAATACATGAGGTAATAATTTTAGGAACGTGGACATGTTAAATTTTAGAGATTTTGAAAAAAATCAAAATTTAAACACAAATGTCTTCCCCCCTGTAAAACTGAGTCTAAAAATTACGAATCTGCAATCAGAATTTCTAAATGTTGAATGCATTTGGAAATAGTTTCAGAAATGTGGACATCGTAAATTTTAGAAATTTTGAAAAAAATTAAAATTTTAACAAAAATGTCTTTTCTCTTGTAAAACTAAGTCTGGAGATTACAAATCTGCAATCTGACTTTTAAAATGTTGGATGCATTTGGTAATAATATTAGGAACGTGGACATGTTAAATTGTTAAGATTTAAAAAAATTCAAAATTTAAACAAAAAAGTCTTTTTGTCTGTGGAACAAAATCTAGAGATTACGAATCTGGAATTAGAATTCTAGAATCTTGAATAAATTTGGAAATAATTTCAGGATTGTAGACATAGTGAAGTTTAGAAATTTTTTAAAAAATCAAAATTTGAACAAAAATGTCTTTTCTCTTGTAGAACTAAATCTGGAAATTACGAATGTGCAATCAGAATTTCAAAATGTTAAATGCATTTAGAAATAATTTCAGAAACGTGGACATGGTAAATTTTAGAGATTTTAAAAAATTTAAAATTTTAACATAAATTTCTTCCTCCTTCCTTGTGGAACTGAGTCTAAAAAATACAAATCTGCAATTAGAATTATATAATCTTGAATGCATTAGGTAATAATTTGAGGAACGTGGACACGTTAAATTTTAAAGATTTTGAAAAAAATCAAAATTGAAACATGAATGTCTTCCTCCACGTAAAACTAAGTCTGAAAATTACGAATCTGCAATCAGAATTTCAAAATGTTGGATGCATTTGGTGATATATTCAGGAACGTAGACATGGTGAATTTTAGAAATTGTGAAAAAAATCAAAATTTGAACAGAAATGTCTTTTCTCTTTAAAAACTGAGTCTGGAGATCACAAATGTGGAATATAAATTTTAAAATGTTGGATGCATTTGGTTATAGTTTTAGGAACGTGGACATGTTAAATTGTTAAAGTTTACACAAAAATCAAAATTTGAACAAAAAAGTCTTTTTCCCTGTAGAACGAAATCTGGAGATTACGAGTATGCAATTAGAATTATAGAATCTACAATCGATTTGGCAATAATTTCAGGAACGTGTACATGTTAAATATTTAAAATTTAAAAAAAAATCAAAATTTAAACACAAATGTCTTTCCTTCCGTAAAACTGAGTTTAGAGATTACAAATCTCCAATCAGAATTTAAAAATGTTAGATGCATTTGGAAATAATTTCAGGAACGTGGACATGTAAAATTTTTAAGATTTTGAAAAAAATCTAAATTTAAACAAAAATGTCTTTTTCCCGATGGAACTAAGTCTGAACATTACGAATCTGCAATTAGAATTTCAAATTGTTAGATGCATTTGGAAATAATTTTGATAACGTGGACATGTAAAATTTCTAAGATTTTGAATAAAATTAAAATTTCAACATAAATGTTTTCTGCTTGTGGAACTGAGATCGCAGATTACGAATCGGCAATCAAAATTTCAAATTTTGGATGCATTTGGAAATAATTATAGGAACGTGGACATGTAAAATTTTGAAATTTTGAAATAAATCAAAATTTGAACAAAAATGTCTTTGCCTCTGTAGGACTGAGTCTGGAGATTACGAATCTGCAATCTGAATCTCAAAATTATGAATGCATTTAGTAATAATTTCAGGAACGTGAACATGTTAAATTTTAGAGATTTTGAAAAAAATCTAAATTTAAACAAAAATGTTTTTTTCCCGATCGAACTAAGTCTGAACATTACAAATCTGCAATTAGAATTTCAAATTGTTAGATGCATTTAAAAATAATTTTGATAACGTGGACATGTAAAATTTCTAAGATTTTAAATAAAATCAAAATTTGAACATACATGTTTTCTGCTTGTAGAACTGAGATCGCAGATTACGAATCGGCAATCAAAATTTCAAATTTTGGATGCATTTGGAAATAATTATAGAAACGTAGATATGTAAATTTTTTAAATTTTAGAAAAAAATTAAAATTCGAACAAAAATGTCTTTTTCCCTGTAGATCTGAGTCTGGAGATTACGAATCAGCAATATAAATTACAATCAGAATTTAAAAATGTTAAATGAATTCAGAAATAATTTTAGGAACATGGACATGCAAAATTTTTAAGATTTTGAAAAAAATCAAAATTTGAACAAAAATGTTTATTTCCTTGTGAAACTGATTCTGAAAATTACAAGTCTTCAATCGGAATTTGAAAATGTTAGATGCATCTGGAAATCATTTCGGGAACGTGGACATGTTGAATTGTTAAGATTTTAAGAAAATCAAAATTTAAACACAAATGTCTTGACCCCTGTAAAACTGAGTCTGAAAATTACGAATCTGCAATCAGAATTTCTAAATGTTGAATAGAAATAATTTCAGGAACGTGGACATGGTAAATTTTAGAAATTTTGAAAAAAATCAAAATTTTAACAAAAATTTTTTTTCTCTTGTAGAACTGAGTCTAGAGATTACAAATCTGCAATCTAAATTTTAAAATGTTGGATGCATTTAGTAATAATAATAGGAACGTGGACATGTTAAATTGTTAAGATTTAAAAAAAATTCAAAATTTGAACCAAAAAGTCTTTTCCTCTGTAGAACAAAATCTGGAGATTACGAATTTGCAATTAGAATTCTAGAATCCTAAATGAATTTAGAAATAATTTCAGGATTGTAGACATAGTAAAGTTTAAAAATTTTTAAGAAAATCAAAATTTAAACAAAAATGTCTTTGCCTCTGTAGGACTGAGTATGAAGATTACGAATCTGCAATCTGAATTTCAAAATTTTGAATGCATTTAGAAATAATTCGAGGAACGTCGACATGTTAAATTTTAGAGATTTTAAAAAAAATCAAAATTTGAACAAAAATGTCTTTCTTTCTGTAGAACTGAGTCTGGAAATTGCGAATCTGCAATAAAAAGTTTAAACTGTTGGATGCATTCGGAAATAATTATATAAACGTAGACATGTAAAATTCTTTAAATTTTAGAAAAACATTAAAATTCAAACAAAAATGTCTTTCTCCCTGTAGAACTGAGTCTGGAGATTACGAATCAGCAATATGAATTACAAACTGTTGGATGCATTAGGAAATAATTTCAGGAACGTGGACATGTAAAATTTTTAAGATTTTGAAAAAAATCTAAATTTAAACAAAAATGTCTTTTTCCCGATCGAACTAAGTCTGAACATTACGAATCTGCAATTAGAATTTCAAATTGTTAGATGCATTTGGAAATAATTTTGATAACGTGGACATGTAAAATTTCTAAGATTTTGAATAAAATCAAAATTTCAACATAAATGTTTTCTGCTTGTAGAACTGAGATCGCAGATTACGAATCGGCAATCAAAATTTCAAATTTTGGATACATTTGGAAAT
Source organism: Dicyrtomina minuta (assembly GCA_949802685.1). Taxonomy (NCBI): domain Eukaryota; kingdom Metazoa; phylum Arthropoda; class Collembola; order Symphypleona; family Dicyrtomidae; genus Dicyrtomina; species Dicyrtomina minuta. The sequence goes on from CATKUY010000379.1 coordinate 311,210, forward strand.
AATTATAGGAACGTGGACATGTAAAATTTTGAAATTTTGAAATAAATCAAAATTTGAACAAAAATGTCTTTGCCTCTGTAGGACTGAGTCTGGAGATTACGAATCTGCAATCTGAATTTCAAAATTATGAATGCATTTGGTAATAATTTCAGGAACGTGAACATGTTAAATTTTAGAGATTTTGAAAAAAATCTAAATTTGAACAAGAATGTCTTTTTCCCGATCGAACTAAGTCTGAACATTACGAATCTGCAATTAGGATTTCAAATTGTTGGATGCATTTAGAAATAATTTTGATAACGTGGACATGTAAAATTTCTAAGATTTTAAATAAAATCAAAATTTGAACATAAATGTTTTCTGCTTGTAGAACTGAGATCGCAGATTACGAATCGGCAATCAAAATTTCAAATTTTGGATGCATTTGGAAATAATTATAGAAATGTAGATATGTAAATTTTTTAAATTTTAGAAAAAAATTAAAATTCGAACAAAAATGTCTTTTTCCCTGTAGATCTGAGTCTGGAGATTACGAATCAGCAATATAAATTACAAACTGTTAGATGCATTTGGAAATAATTTTAGGAACGTGGACATGTAAAATTTTTGAGATTTTGAAAAAAATCATCATTTAAACAAAAATGTCTTCTCTCCTGTAGAACTTAGTCTAAAGATTACGAATCTGCAATCAGGATTTGAAAATGTTGAACGCATTTGGAAATAATCTTAGGAACGTGGACATAGTTAATTTTCAGAATTTTAAAAAAAAATCGAAATTTAAACAAAAATGTCTTTTCTCTTGTAGAACTGATTCTGGAGATTACGAAGCTGCAATCAAAATTGCAAACTGTTGGATGCATTTGGAAATAATTTTGGGAACGAGGACATGTAAAATTTGTGAACTTTAAATAAAATCAAAGTTTAAACAAAAATGTCTTTCCGCCTGTAGAATTAACTCTAAAGATTACAAATCTGCAATCAGAATTTCAAAATGTTAAATGCATTTGGAAATAATTCTAGGAACGTCGACATGTACATTTTTGAGATTTAAACAAAAATCGAAATTTAAACACAAATGTCCGTCCTTTTGTAGAACTAAGTCTAGGGATAACGAATCTGCAATCAGAATTTTATAATGTTAGATGCATTAGGAAATAATTTCAGGAACGTGGACATGTAAAATTTTTGAAATTTAAAAAAAAATCAAAATATAAACAAAAATGTATTTCTTCCTTTAAAACTGAGTGTTAAGATAACAAATCTGCAATCACAATTTCAAAATGTTGAATGCATTTGGAAATAATTTTGGAAACGTGGACATGTACAATTTTTGAGATTTGAAAAAAAAAATCAAAATTTGCACGAAAATGTCCTTTGCCTTGTAAAACTGAGTCTGAAGATTACAAGTTGCAATCAAAATTTAAAAATTTTGGATGCATTTGGAAATAATTCTGAGAACGTGGACATGTAAAATTTTTAAGATTTTAAAAAAAATTAAAATTTGAACAAAAATGTCTTTTTCTTTGTAGAACTAGGTCAGGAGATTACGAGTCTGCAATCAGAATTTAAAAATGTTAGATGCATTTGGAAATAATTTCGGGAACGTCGACATGTAAAATTTTTAAAATTTTAAGAAAAATCAAAATTTGAACAAAAATGTCTCTTTTCTCGTAGAACTGAGTCTGAAGATAACGAATCTGCAATCAGAATTTTAAAATGTTGAATGCATTTGAAAATGATCTTGGAAACGTGGACATGTAACATTTTTGAGATTAAAAAAAAAATCAAAATTTGAACAAAAATGTCTTTTCTCTTGTAGAACTGAGTCTGGACATAACCAATCTGCAATCCGAATTAAAAAATCTTAGATGCATTTAAAAATAATTTCATGAACGTAGACATGTTTTATTTTTGAGAATGTAAAAAAAATCAAAATTTAAACAAAAATTTCTTTTCTCTTGTAGAACTGAGTCTGGACATAACGAATCTGCAATCAGAATTTCAAATGTTAAATGCATTTAAAAATAATTTCAAAAACGTGGACATGTAACATTTTTAAAATTTTAAAGAAAATAAAAATTTAAACAAAAATGTCGTTTTTTCTGTCGGACTGAGACTAGAGATTATGAATCTGCAATCAGAATTTGAAAATAGGTAATATATTTAGAAATAATTTCAGGAACGTGGACATTCGTGAATTTTAGAGATTTTGAAAAAAATCAAAATTCAAACAAAAATGTCTTTCCTTTTGTAGAACTGAGTCTGGAGATTACAAATCTGCAATACGAATTATAAATTGTTAGATGCATTTGGCAATAATTTCAAGAACGTAGACATGGAAAATTTTAAAGATTTTAAATTAAATCAAAATTTAAACAAAAATGTATTTTTCCTTGTAGAACTAAGTCTGCAGATTACGAGTCTGCAATTAGAATTGAAAAATGTTAGATGCATTTGGAATTAAATTTAAAAACGTGGACATGTAGAATTTTAAAATTTAAAAAAAATCGAAATTTGTACGAAAAGGTCTTTCCTCTGTAATACTAAGTCTAGAGATTGCGAATTTACAATCCGAATTCAAAAACTTTAGGTGCATTTGGAAATAATTCCGAGAACGTGGACATGTTAAATTTATAAGATTTTACAGAAAATCAAAATTTAAACAAAAATGTCTTTCCCAAGTTGAACTGAGTCTTGAGATTACGAATATGCAATCAGAATTTTAAACTATTAAATGCATTTGGAAATAATTTTTGGAAACGTAGACATGTAAAATTTTTAAAATTGAAAAAAAAATCAAAATATAAACAAAAATGTATTTCTCCACCTAAAACTGAGTTGTAAGATAACAAATCTGCAATCACAATTTCAAAATGTTGAATGCATTTAGAAATAATTTTGGAAACGTGGACATGTACAATTTTTAAGATTTAAAACAAAAATCAAAATTTGCACAAAAATGTCTTTTCCCTTGTAGAACTGAGTCTGAAGATTACAAGTTGCAATCAGAATTTAAAAATTTTGGATGCATTTGGAAATAATTCCAAAAACGTGGACACGTAAAATTTTTGAGATTTTCAACAAAATCAAAATTTGTACAAAAAGTTTTTTTCCCTGTAATACTGAGTCTGGAGATTACGAATTTGCAATCCGAATTAAAAAATCTTAGATGCATTAAAAAATAATTTCATAAACGTGGACATGTATTATTTTTTAAAATGTGAAAAAAATCAAAAATTAAACAAAAATGTCTTTTTCCTTTTAGAACTAAGTCTGAAGATTACGAATCTGCAATCAAAATTGCAGACTGTAAGATGCATTTGGAAATAATTTTAGGAACGTGGACATGTAAAATTTTTGATATTCTGAAAAAAATTAACATTTAAACAAAAATGTCTTCCCTCCTGTAGAACTTAGTCTAAAGATTACAAATCTGCAATCAGGATTTTAAAATGTTGAACGCATTTGGAAATAATCTCAGGAACGTGGACATAGTTAATTTTCAAAATTTGGAAAAAAAATCAAAATTTAAACAAAAATGTCTTTTCTCTTGTAGAACTGATTCTGAAGATTACAAAGCTGCAATCAAAATTGCAAACTGTTGGATGCATTTAGTAATAATTTCGGGAACAAGGACATGTAAAATTTGTAAAATTTAAATAGAATCAAAATTTGAACAAAAATGTCTGCCTGCCTGTAGAATTAAGTCTAAAAATTACAAATTTGCAATCAGAATTCTAAAATGTTAAATGCATTTGGTGATAATTCTAGGAACGTGGAAATGTACATTTTTTAATTTAAACAAAAATCGAAATTCAAACACAAATGTCTTTTCTCTCGTAGAACTTAGTCTGCAGATTACAAATTTGCAATCTAAATTTTAAATTGTTAGATGTATTTGGAAATAATTCCGAAAACGTGGACATGTAAAATTTTTAAACTTTAAAAAAAAATCAAAATTTAAACAAATAATGTCTTCCTTCCTGTAGAACTAAGTCTAAAGATTACAATTTTGCAATCAGAATTTAAAAATAGTAAATGCATTTGGAAATAATTCCGAGAACGTGGACATGTAAAATTTTTAAAATTTTAAAAAAAATTAAAATTTGAACAAAAATGTCTTTATCTTTGTAGAACTAAGTCAGAAGATTACGAGTCTGCAATCAGAATTTAAAAATGTAAGATGCATTTGGAAATAATTTTAAAAACGTAGACATGTAAAATTCTTGAGATTTTCAACAAAATCGAAATTTGTACAAAAAAATTTTTTTTCCCTGTAATACTGAGTCTGGACATAACGAATCTGCAATCCGAATTAAAAAATCTTAGATGCATTTAAAAATAATTTCATGAACGTAGACATGTTTTATTTTTGAGAATGTAAAAAAAATCAAAATTTAAACAAAAATTTCTTTTCTCTTGTAGAACTGAGTCTGGACATAACGAATCTGCAATCAGAATTTCAAATGTTAAATGCATTTAAAAATAATTTTAAAAACGTGGACATGTAACATTTTTTAAATTTGAAAGAAAATCAAAATTTAAACAAAAATGTCGTTTTTTCTGTCGGACTGAGACTAGAGATTATGAATCTGCAATCAAAATTCGAAAATAGGTAATTTATTTAGAAATAATTTCAGGAACGTGGACATTCGTAAATTTTAGAGATTTTGAAAAAAATCAAAATTCAAACAAAAATGTCTTTCCTTTTGTAGAACTGAGTCTGGAGATTACAAATCTGCAATACGAATTTTAAATTGTTAGATGCATTTGGCAATAATTCCAAGAACGTAGACATGGAAAATTTTAAACATTTTAAATTAAATCAAAATTTAAACAAAAATGTATTTTTCCTTGTAGACCTAAGTCTGGAGATTACGAGTCTGCAATTAGAATTGAAAAATGTTAGATGCATTTGGAATTAAATTTAAAAACGTGGACATGTAGAATTTTAAAATTTAAAAAAAATCGAAATTTGTACGAAAAGGTCTTTCCTCTGTAATACTACGTCTAGAGATTGCGAATTCACAATCCGAATTCAAAAACTTTAGGTGCATTTGGAAATAATTCCGAGAACGTGGACATGTTAAATTTTTGAGATTTTAAAAAAAAATCAAAATTTGTACAAAAAGGTCTTTTTCCTGTAAAACTGAGTCTGGAGATTACTAATCTGCAATTACAATTTCAAAATGTTGAATGCATTTGGAAATAATTTCGGAAACGTGGACATGTACAATTTTTAAGATTTAAAACAAAAATCAAAATTTGCACAAAAATGTCTTTTCCCTTGTAGAACTGAGTCTGAAGATTACAAGTTGCAATCAGAATTTAAAAATTTTGGATGCATTTGGAAATAATTCCAAAAACGTGGACACGTAAAATTTTTGAGATTTTCAACAAAATCAAAATTTGTACAAAAAGTTTTTTTCCCTGTAATACTGAGTCTGGAGATTACGAATTTGCAATCCGAATTAAAAAATCCTAAATGCATTAAAAAATAATTTCATAAACGTGGACATGTATTATTTTTTAAAATGTGAAAAAAATCAAAAATTAAACAAGAATGTCTTTTTCCTCTTAGAACTAAGTCTGAAGATTACGAATCTGCAATCAAAATTGCAGACTGTAAGATGCATTTGGAAATAATTTCAGGAACCTGGACATGTATAATTTTTTAAATTTTTAAAAAAATAAAAATTTAAACAAGAATGTCTTTTTCCCTTTAAAACTAGGTCTGAAGATTACAAATCTGCAATCAGAATCGCAAACTGTTAAATGCATTTGGAAATAATTTTAGGAACGTGGACATGTAAAATTTTTGATATTCTGAAAAAAATTAACATTTGAACAAAAATGTCTTCCCTCCTGTAGAACTTAGTCTAAAGATTACGAATCTGCAATCAGGATTTTAAAATGTTGAACGCATTTGGAAATAATCTCAGGAACGTGGACATAGTTAATTTTCAAAATTTGGAAAAAAAATCAAAATTTAAACAAAAATGTCTTTTCTCTTGTAGAACTGATTCTGGAGATTACAAAGCTGCAATCAAAATTGCAAACTGTTGGATGCATTTGGAAATAATTTCGGGAACAAGGACATGTAAAATTTGTAAAATTTAAATAGAATCAAAATTTGAACAAGAATGTCTTTCCGCCTGTAGAATTAGGTCTAATGATTACAAATCTGCAATCAGAATTTTAAAATGTTAAATGCATTTGGAAATAATTCTAGGAACGTGGAAATGTACATTTTTTAGATTTAAACAAAAATCGAAATTCAAACACAAATGTATTTTCCCTCGTAGAACTTAGTCTGCAGATTACAAATTTGCAATCCAAATTTTAAATTGTAAGATGCATTCGGAAATAATTCCGAGAACGTGGACATGTAAAATTTTTAAACGTTTAAAAAAAATTAAAATTTAAACAAAAATGTCTTCCTCCCTGTAGAACTAAGTCTGAAGATTACAATTCTGCAATCAAAATTAAAAAATGGTAAATGCATTTAGAAATGATTTTGGGAACGTGGACATGTACATTTTTGAGATTTAAACAAAAATCGAAATTTAAACACAAATGTCTTTCCTTTTGTAGAACAAAGTCTAGGGATAACGAATCTGCAATCAGAATTTTATAATGTTAGATGCATTAGGAAATAATTTCAGAGACGTGGACATGTAAAATTTTTGAGATTTAAAAAAAAATCAAAATTGGTAGAAAAAGGTGTTTTTCCAATAATACTGAGTCTGAAAATTACGAATTTGCAATCTGAATTAAAAAATTTTAGATGTTTTTAGAAAAATCAGAATTTAAACAAAAATGTCTTTTTTCTTGTAGAACTGAGTCTAGAGATTACAAGTCTGAAATCAGAATTTTAAAATGTTAGATGCATTTGGAAATAATTTCGGGAACGTGGACATGTAAAATTTTTAAAATTTCAAGAAAAATCAAAATTTGAACAAAAATGTCTCTTTTCTTGTAGAACTGAGTCTGGACATAACGAATCTGCAATCAGAATTTCAAAATGTTGAATGCATTTAAAAATGATTTCAGGAACGTGGACATGTAACATTTTTAAAATTTTAGGGAAAATCAAAATTTAAACAAAAATGTCGTTTTCCCTGTCGGACTGAGTCTGGAGATTATAAATCTGCAATCAGAATTCAAAAAAGGTTAATATATTTAGAAATAATTTCAGAAACGTTGACATTTGTAAATTTTAGAGACTTTGAAAAAAATCAAAATTCGAACAAAAATGTCTTTTCTTTCGTAAAACTGAGTCCGGGGATTACAAATTTGCAATGCGAATTTTAAATTGTTGGATGCATTTGAAAATAATTTTAAGGACGTGGACATGTAAAATTTTTTAGATTTAAAAAAAATCAAAATTTAAACAAAGATGTCATGTCTTCTCTAGAACTGAGACTAAAGATTACGAATCTGCACTCTCGATTTTTAAATGTTGGATGCATTTGGAAATAATTTCGGAAACGTGGACATGTAAAAGTTTTAAGATTTTGAAAAAAATCAAAATTTAAACAAAAATGTCGGTCCCCCTGTGAAGCTGAGTCTAGAGATTACATATCTGCAATCTGAATTTTAAACTGTTAGATGCAATTGAAAATAATTTAAGGAACGTGGACATGTAAAATTTTAAGGATTTTAAAAAAAATAAAAATTTGTAAAAGAAGCTAGTAAGAAAACTGTGAAAGAAGCTAGTAAGAAAACTCTTCTTATTATAAAATATATAAAATATTTTTTTTAAAAAATTCTTATTATTTTTTAAGCACTGTACTTTTATTATTATTATTTTTAAATTCTACTGTACTTACTTACTTGTACTGCTACCCATAATTTACACTGATGTAATTTATTTGTTTGTTTAATAGAATACATACTACCATGGAATTATTTATTTATATATTTAGTTACTAACTATACGATATAGTTTTAAGTCCTACTGTAACATAATACACATACTGCAGAACCAGTAGACTAAAACTTGTTTTTTCCATGGGCGCGAACCCTTAGTTCCATTTTCAGCTCTGAACAGTTAACATTAACAGTGAAAACTTACGAATATTTTGTTAAAATTAATTCAGTTTTTGTTTTTTAACTTTATTATTACACAATTCCAATAATTATATTTTAGACTGAATAACCATGGATCCAACGGGTAACTACCTATTTTAGTATTTATTTTATTCTTTACGATATTGAATAATAAACTTTGTACTATGTATTATTATTATCATTATTACTAAAACAATCTAATGGAGTCCATTTTGAACCGCTCCCTTACTATGTATATGTATTCATCGTTAAGCTTGTACTGTGCACCAATATTTTAACTTTAACTTTATTACTAACTTTATTATTATTTTTTGTAACCATGGTACTAATTAGTGTTTTATTTGATTATCTGTATATTCCAGCCTGACGAAATTTGAAATAAACATTGAAACCATCGCCGAATATTTAACATTTACTAGCAAACCATTCACTCTTTTATTAGTCATCACGAGGTGGTCAGATTGGTCGCTAGTTTTCTTACTAGCTTCTTTCACAATATATTATTTCTTTCTGACTTGCATCCCTGCGGATCCCTGGCAATGACAAAATCCGGAAAAAGTTTGCAACAAAATGAGCAATTTCGAAATTTGAAAACAATTATACCGACAAGGGGAACACTGCCAAGAAAACACGTACTTTCATACAGTCTTTCCAAATCCAAACATACTGAATCAAAATCCAAATCGAATGTTACAGGAACACAAGACATCATGGATTTTTCACAATCACAATCACAAATACAAGACTCTCAAGTTTTTGACGAAACAGCTATTACTAAAGAACTACTCAACGAAGTTGACCCCAACAATACTCTAACTATTTAGAAATTTCTTAATTCAACTGACGACGTTCAAGTCAAGAGTTATCTGAATCTTATACAGAAGTACAAAATTCTTCCTTTTCACCATGGTCCGTCTTATGAAAGTTATATAGATGTCCAAAAAGATGATCTACAGTATAAACTAGAAAATGAAAAATCAACCATGGCCAAAGCAATATCTAATTTTATGCTATCTATGCAAACAGCTCACTGTGCATTTAATCTCAACGAAGCTGCAACGCATGACAAGGCAATAATAGAACCTATTCTGAATTTCAAAATTCCTCAATACAAATATATGCCTTTGTCAACATTCATCGACATAGCAAAAATAAAAAATGAATGCGTCATTTCCGCACAGGACACCTATAGCAAAGCACAGGAATTTGTTACAGAATTAAGAATTCTTGAAGCCATGGAATTTATTTACAACGACCTTACTAGAGTTAACCAAACCGATAGTGAAGACGGGGATTCAGAAGAGGAGAAATTAAAGTCATTAAAATTCTTTCTCGGTATTAGTTTCTTCCGAGCAGAGTCGGAGATGATCAAAAAATTTCCGGGCAAGCCTCTTAATGGAAATGAATATACTTCCAAGATTAAAGTATCACTTCCTGTATGGCGACGTAAATGGAAAGACGCACCTTCACCACCAGTCTGCTATTACGCCACTCACCTCTGTAACAAAATCAGAAATGATTTAGTCATTTTTGACAAAACTGAAACCATGGAAGAAAATAGCAATATTACCAATTCACAATCCAAACCAAAACAACCCTCAAGTTTTAACTGAGATACTATACCAAACAGAAAGAAGGAAAACTGGAATGGCAAGTCGAAGAAACCTGCAACCTTTAAACAGCACAAACAATCACGACCGAGAACGAATACGCAATTAACCTTGAGCAACCTGCAAGAATGGATGAAAACTGGCAAAGGAAATCAAGATAAACAATTAGGCAATATTACTTCCCGATGACAACTACCGATCTCGGCGCAACTTAACTTCTCTTAAACCCAGGTACATCGTAATCGTAAATATTTTAACTGTAAACTATGGCTTTCTGAATTTAATTTAACTGAAAATTTTAAAAATGAAATTCAAAATTTATATCAGATTACAAAATTAAGTCCATCAATAATTCATAACTTAACTGAGATAAAACTACCGTACATACTTATAATGATATTAAAACTAGGTAGTAAGTTCGTAGCTAATTACAAACCTAGTAAGCTTCTAATAGAATAATATGTACAAGAAGCATTACAAAAAATTTCATGGAAATTATTTTTTGACTGCCAGGATTGTGATAGTGATTATAGTAAAGTTAAATCCATTTTTCACAAAGCAAAGAAACGAAATGTTTTGACTACAAAGGAATGCCCAATTAAAGATGTTATTTTTAAAAAGGAAATGAATATTATTAATTTTATTTTTAAGGATGTATTCATGGCAGTTAGCACAAAAGAGTTTCCAAGTAAGTGTATTATAGAAAAATGTAAAGTTTTCTTGAAGCAAAATAATTTAAATATATCCATGGCCGATAAGAACGCAGGTATAATTGTCAGTAATATTAGGGACTATGATAGTGAACTAAGTAAACAACTAAGCAACACTAATAACTATGTAGAAGTTAGCATCGATGAATACAAAGATGTGACGGATTTAGTTACCAAAAAAATTAGTTTTTACTCACACCTTATAGATAAAACCATGCCACTAACTCAATTACAGTGCAGTCGGGTTACACCGGCAAGGGTTACAACGGTCATCTTGATACACCGGTTAAATTCTGCAGTCCCGGCAACAACCCTATGTTGTGTAATGTTAAAGTATAGCCTTACAACGGTCAATTTTACAACGGTCTATTTGATACACCGGCCAAAATCTATGGACCGTACAGCACAGTTACCATTAGAATCATATTTGTTACAACGGTATTTGGTTTTCACTGTTTTTCTTAAAAAGGTTTCTATCTGTAAAACAGATGAAATAATATTTCAAGAAATAACTAGGCGGGTGGATACGAATGACACAAATTAGAAAGGATGTAACACGAGTAATAACACTAGGTTTTAGAAAAGTTAGTAATTTTGCTAGCTTCAAATTTGCTTTTGAATTTTAACTTCTGTTGGCGTATACGATTTGTTAGAGAATGAGTATGGCTGCATTCACGAAGAAACATCGAAAGTAAATGACGCCTAATAAAACATATAATAACAATATAGTATTAACTGCACACCCTGTTAAACCTAAAACGTGGATATTGCAGAATGGGTGCAAAGATTAGTCAGCTTCTAACAAAATTAAAAACTTTAGAATCTTAAGAAACTTAAGCGAAGTTTTTCCTTATTATTTTAGATTCTTCCAACGTCTAATTACGACTTTTCATTAATTATGTACTAACAAAGAATAATTATACATTGTGTTAAATTAATTTTTTTTTAATATTATAATGCAAAAATTATATGTTACTATACAACGGCCAAAGACCGTTGTAACTTTACAACGGACCTTTGATACACCGGTCAAAATGCAACACTCCCTTGAAAGACCGTTGCAACGAAGTTTTACTGTACTACCTATTATACACAAGCCAGCTAAAATCTACATTTTATCTAAAATACATAAACTGACAACAGCAGAATTAAAAAGTAAGAAGTTTCCCCCAGGTAGGGCTATTAGTTCAGCTATTCACTCTCAAATGAGTGAGCTCAGTAAATTTGTGGACTACATTTTACAGCCGACTATGAGAAGTATTCCTAACTTGATTTTTGATACCTCACATTTTCTCTTTCTTTTGAATGACGTCAAATTACTAAAAGATCGTAAGTACATTTTGTTAGCAACTGATATAGATAGCCTATACCCTAGTCTCCCACCTAGTATCTGTAAACTAAATGTCATGGATTATTTTAATTTAACAACTAGCCCTATACCAGGTATGAATAATTATAAGCTAAATAAATTGCTTTCTTGGATACTGGATTACCATTATGTTACATACAATAATAACTATTATAAACAGATTAAAGGGATAACCATGGGAAGTTCAGCCAGCGTAGCAATAGCTAATATCGCAGTATATAAGGAACTTATTAATATTCTCAATCAGCCTGAAATAATATTTTGTCGTAGATTTATAGATGATATTTTTTCTATAGTAGACATAACCGAAATAAATGACATTACCACATGGCTCAGTTGTAAATTTCAACACAGTTTTTTGTCTTTTACCCACAGTTATAGCCGAGAAGAAATTAACTTCCTGGATGTTACTATATTTTAGACAACAATAACAATATCACAACTACTCTTTATCAAAAACCCATAGCTAAACATTTATTTCTTCACTATAAATCTAATCATCCACGACACTTAATAAACTCACTGCCTTATTCACAGGGTTTGAGAATAATTAAACTTTGTACTTCGAATAATGATAAATTAAATAATTTTCAAAAACTCTTTAATAACTTTCTGTCTCGGGGTTATCCTATCAAGTTGTTAAATAATGCATATGAAAAACTTTTATCCATGGATAGAGAAACTTTATTGATTCCTAAAAGAGATTTAGTAATTAATCATATAAAGGAATTTGACTTTGATTTGTACATTAAATACAATCTTGCCACACATCGTTCTTCAACATTAAGTACAGGACACACGCACCTGGTTTTTCCTTTTATGTACTCACCCATTCCTATAAATAAATCCATCAGCGAATTCATAATCAACCAACTTAGTGTAACAAATAACAATGAATTGAATGAAGCCATGGATAATTTGAAACTACAAATAGTATTTACTAGAGCTAAAAATGTAATAGAAATATTTAAATAACTAAACTAATATGCATTTTGTTATTTATACTTGGGAGTGTATCAATTTTTTCCTTAATTCTTATGAACTTTTTAGTTTTACTTTAAGTCTGTGATTGTAATTTTCCATCAAGCCCTTGACAGTGATCCACAAGTATGTCTTAAGCACTGTATCCTTAATATTATTTTTTAAGCACTGTACTTTCATTATTATTATTTTTAAACTCTACTGTACTTACTTACTTGTACTACTACCCATAATTTACACTGACGTAATATTTTGTTCGTTTAATAGAATACATACTACCATGGAATTATTTATTTATATATTTAGTTACTAACTATACGATATAGTTTTAAGTCCTACTGTAACATAATACACATACTGCAGAACCAGTAGACTAAAACTTGTTTTTTCCATGGGCGCGAACCCTTAGTTCCATTTTCAGCTCTGAACAGTTAACATTAACAGTGAAAACTTACGAATATTTTGTTAAAATTAATTCAGTTTTTGTTTTTTAACTTTATTATTACACAATTCCAATAATTATATTTTAGACTGAATAACCATGGATCCAACGGGTAACTACCTATTTTAGTATTTATTTTATTCTTTACGATATTGAATAATAAACTTTGTACTATGTATTATTATTATCATTATTACTAAAACAATCTAATGGAGTCCATTTTGAACCGCTCCCTTACTATGTATATGTATTCATCGTTAAGCTTGTACTGTGCACCAATATTTTAACTTTAACTTTATTACTAACTTTATTATTATTTTTTGTAACCATGGTACTAATTAGTGTTTTATTTGATTATCTGTATATTCCAGCCTGACAAAATTTGAAATAAACATTGAAACCATCGCCGAATATTTAACATTTACTAGCAAACCATTCACTCTTTTATTAGTCATCACGAGGTGGTCAGATTGGTCGCTAGTTTTCTTACTAGCTTCTTTCACAATGTAGAACTGAGTCTGGAGATTACGAGTCTGCCATCAGAATTTTCAAATTTGGAATGCATATGGAAATAATTTAAAAAACGTAGACATGCAAAAGTTTTTAAATTTTAAAAAAATCTAAATTTGATAAAAAATGTCCTTCGCTATGTACAACTGAGTCTAAAGATTACAAATCTGCAATTAGAATTTTAAAATGTTTGATGCATTTGGAAATAATTTTAGAAACGTGGACATGTAAATTTCTTACAATTTTAAGAAAAATCAAAATTTAAACATAAATGTCTTACTCCGAGTAGAAATTAGTCTGAAAATTACGAATCTGCAATCAGAATTTCAAATTGTTGAATGCATTCAGAAATTTTAGGAACGTGGACATACAAAATTTTTATGATTTTGAAAAAAATCAAAATTGAAACAAAAATGTCTTTCTCATTGTGAAACTGAATCTGGAGATTACGAATCTGCAATCCGAATTTTGAAATGTTGAATGCATTTGGAAATAATCTTAGGAACGTGGACATGCAAAATTTTTAAGATTTAAAAAAAATCAAAATTTGAACAGAAATTTCTTTTGCCTTGTAGAATTGAGTCTGGAGATTACGAATCTGCAATCAGAATTAAAAAATGTTGAATGCATTTGGAAATAATATTAGGTACGTGGACATGGTAAATTTTAGAGATTTTGAAAAAAATCAAAATTTGAACAAAATTTTATTTTGGCTAATAAAACTAAGTCTAAAGATTACGATTCTGCAATTAGAATTTTAAAATGTTGAATGCAACTGGTAATAATTTCAGAAATGTGGACATGTCAAACTTTGAAAATTTTAAACAAAATCAAAATTTGAACAAAAATGTCTTTTCCCCTGTGGAAATGAGTCTGGAGATTACGAATCTGCAATCAGAATTTAAAAATGTTGAATGCATTCGGTAATAATTTCAGGAACGTGGACATGCAAAATTTTTAAAGTTTAAAAAAAAATCAGAATTTAAACAAAAATGTCTTTCTTACTGTAGAACTGAGTGTGGAGATTACTTATCTGCAATCAGAATTTAAAAATGTTAAATGCATTTGGAAATAATTTTGGAAACGTGGACATGCAAAATTTTTAATATTTTTAAAAAAATCAAAATTTGAACAAAAATGTATTTAGCTTAGTAGAATTGAGTCTGGAGATTACGAATCTGCAATTAGAATTTTAAAATGTTGAATGCATCTGGAAATAATTACGAAAACGTGGACATGTAAAATTTTTGAGATTTAAAAAAAAACCAAAATTTGAACAGAAATGTCCTATCTCCCGTAGAACGGAGTTTTGAGATTACGAATCTGCAATTAGAATTATAGAATCTTGAATGGATTTGGAAATAATTTTGGGAACGTTGACATGTAAACATTTTTAGATTTTGAAAAAATTCAAAATTTGATTAAAGATGCAGCCGTTGCTTACATGATAACATGTAAGCCGACTAAATTATGAGTGATGCAGCCGTTGCTTACATGATGACATGTAAGCCGACCAAATTATGAGTGATGCAGCCGTTGCTTACTTGATGACATGTGAGCCGACTAAATTATGAGTGATGCAGCCGTTGCTTACTTGATGACATGTGAGCCGACTAAATTATGAGTGATGCAGCCTTTGCTTACATAATGACATGTGAGCCGACTAAATTATGAGTGATGCAGCCGTTGCTTACTTGATGACATGTGAGCCGACTAAATTATGAGTGATGCAGCCGTTGCTTACTTGATGACATGTAAGCCGACTAAATTATGAGTGATGCAGCCTTTGCTTACATAATGACATGTGAGCCGACTAAATTATGAGTGATGCAGCCTTTGCTTACATGATGACATGTGAGCCGGCCTAATTATGAGTGATGCAGCCGTTGCTTACATGATGACATGTAAGCCGACTATATTGGGAGTGATGCAGCCGTTGCTTACATGAATATATGTGAGCCGACTAAATTATGAGTGATGCAGCCGTTGCTGACATGATGACATGTGAGCCGACTTAATTATGAGTGATGCAGCCGTTGCTTACATGATGACATCTGAGCAGACTAAATTTTGAGTGATAAATAGGCTTCTTGGAGGTATCACGGCGCATAGACAACTTTACAATAAGTTTAACTAGCATGATAACGCATGATTGGAATGATACGCGCGTTGATCAGTAGTCGAACAATCATAATTGCCGATACTTTTCTATGCGTGCAGGAGATATTTCCTGAGCGCTATGAAGTGCAATGAATCAAGAACTTTATTAGTTGCTTGAATGGTTGGCGTCGATGAGTTATCACTATCGTGTTATTCATGTGTAAAGTAATGCTACGCAGAGTCATGCTTCTTCATTAAATTCCTAGGCATTGTAAGGTACGATTTACTATAGCTGTGGCGCGTACGCTCAGTGATACGTGTGGGAAGACACCATGTGCCAAAAAATGAGAATGAAGCATTATATTTCTGTGTATACTCCATAAGGCTACTGTTAAAAAATAAGAACGTTAACTAACTAATTGAAGAATATAAGAAGGAAGCTGTTAGTACAAAAATTAAAACAAAATGTTCCCATAATTGTATGGTAATCTGAATTTTATTAAAAATACAAAGCATATCACTATAACTGTCGCATCGCTAGTTTTGCTAGGTTTTTCTATAAAGTTGTACTTATGGCATACTATGATTCTAATTTTTTTTTAAAATCCAGTTCCGCGTACAAATATGACTGCGCGACAAAAACCTTCTTTCACTCTGCAATAGTTTTAATTAATTACTGATAGTACTCACTATGTACAATCTGTATAATATGTATTGCACTGAAATACGTTCTAGACTTATAAAAAATGAATAATATGATACTCTTTTATTAATATATAATAATATAATATATAATGTAATACTATAATAATATAATATATATAATATATTACTCTTTCACTGACTGCGGACCAGTGATGACCTAGCCAGGGCTTCCGCCCTTCACATTTAATTAGGGTTCCTGACTAACTATTAAAGTCACGGTTGACTGGTGTCAACCCAACTGTTAAAGCAACCAGGTACCTGGCGCCTCAAAAAGCCACGGCAGAGTGCCCATCTGTAACCCGTGTCCGTTAATCTGCAGTTTCCGAATTTGGAGCAATAATTCTTGACTCAAGACGTACAGAGAAAAATCAAATCAGAAGATGAAATTGAATTTACTATGAAGAACAGCGTATACCTCATTATTCCTCAATTCTTTATAGTGACTGTGTCTAATAGTTTGTTTAATTGTTCCGTGTAAGATCTGAATATTGTGAATAAGTTTTTAGGTATGTTAAAAAAATTTATTATTAACTAATATTCTCCTGCAAGCAGTGCATGGGTTGGTTTGACTTTACTTTCTTACTAATAATATTTTCTCGCATTATTAAAATAAAATTAGATAGGCGAAATAAGTACCAGAAAAGAAAATATTACTATTATAACCCAAACCCTCTGGCCAAGGGATGAGAACCGCCGTTTCTTAGCGGCAGAATGCAGGTTCAAATCCCGCTCGGTGCAATATGTCAGATGGACCTAAGATCTACCTTGGGTTTAAATATCCCGTACTGTCCTCCCAGGTTACATATTTTCAAATTTTATTCCCCATCTTTCGGCAAAGTCTGACATATTGCTGAGTTATTTTGCTCAAGTGTGTTTATTTTATTGTATTTTATTTTAAATCCATTATTTTCAATTCCGACTAAGGCTATTTATGTAAATCTTTGACCAAGTTGTTTATATCTAATTATTGATTATTATTATTATTTTAATAATTTATAATGGCTTATTATAAAGCAGGGAAAGGTGAAATCTGTTATATTTGCTTGCGGTCAGATGCTAAAAAATTAGCTGTAAGATGTGTTTTGTGTAAACATTTGTACCATAACACAAATTGCCTAAAATTGCCAATTACTACTTCAGAATTTAAGAAACTAATTATTGCTAATACCTGGAAATGTCCTAATTGTATGTATGTATGTATGTTGATTTATTGCATATACGGGCCTAAGCCCACACACAAATCTGATTAATATATTGGGTACATTAGTTTTGTTTAAGCAAAGTAATTGTTAGACCATCGTAGCGTATATAATATTTGTTCTTAAAATTTAACATGTTTGATGTAATACATTAGTTAACAATAATTAGTGATAAGTGATTGAAACCCTGATAGATATAATGCCAGACAGGGACCTCTCTGAGACCTTATTTCGGTAAATTTGGAAGCGGTCCTAGCTGCTAGTTACTGAAGTCGGAATTCAGCCTACTGGTATTATATTTTCTAAGAATTTTTGATCACAAAATCTTGTAACAATAGTACCGTTATTTTATTTTGATTCACTAACCTAATATTACCTTTCATATTTAACAATTTATTTCTAGTTTAATACTCATCATTAGCAAATGTATCTTCTTATTTATTTTTTATTTATTAAACACAGTTTGCATAAAGCTGTACTTTAGAATGAAACACTAATAATTTCCTCCAAGATCAAATTTTCACAGTTTGTTGCACTCGTTTTCACTCATGATCTTGGTTGAGAAGCTAGCTTCATTTGAAGCGTATGTTTCAATAATATTGTGTCCTTGTAGGTGTCAACTCTAATAGCTCCGACAAGAGCTCATTTATCACTCGCAGGTTAAAGTACAGTTAATAATTGTAGTAAATTATATTAGTTTATTTAACATAGACGCATTTGACAATTTAATTCTAGTTTTAATTAGTTAGATTAAATTGTTTAGATTATAAGATCATTTCAGCGGTGCACCTTGGTCAGAGTTATTCCGTCACTAGTGTATCTGATGCCATCAGCTTCAAAAGAGTAACTTCCAACGTATTTAACAGTTTTGATTGAAGGGTCCTGTTTCTTTATCCAGTATTGATTTGTTAGGTGCATGTAGATTTCTTGTTCTTTTTTACTTCAACTTTGTTGGATGTAGACTTGCGGTAAAGACTCCTTAAATTGAGACTTCTTTTGAAGCACCAAACCCCTTTATTTTTGTCAGCTAGCTGGACAAAAAGAAGCGGAGGTTTGCTTTCAGTTTTGTTGCAAATTCGTTTTGCTTTCACAATATGTGTGTAATTTAGTTTAAGGGTGTCTATGATTACTGATTTAGCATCCTCGACTGGTGAGTAACTAACGGGTAAGCCTGTGATTAAAATTTCTTTACTTCTGTTTGGTCTCTCAGGTTCATTCACTTTCGACTCAACACTTTGAAGTCGTTTTTCTAACTCGCTAAATTTTGCTTTCATAATATTGACTTCAATTTCTAGTCTTGAGGTAGCTTTTTTCATCCTAGCATCTAGTGATTTCAATTTTGTTTCCATGTTTGTTTCCAAAGATACTAGTCTTGAATTAATTTCTTTCTTAAAGTCTTCAATCAGAATTATTATGTTAGCGGTGATTTGTGATGTTATTTGTTGGCTAAGTTGCGATAGTTGCTGAGATTGTTGCTGAGATTGCTGAGAGAATTGCTGAGATTGTTGCTGCGATTGCTGAGAGAATTGCTGGGAGAGGTAGGCGGCTAGCTGCTCGTTTCCGGTCGGTACTGGGATTTTCTTTTTGTTCGGCATAATTCGTATCTTTTTAGTAATCTTGTATTCCTGATGTTTTTCTCAATCCTACCAAAATATACGTGTTGCTAGTATTTTAACACCTTTTTACAGAAAATATGGAATTTGTGGGCCTACGGCTCACGTATAAAAGAGAAGGAACTTAGCTTTATGTTTTATAGTTGATTCTTGCTTTTTTGGATTTATTTCTTCTCCTCTTAATTTCCTATGTATGTACTTCCATGAGTTTCCTCCGTCTGATGAGCTGGCGGCGTGGCAGGATTTTGAAAATTCGTGAAACACTAACTAGTTAAAATAAATCTATAAATTTTCGATCGAATTATACTTGCTGAGGTACTTTAGTATTCAATTACGAGTTGAAAGTATACAAAAACTGTTAATTAACTGTTCAAAATTCAAAAGTAAAATAAAATTTATAAAATACTTCGGGACTACTTAAAAATTTAGATGTTCGCGGTTTGCGTGCTCGATGGTCTGTCTGCGTGCTCGATGGTCCTAATTGTAGTATAGGTACCAATTATTTTGACTTAAACCTATCATTTTTTCAGAATCTAGGTAGTAACAATGATTCATTTTTTGTACATGAAGAATCATATCATGCATTTAATTCAATCAGGTTCCAACCACTAAGCAAGGGGTTTTCAGTCATGCATATAAACATTTGCAGCCTACGTCTTAAGGTTGATCAACTTTTTGTCATCATGTATCAGTACAATGTAAATGTATTGTGTGTAACTAAAACTTGGTTGAATGTAAATGTTAATGATAATGAGCTTGGCATCCCTGGTTACTATTTCTATAGGAAGGATAAAGGCTTAGCAGGGGGTGGCGTAGGTATTTATATTAAGAATAATATTGTATCAGAAATTATTTCTTTAGATACTTTGTCAGCTGAATCAATGGCCGTCCTTATCAAACTTCCAGGTACTAGACCCTTTTGTATAATTATCATTTATAGACCTCCCGGCCACTTAGTATTTGATAATAATTTTTTTTATGAACTGACTGACCTTATGTCATCTATGCATACCAAATGTACAGACATACATGTAGTAAGTGATTTTAATGTAGATATGCTTTTAAAATGTAATAACTCACACTACCTTTCACTATGTACAAACAGACTAAATTTTAAACAAATTATTAAACATCCTACTAGAACTTCTCTATCTACAAAGACATTAATATACCATGTTTATACTAATAATATTAAATTTATATCTACGTCAGGAATTATTGAATGTGGCTTATCAGACCATGACATTATTTATTTTGTTTGCAAAAAGCCGAAGGTACATATTGCTGGGAAAACCATTTGAAGCAGAAATTATAATACTAATTTAAATGATCTAAAAGAACAAGTTGTTAACACAAAATGGTCTATTTTAAATAATTTTAATATAATTGACGAGAAGGTTAATGTTTTTGCAACCCTGACTCACTGCGTACTTGAAAAATGTGTACCTATTGTAACAAGACGCATTAAAGCCAAACTCAATGCATGGCTCAACATTAATATTAAGAAACTGATACACAAAAAACATCATTTAAAGAAACAAGCCATAAAAGCAAAAACTGTACAAAATTGGGCTAAATATACAATTTGTCGTAATAGGGTAAACTCTTTAGTACGAATTGCTAAGATTAACTTTTATCGCTCAAAGTTTGACAAATTTAATACTCTAAAGGAATCATTGGACGCATTTAAACTTTTGTTAGGAAACAAAATTACATCTAATAATATATTAGAACTAAAAATTGATAATTCTATTATTTCTGACAAGCAAAAGATAACTGACAGTCTTGCAAACTCCTTTGTAGTTATTCATTGTAATGAAGAATGTGAACCTATTAACTTATCTAATTCATTCAAATCTATTGACAATTCGTTTTCCCTAGTCACGGTTAATAGGGTGTATAATTAATTAAATGCACAAAAGGAAGCTCAACTTCAGGAATGAAAAATGTACCTTTGAAGGTTATAAAACTTTTTCCTGAAATATTTGCTCCTATACTCACTGACATATTTAATGATTCACTTAAAACAGGACAGTTTCCTTATAACTGGAAAAAAGCTTACGTCACACCTCTGCTTAAACCAAACTCAATCAAGCTTTTGCCTACCTCATACAGACATATTTCAATATTACCATTTTTATCAAAGATTTTAGAAGCAATGATAGCTTCCCGAGTTATAAGGTATGTAGAAAACAATAATGTATTATCAAACATTCAATTTGGCTTTCGTAAAGGAAGATGGTGCTTACATGCACTGATTGAACTTTCTCAAAACATTTATTTTGCATTGAAAAGTAAAAAGCTATGTGCGGTATTGTTTCTTGACCTTTGTAAAGCTTTTGATACAGTTAAATATGTTAAACTTGTTCAAAAGCTTCATGATAGATATAAACTTATAATGTACTTATTGTACTTAATTACAATACTATGTCAATATTTATCAGGCCGAGAATTTTCTATTAAACCGGGTGATTATATTTCCAAGCCTTATCCTCTAAATGGTGGGGTTCCACAAGGAAGTGTTCTTGGGCCTGTTTTTTATTTTATATTTTGACGACATTTCAGAAATTCTACAAGACTCAGCGCTTTATGCGGACGATATAGAATCAGTGTGCATAGCTGATACCCTGGCTGAGCTTAAAGCAAAATTAGAGACAGTTGCTAGTAATATTCACAACTGGTGCAATATTAATGATATGGCAATGAACTTTATAAAAACTGTATATATGGAATTTCTTAAATTTAAATCAAGGAAACGTTGTTATTTTAATTTTATTATGTGTGACAATAATATTATTAACAACGTTAATAGTTTTAAATATTTAGGTATTTACTTTGATAACTACCTATAGTTTGACATTCACTGCAATCATGTAAACTGTAAAATTACATACAAATGTTCACAATTGGTTAAGTATGAAAGATGTATACCATACAATTTACTACAAATAGTTTTTAAATCACTAGTTTTCTCACAAATTGACTATGGTCTCCCTGTGTGGGGCGCAGTTTCGAATAACCTTCTACAAAAATGTCAAAATACTATTAATCACTTCCTCAAATGTATTAATTTCAAAGGTTATAATTATAATTTAGGTTCAAAACATGTTTTATCTATACTTTAGAACAACCGAACTAATAGAAAAAAGCTTGACATGTATAAGTTATATGAATCTTTTTCTATTTTAACGGTGTTTGAACGTTTGACATATATAACGGTATCCATGACTCGAATATTTTTCTGTCAATCATTGCAATTGTCTTGTCTGTTGGCAGTTAAACGAGAAGACAATGGAAGATCCTCTCGTCACGCTCATTTTCTTAAAATAAATAAATGTTCTTCATTCTACCATAATTGTTAACAATATCGTGCTGCCAAGATATGGAATTCAGTTCCACTCTTAGTTCATGCTTGTAACAATTTAAAGGACTTTCAATTTGGTGTAAACAAATGGCTTATAAGCCTAAGATAATTTATTTATTTAAATATTTTACTTGTGCGGTTTGTCCTTGGTTACTAAATATTATTTTTCTAGGTTACTGATTTGTATTTGTATTAGTTAGTAATATGTATGAATGTCTGCCTATGGAAATCAGCGTTTATCGCTGTTAGTGTTGACAATAAAGCTCATTACATTACATAACATTACATTATGAACGTTTTATTCCTAATATAGTATCATTGTAAGTATTATATTTTGAGTCGCTTCATTATTACATGTCTTTGAATTGTTTAAGATACAGAGTAGGATAAGTATAACAGATACATATATTATGTAGTAACAAACGTGGGCATTATGTGGTCAGTTCATTTTTTGTTAAGTAATTAGATGAAAACATAATAACATACTAATATTTTATGTAATTGTCACATTTCTAACCCCTTTAATACGTATACATACATATTATCACCTACCTTCTTTCTACACAACCATTATTTAGAATTAAAAAACATAATTTTAACCTTACGATGTGCATTCAATAATGTTGTATATGCGATTCGATTTTTATAATGTTAGATATTTAATTATATTTAAATCCCCCTTTTACTAGCCTAAACGAATACAGTATTAAGAACAAAGTGATTACATTTTTAGCTCAACAACGAAATTATATCTGAAGGTACAAAACAGGCTTACATTAGAATGACACTCAACAGTTTTTTGTCCTTTTAAAAGTGAGTCAACATTACTTATAGTAAATATGAGTTTTTGTATTGTAAGTAAGCGAAAATACAACAATCGCCCATTTTGCACCTTCAAACACGGTATAGTATGAGCAACCCAACCTACCTTAGATAATAAAATACCTTTAATAAGTTTATTTAAACTATAGAAAAATCATTTAGTACAGAATAATGTAGCTGGATGCTGCACTTTGTACTACATAGAGAATTGGTACCTACCAGTGTAGTTGGAACAATATAAAGTAATTTGTTGCACAAATTAATAGAAATAACTTATAGTCCATAATACCCTTGACAAGACAGAATAATTCCTGTTCAAACAAACACTGAAATAAATGTAAGTAGCAGATGTGTGTGTACTCACTAATAAAACTAAAATGGTTACTGTGAATGTATGTGTAAAGAGAGCAATGCAAATAATGGATCTTTCAGCTGTAAAAAACTATAGTAATTTAATTAATACGAATAAAAGTTTATACATACCTACATGTATGCAGGGGCGGACTGGGATCTAATTGGGCCGCGGAAATTACCATTATCATATTAGGGGATCAGGGGGCCCACACAGGCTCCAGGGCTTAAAGCTCCCGTATACGTAATGTATAAGAAACGAGAGGCCCATGCGGAATTTCTGCTAATTTCTTATGGCTAGTCCGCCCTCTTATACAATTTACTTTATAAAGTCGAAAGTAATGCTCATTGTAGCAAACAAATACTTACGATTGACGAGACGTTTCAGCAAGCAGATTAAACTAGGAGACCAGCACGTACAGTTAAAGATAATTAGAAACAATAGTTCACTCAAAAAGGCGATAATCAAAATGACTATTAATGATGAGCACTTTCACATTAGTAACACACAAAAATGAAGTTAGTCTTTTTTCCTTTTGTTTGTTGTTTGTACTGTAAATGTGACAAAAACTTATAAGTTAAAGAGCGGAAAAAACATTCCCAAAATTTAGAAGTAGTTTTGTTCTTCTAGTTCTTTTGTTGTTCAACTAGTTTTCCTCTACTCCAAAACTCCGACCCGTGTGTCAGTGTCGTTCTCGTTCCCGGTTTTCCCTGGTTTTCTTCTCAGTTTTGACGTTTATTAACGAGACTTATATGTATTTTCTGGATACAAATTCGTGATAGCTGCGCAAGGTGTCTAAACAGTTTCATATCCATGCAAATGGGCACGGCAGGGTTTGGACACCTTGCGCAGCTATCACGAATTTGTATCCAGACAATAATACTATAGCAATATTAAATAATAATAATAATGCGATTTATTTGAGTGTTTAAGCATTAACAGTTATTGTTTTTTTTATTGCCGAACACCTTAGTTATGTAAGATAAAAGATTAAAATAAAATAAAAATAAAATAAAATCTAATTATAGACATAAAAACATTAACGCGCGTGCCTTAAATTAAATATTTTTGGTAAGGTTTAAATATAATGGTTTTACTTTCTACTTGGTAATATATATTTACGACATAGTGATTCAAAATTTTTGATTGACGTTTGTGAGTGAATTTCGCTCGTAAATAAATTCCAAGAACTAGTTGCGTTGTAGGAGAACCATTTTTGTCAAAACTGGCCTAGTTTTTTCTTGTGGCGTAATGATGTTTTAGAGCGTAAGTTATTTGATGATTCTTCATATCTGAGAGTTATATAGTTTCTTAATATAATTCCAATTTTACTTGCATTATTAGTCAGATGTTTAAATATATATTTTGATTGCTGTAACTTGATTCTTTCTCTTGTTGATAGCCATTTCATTTGTTCCAGTATGTCGTTATTATTTTTTTTAAGTTTGATATTAAATACTTTTGTAATGATACGGAACATGATATCATCTACCTTTAACATTTTAGTTTGACATACATTTTTCCATACAATTATTCCGTAGTCTACGACAGATAAGATAAGACTAGTGCAGAAAATATTCAAGTCATCTTTTTTGTAGAATTTCTTGTACCTATATATCCGTTTAATTCTATTATTCGCTTTCACGCATGTTTCTTTAAAGTGTCTTTCAAAATTCAATTTTTCGTCAAGGTTTAACCCAAGGTACTTAAAAGTTTGAACTTGCTCTATTGGATAATTATTTATTTTTAGGTTAAGTTTTCAGTTTGAGCATTTTCTTGTATATGGAGATCTAAAAATCATTGATTTGGTTTTGCTACAGTTAACAACCATTTCATTCTCAGTTGACCAGCTTTGCAGATTAACTAGATTCGTTTTTAATGCCCTTTTAATTTCGCTGAAGTCTTTAGGAGAGTGGTATAAGATAAGATCATCGGCGTAGAGTAAGCGGTTGCATTTTGTTATGCATTCGGGTAGGTCATTTAGAGAGAGAGTAAAACTTTATTTACACTGATACACAATCGTACCTGCCAACACGACACAGTAAAACATAATACAATTTTTAAAATGATATTACAGGGTTTTATTTAGTATATTTATTTTTTATCGCTAATGAATTAGAAATCATTTAAGTTGGAGTAATCGAATATAAGTGGTGGTGCGCGATTCTGTGCGATCCGCGAACCGCTGCCAGAATAACTTCTTTGAACATGGCGTATGGTAGTATAAATCGTTTCCTAAAGTCTTCAAAGAATTCGGTGATGGTTCCTCTAGCTCCAATAAGAAGACCAATCACTTCCATTTTTTCCAGACCATACTGCTCTTGAAAGTACGGGATGCATGGATTGTATATTTTCTGCTTTCCTTGATTAACTTCGTTCGCTTAATCTGTGTTTTTTTCAAACCTCACGGTAGGATCAATTATATAGCCTATTTTTGACTGCTGGTCATAACAGATTATGTCAACTTTCTGACTTGTTGCTGTACAAGTGACTTCCTCATGCACCTTCCAGAATCTCTTTGCACCGGAGAAAGCTTTTTGCAAATTCTTCGCAATTATAGTGCGAATTTCGTGATGTCTTGTGTTTCGGAGTAGATCTCCTCTCGGGCAGCTACCTAGGACATGACTAAGGGTTTCTCTCTTGTCGCAAGGGACGACAACAAGGCTCACCTAGGCAGCGACCGGGAACTGATTTCACCGGGTATACATTAGCTGACATCTTTAAAATTGACACCCACTCTGAAGAAGTGAGACCTTCTTTATCCATAATGATCCTATTTCCCGTTGAATATTCTTGAAACATTTAAACTCCCATTCCTTTTTGGGGCATTGCACACCATTTAACGTATTCAAGGTCACGTAGACTCTTTCTCAAAATCTGGCTAGGCTTTGTTTTGGGTCGTGCTGAGACCATATCATTTACTGCTGCTTCCTCTAGTTTTAACTCCTTAATGCCCTGGCTCATTTCATCTTCCATATTCCGAATGTACAGAATGAATTGATCCTTGGAGTTTAGCAGGGAAAAGCATATGTTGTAGTGCTGAATGAAGGCCTCCCAAGTTGCCCGCACAATTTGAATACCCCGATGACTTTTGGAAGAATATAACATTGCATCCGGAGTGTCCGCTGGAAGGCCTATAATTTCTTTAACGGAGCTCTTTACCAACTTGTCCAGATCCAGGAGGAATTTTGAGGACAATTTGTTTAGGGGCGCATTTTGTAGTGGGTAAATAAGCGTTGGCCACAAGTACTGGTTAATGATTTTAATTTCTGGTTAGGATACAACATTGGGGTTCCTACAAGGTTTTGCAAGTCTTTTCCAAAATTCTTGATTATTTTTGATGGTTCAAAGACGATTTCATCAGTAAAATTAACACCTAGGTATCGAATACGTTTCCCGGCTTTGACTGCTCTAATAATGCAATTATCATCAAGTATTAAAGGGTCCTCGCATATTTCACCCTTCTTGATGTTAATGATTTTTGACTTCGTATAATTAATCTCATAACCAACCTTTTTGAAGTTGTGGATGAAAATTTTGGTAAGCTTGTTAGCTGCGTCCATAGAGTGTCCGCATAGTGCTACATCATCCGCAAATGCCCTAGCAGACACATTTTGGACATCTTGATGAATCTGAAATCCATATTCTGCAGCAATTTCATGCTCGGTGAGTTCTCGAAGCACGTAGTCGATAGAGATGTTGAAAACCCGTGGTAACAATGGAGATCCCTAAAGGACTCCGCGTTGCACTATTATTGGTTTTGAAATTCCAGCACGGGTTTGGATTTGAGCCTTGTTGTCTTTCATAAGAGATATTGTAACATTTCGAAGTAATGAGGGGAGGCGCGTATGATGCAATTTTTCAGCTATATGGTCGTGTGATGATTCCTTAAATGCTTTCTGTACATCCAGAAAGACAATACAACAGTCAATCTTTTGTTGTTTCGCTTTGGCTAGGCATCCGCTTACGATTGATGAATTTATATAGGTACCTGGATGCTTTGTGAAGCCAACTTGGTTTTCATTAGGATGGATATAGTCATCTAGTCTTTTGTCTAGAACGCGTTCGATCACTCTTCTAAGTATGGAACAGATCGAAATTGGTCGCCAGCTCCCCACCTCCTCTTTTTGATCAGCGTTTTTTAAAATCAAAATGGTTCTTGCTTTTTGAAAACTTTTTGGGATTAAATTCCAGTTTTGCATGATTGTGCTAATTTGTGCAATGACGGAGTAACAATCTGCACAAATTTTTTTAAGAAGACGAACCGAAACCCCATCAAGCCCAGAAGCTGAGTCATTGTTGATTCCTTTAATTGAGGCTTCGATTTCTTGTGCCGAAATTTGAGAATGGTATCCGTCATCCATAGTATACTGGTCTTTCTTGTTCAATTTAGAGCCATAATCTTTTAATTTTTGAGTATTAGGCGTTCCCTATCTGTCGTGGTAAGATGATTCAAGATCACATAGTGTGATCGCACAACTATCAGTAGCAAAAGTGGACTTCATCAATATCCTTACTGCTTTCTTTTGAGAGTAATGAAATAGATGCTGCAATAATTCAAAATTATATTTCGCTTTACGTCTGTGACGATCCCGCTGTGACGCCCTTTGAGGATTTGAAGTGGAATTATACTTTGCTTCGTTTTGTACATATGTATCCTTTCGCTTTCTAGCTTGTACAAATTTTGTGTTGGGGTGCTTTGGTCCTGGCTAAATTTCCATGGACTTCACAAGATAGGCAGAGAATTCGTCAACAGCTTGGGAAAATTCATCTATTGCGGGCTCACTACTAATCATGGGTGCAAACACGTTTTGAAATTCTGCCATTTTGTCCTTCACCTTTTGTTCCGCTTGTGCTTCTTCAGGGCTAATATTGATTGTATATTCTTCCTCTGTGCATGAGGAGGGCGA
The DNA here is from genome assembly GCA_949802685.1 of Dicyrtomina minuta. Classification (NCBI taxonomy): domain Eukaryota; kingdom Metazoa; phylum Arthropoda; class Collembola; order Symphypleona; family Dicyrtomidae; genus Dicyrtomina; species Dicyrtomina minuta. The sequence goes on from CATKUY010000379.1 coordinate 339,970, forward strand.
ATTGTATGATTCGGCAATGGCTTTTCTGCCTTCTTCGGGATGGGCGCACGAAATGTGCCTATTGAAGCCTTTAAACAGTTTGTCGCAAAATGGACACTGTTCTTCTTGCCTTTCGACTTTTTTTTTCTTTGGCATTTTGCTTATTTCACAGTTACACTGGTACTAACATATGGTATTGAATTTGTCAATTTGTGTTAGGCTTGTATTTGAGGTTTTGGCAGAAATAGAATGGATGAGGCTGATTTAGTCGTCGGCTTGCTGTCGGGGATCCAAATAGTAATTTGAAATGCACAATGTTTCGCGGCGATACGTGACGTCAATCCGCCTTATGTTTTGACGAAATTAACCATGCGGTTGAGTGTAATTTACAATATTTAAATGAGTAATTTAACTTATTTAGCCTCAAATTAATGTTATTGGAAAGGTGAATGGGCGAATTATACTACACTACATCACTTATGGTAGATTTTGACTTAAAATGACATTAATTGGTGCTTGATTAAGGGCACAAAAATAACACGTCCGTCGGCCGCTTGGTCTCGTCCGTTATTTTCAACAATTTTAATTTCCAAATTTCCAATCTTGAAAATATGCACCTTGATTGTAAATTCACTGTAGAACTTGGTTCCTATGTATAGCCCTAACTTTGTTCTACTAGATGCTGTCACTTTTGCTAACTGCCAATCGCTTTTACCCCGTTAAATATTAGTTAACAACGGAGCTAACTATTCTGCACGTGCTGCCGGCACGCCTCCTCAATATATTAAAAAAAGGAGAGGCGAAAGGCAACTTCCTTGAGGTGTCCCTTGTTCTAGTTATCTCGGCGCACTAATAGATTCCTCTGATTTTACTCTAATTCGCCTGTTGTGTAGATATGATTTGAACCAGTTCAGTAGGTTCCCTTGAATTCCTGCTGATTTTAGCTTGCTGATGAGTAATTTGTGATTCAGCATGTCAAACGCTTTGGTAAAGTCTACAAAAACAGCTCCAGTAATTTCGCCTCTGTCACCAGCAATGTAAGTATCATTTGTCAATTTAATTAAAGCACTTTCGGTTGAAAACGATTTCCTGAATCCATGTTGGTTTTGGGATAATATGTTATTTTTTTCTGAAAATCTGTAAACATACTAATATACAATTAAGTCAAGAACTTTAGCTTGAGCTGTTAAAACAGATAGCGGTCAGTAACTATTAGGCTCTGATTTTGGTCCTTTTTCCTTGTAAAGTGGCGTGATTAATGCATCTTACATAGAATCCGGGTAGATACTATATTGAATTGAAAGGTTAAATAGAAACAAAAGCACATTTAACGTATTACTGGAGAGAAGCTTTATGATTCGAATGTGAACTTCGTCATGACCTTCTAATTTATTAGCGTTTTGTTTTTTTATTGAATGTTCTAGATCTTCTATAGAAATAATAATGGTGTCAATGTAATTAGATTGCGCTTTAGTTGCATTACGTAAAACACCAAAATCCGAATCCCAATAGAAAAGAAACCGCACAGAAATAAAAAATGAGGAGTGTAGAATTCAAAATTTAAAAAAAAATCATATTATTTTCACAATGTTGAGTGTCAGTGAGCCAGAATCAGAATCAGGAGTGAGCACAAGGTATGCAGTACTCACAATTCTATATGATCTGAGATTTGTTTGATAGTCTGATAGTTTGGGAACTGCAAGACACACGACAGCCGACGAAATTCGGGCCAATCTACCGGACGGTCGTCAGGTGAAAGTGCAACTCACTCGACAAAAAATTCTGCAAACAATCCGACGGCCGACGATTATCTGCAAGCAAGATTATTTTCCCCGTAAAACATGTTATTTTAATGTTTTTAAATTATTTTCCATAATAACACTGTTCCTTTATTTCATAGACTAGTTTTAAAATGTTAAGTAATGTGCAGTTTCTTTGAATTATTTTAATATAAGCTCATCACAGAAAACGGTTTGAGGACATTCGCTACCCAGTCATTTGATACCCAGAACCAAAACCAGGACATTTGCTACCCGTGTGCGCAAGGAACGGAAACAACACATCGCTAAAAAGGGTACCTAAACATTTTTACTATAAGATGCTGGTCTTAATAACATAAACTTGTTAGCAAAATACTTTTTTATCATGGCAGCATTGTTAACTACGTTTTAATTATGCAGACGCAGATATACGGTTTCATTTCTTACTATTTACATAATTTGAAAGTATTTGACTATCTTAGGTTTAGACACAATATTTACAGTTAATCGTACCTAACGGACATGCAGTCAGTAATTCATCAAATTGAATTTTGTGGTATTTTTAGTAATCAAAAAAATTCAATTCAACAGTTCAAACAAAGACTATGCGACGGTGTTTGTGACTCAGTCAGTTCAGTCAATTTTCCCAGTTGCCAGTTCACGTTCGGTTTGAGCACCTTAAAAATCTACTTTTGTGGTTAACTCATTCTGTTTTGATTTCTATTCGACATGGATGCAGAATTACTAGTTAATGCAAGAGTTTTATTTATTTTACTAGGTTTAAGAATACGTTATAATTGTATTGTTACCTTTTTTCGTCCTTAAGTGATTATTGCAGCTTATCTCCAATGACTGGTTGTCTGTTTCTACCCTTTACTTTACTGAACTACTCAGTAAGTCTGTTATAGTTAATCTTGGCCCCAAAATTCGAGAAAATGCAGAGTAAAAAACCAAAACATCGATTATATTATTTCAATTAGCAGGAAGAGTGGAAGAGTTTATTCATATTATTTTCAAGTATTTGCAATTATGGTCCCGAAAATTTTCGCATGGATGCTCATTACAGGAGAGATAGCCATAGTTGGTCGTCACAAAATACGCTGAATTCGGAATAAATAATAACTTTGTATATATTTTAGTAAATTATTTTTAAGACGTTTTTCAGTTCAGTTAAATTTTGTAAATGTGATACCACTGTTAGTATTTAAGTGTGTTAACTTCGGTGTTAGAAAATACACTTTGTCTTGAACGGTTTTGTTTTGTCTGTACGCATTATTATTTGGGCGGGTTGGGCTCTGGGCATATACCAAAACAGATATTGCAGTGAACCAGTCAATCTTAATTACAAAAATACAGGAAATAACGTTTATTTACTACTTGTTAATAGTTTAAAAATATTACTTTTAGTAATAAATTAGTCGATCACAATTACAAGCATGCATGTCACAATTACCGGACTTTACAAACTTATAACTTTACAAAGTGCCTGCGGCAAAAATCTCTAGCTAGTAAGAACATTATGTCAAAAATTGTTTTTACTAAGTTTTTCGGATAGCAAAACCGAAAGTTTTTCAAAAAGCAATCGCATTTGCATGCTTCTACCCTATATCTTCATTTACCATTCCCAAGAATAAGTAGCTTTTTGGAAGTATTTTTAAGAAGTCGTTTGCTACATGGACATTTGATACTCTCACCTCTGCTATCCAGACATATCGTCGTTGAAGGATTATATTCGCTTCGTTTAACTATATAAACGTATAACTACATACATAATATAGTATTCAAAAGCACATAAGTAGGTAGAACATTTTACACTTTTCAAAATCATGTAACATAGCTAGTTCGATTAGTTTTCAACTTAATTTTGTAGTTAGAACATTTTGAACTTTTAAAAATCATGTAGTTAGAACATTTTGGGTTTTAAAATATGGAATTAAGGTAATTCCTACTTTTCATAGTCACATGTTATTATAAATTGGTCAGCTAGAATTTAAAACGCTTATTTGCATTAAAACTGGAACAACAAAGATTTGCTTTCAGCCAAACCTAGCAAATTTGCTAGCCGTAGATTATGACATTGCTAATGTAGAAATAAAATGTAAGTATATAAAACTGTTTACGAGTGTATCGTAATAACACGACATCAATGAAATAGTTCACTAAAGCCATTCTTATTAGCGATAAATAAAAATATAATTCTAGAAAGATGTTTAAAAATTAATTTACAAAATCTTTAAATTGAATTGGTTTAGTAATTATACCCTACCCTGTATAGCAAGACTAATTGCTATAAATTATAAATGGTAAATGGTTTTCTATACGTTTTTTACTACATCGTGTGAGTAGGCTCGAATTAAAATTTTGCAAAAAAGTAGGAAAATGAACAATAAATAGGTTTTTTTTGCATGTTTAAAAAAAACTAAAATCTACATTTGCTTGTTCCAATACCCGCTTTCTCACACAACATCAAAATAATAACAGGCCTATTCAAAGTTGGATATTTATGGAATTGTTTCCAATGTCAACTTTAAATCTCTTTGCGTTGCCCCCCTTAAGTTTTTATTTATATAAATTTGATCTTACATATCTTAAAAATTTCTCAGTTGGTTATATTTTTAAACTTTCGTCAGATTATTCGGCCAAAAAATTTTGTCTTGTTACAATATGCACACTTTTATATTATTTTTGTATTTTTTATTCTGTATTTTTTTCCGTAGATTAGATTAGCCTTGATTTCGTCAGCCGTCGAATGTCCTGCAGTTTATGTGCAGACACCATCTGCGTAGTGCATACACTGCCTGCGTAATGCATACACTGCCTGCGTAGTGCATACACTGCGTAAATAGTGCATACCCATGCATTGCGCATACTGTATACTGAAATTAAATCAAATAATATTGCGCCTGAATTGCGGACACCACGGCACAGCAAAGAGCAAAGGCAGAGGCTGCTATTTTCTGATCTGCAGTTGTTGTGCATTTTGTAATTCTTCCTTATGATTAAAATTTAATCGTATTGTTGATTAATATTATAATTGGTGGTGTTGCAACGGTGGCTGTTATTGCTACAATGACTTAAGTTGGTGACTGATCGTGTTGCAATATATATAGAAAGTGACTTTCTGTGTAGTGCATTGATTTAACTAGGTAGGATTCAGTGTTGCGTTCATGAAAGTCAGTGCCTAATAATGTTTAATTAATGAAATTTGATGACTGCTAAAAACAGTTTTTTGAAGCGGCACACCAACTAGGAATTGACAGCGCCTACTACTGTCAGCTTAAAAGTAATGTCTGCTGGCTAACCATTTCTTAAATAAAAAACATAAAATGTTTGCATGTGCTGTGTGCACCAATCACTTTGTATGTTATTGGTTTTATTAGTATTCTAACAATTCCTGTGTTTAGTTATTTTTATTTATTTTGAATTGAGTTATGAAGTATTTTAACTTTTGATTATAAGTTCAATAACAATAATTTATGTATTAATGTATTATTTAGTAATATCTTACACATTTTTGTAAATATTATTTGGTATATTTTAAAATAGGGCCTAATTAAAAATTAAAATAATTATATTTATTATTTGGTAAGACTACGAGAACTTTTTATTCTTTTAATAGTATTTTAATGCTTATAAATTTTTGTCTTGCCATAATTATCAACAAAACAGACACACATATATGATGTTATATATAATTTAATTATATAGTGTATAATGTTATGCATAATAAATAATATATAGCTACACACAAAGCAAAGCTGATAGGCTAATATAGCATACAGTACATTATTTTGTAATTTAATGCTGTGTTTTGTTTTGCTATTGGTGTTTGTGTTGAGTATTTATTCATATATTTAAGATATTATTAACATTACCATGCTGTTACGCCTATTAGTAATAGTCTTCAACATTTTTTGTAGGTAGGTAGAATTTACTTTCAGTACCTAGGGGGTTGGCTCAGATTGAGGGAAAAGCTCAATGAGGTGGAAAAAATTTTCCCTCAAAAACCGAGACTATGACTAAAGGAGGTAAAATAGATAAAAAGAACAGTATTGAACGATTTCCCTCCTTCGGGCTCAGGCTGGCTCAAATTGAGGTAGTTTTTTCAAGAAAAAGGGACCCTTGGTCATTTTTTTAAGAGCTCGTTAGGGACCGATTGACTTGCACTGGAATTATCAAAAGCTTATAAGACAACGGTTAATTAATCTTTATTTCTGAGGCGTTTGGTGTTGCTAATCAATTTATTAGATCTCTTAACACAATCCTTCTTGCAACTAGCATACCTTGTTCTAACACAAATCTAAGGAAGCGTCTAATTAAATAGGTCGCCACACACATGGAATTCCCCTCTTGTAAGAATAATTTGTTTAAAAAAAGATTTAAGGTAATTAGGAAATGAACAAACGGTCGTAATACTATTTAAAAGACTAAGCCCTGCTCGGCACTAGTCAACCACTAGGCTTGGCGTTCATGTTTTACCAACTAAACGCTCAGAGGTACCAAATATAGAATATAGTGCCTAACATGTAAATTTTTGATTTGTTAAAACAAATGCACCATTTAATTATTATAAACTGAAAAGTATATATTTTATGGGAAACGTCTTAGCACTGTTACTAGTCGACGCCTGACATATACATGTTTTGTCTCTCTTTGACTCATGTTTTCAAAATAATAATCTTCGCTTGTCCAACACAAATTGAAATATCCATTTTTTTAATTTCATTGAAACTATATACGATGTCATTTCATTACAAAAAAATTACTACAGGGGGCGAAAATTTGTGTGTTTATTGTATAAAATTTATACTAACGTGTACAATTTATTTGTTAATACTTAGTAAATAAATTATGAACATTATAACCTACAAAAAACACCTAATTCATTACAGGAAATAAAACTTCATTAGAACGATCACCGCACATGAATAAAAAAGAAGTAAAAAATATGTAAAGACACAACATAATATTTTTGTAATACTTTTAAGCTAACGGAAAGTAAAACACAACTAACTGCAATTCACATTACGCTGTTGGGTACTCACGTAGCAGAGCATACACTGTTAAATAGCTAAAAAAACAGCATTTTTATTTGTATATTTTTAAACAAGGCTACATTATGATCATATTGACTTTTTTGCATTTTCAACTTATTACTTATATACGTTTTACAAAAAAGTTTTTTTTACTTAAGCGAAATATTGTGTATGTAAAAGCAATAAAAATACGCATCGCAATATTTTTTTCAATATTAGAATACTTAACAGATAATGTAAATCAGATAAAATCCTACTACTCAGCAAGCCTCAGCAAGACTTTTTCAGCAGCATTAAATTCTGAAATTTGTCTCCGTTCTGCAAATCATGTTAATACAAGTAATTTTATCTTAAAGGTACACATCTCATGACGCCGTTCGAGTGGGACAGTATTTCACTTGCGTTCAAACTGTTTTGTAAACAGGTAGAGAGAAACTTTAAGAAATAGGGTCACATACAACAGATTTATACAATATTTGTGAATAAAAGTATACAGTAATAACATGAATATAAAAACCGTATTTACTCCAGTTCACTAATGCTTGTTTATTACTCTTTGGTATTCTTCATTATATTAGGAAATAAGGTTCAACAGCATTCAAGTAGACAATACCTAATCGTGGGTTAACAAAAATAAATCTGAACACCAGGTTAAGCATCCTCTTGGAAGCATCTAATTGTATTTTCTTTCTCCAGTAGGTTAGTAAAAGTGTGTAGAAACAATTTGTAAAATATTTTGCAGTTAAACACAAATTGTTTTATTTTATTTGTGAGGAAGCAATAGTAAAAGTACAGTAAAACTTGGGCATTATATGTACTACTGTCTGCACTAATTTTGAAAAATATAGTTGAAAGTGTTACTACAAGTTACCAGTGTAGAATTATTTACTATCTGTGACTACGGAAGTAATTAAAAGTGCAATTAGCCTATACTCTAAAATTCATTTCCTTAATCGTTTCTGCAGTATAAGAAGACGTTATTTTATTTACGTGTACCATTGCTTCTGTATAATAGTTTGAATTTGACTGTCCTGTGTGATAACTTGACACATTTATGAGATGGCGCTATACAAATAAAAAAACATATACCAGTGTTCGTAGCATGTAATTTAATATAGCTGAATTTTTTTTATAAATTGCACCAATCACAAATAACGTCATTATAGACAATCCCAGAATATCTGTTACGCTTAAAGGGAAGTACGTGACATGTAGTTAAAATAGGATGAAAACAAATTTAACGTTGGGACTTGATCGGGATACTAGAAAATATAGTATTTGAAGGACGTTATTAGGGACGATCTCTGAACATGTATAACACATATAGATCAGTCCGTGACATGTAGAAGAAATTTTCACGTGACATTATTTGCGCGTCACCCTCAACCTGCTTACCTAATGTGAATGCAATAACAGCTCGGTAGGGGTGTCTAGAAGAAATTTTCACGTGAAGTAATTTGTGCGTTACCCCTAGCTTGCTTACTTTATGTAAATGCAATAGCAGCTGAGTGGAGGTGTCTGAACAAAATATTAATCTGACGTCATTTGCGCGTCACCCCTAACCTGCTTACCTATTTTAAATGCAAAAGCAGCTGGGTGGGGCTGTCAAACATAAATTTTCACATGACGTCATTTGCGCGTCACCTCTAGCCTGCTTACCTAATGTTAATGCGATAACAGCTGGGTGGGGTTGTCTAGAAGAAATTTTTACGTTGCGTCATTTGCGCGTCACCCCTAGCCTGCTAACCAAATGTGAATGCAATAGCAGCTGGGTAGGGGTGTTTAAAAGAATTTTTGGCCTGACGTCATTTGCGCGTCACCCCTAACCTGCTTACCTAATTTAAATGCAATAGCAGCTAGAAAGAGGGGGGGCTGTGTCTAAAAGAAATTTTCACGTGACGTCATTTGCGTTTCACCCCTAGCCTGCTTACCTAATGTTAATGCGATAACAGCTGGGTGGGGGTATCTAGAAGAAATTTTCACGTGACGTTATTTGCGCGTCACCCTTAACCTGCTTATCAAATGTGAATGCAAAAGCAGCTTAGTGGAGCTGTCTAACATAAAGTTTTACGTGACGTCATTTGCGCGTCACCCTTAGCCTGCTTACCTAATGTCAATAGAATAACAGCTAGGTAGGGGTGTCTAGAAGAAATTTTCACGTGACGTCATTTGCGCGTCACCCCTGGGCTGCTTACCAAATGTGAATGCAATAGCAACTTGGTAGGGGTGTTTAAAAGAAATTTTCACGTGAACCTGGCTGGAAACGGTGTTATGTATTTTGTTTTATAGCTGGGCATATGTCTTGCGCTCAGCTATGTTTATCGCTACTCCTGTTTTTATGGTACTTACTTCTAAATTTCTTGACCTTTGTCAGTTCAACATTTAATTGCTGAGCAATGGTCAATTAAATTACAGTGAAAAAACAATACAGACCCGCCGGCTCGCTTGTGTGATTGTTTTAAAAAAGTTCTATAACAATCGTGTAAACGGTTTGACCTGTAGCGTGGGGCCAACAGACGGACAGACAGACGGACAGCTGGACATGACCATTTCGTTAGATGCTTGCTCAGCATCTAAAAATTGCATAACTAAGTAATAGTATAAAACAATTTTGCATTTACAAATTACCCCGACCTACTAGTGTTGTATTTTAAAAAAATTAAAAAATATACCCTTCTCAGGTGAATTACGAGTTACGTATCTCCTAAATCTCCCTATACATATACATACAGGTCACGTCATGGTGAAAACAGAATATAAGGAACCTAAAAATGTTAGTGCTTCTATTCCTTGTAGTTCTAATAATTCCGAACCTGGTCGATGTAATGGATTCCATTCCGCGTATGACAGTAGATTGCCATTCACTTTACAGTCGCTCAATAATATCATCGTATCTGTGTCAAACGCAGGTACGTTCTCAGTCAAGGGTCAAAGATGTCATAGTAAGAGAATAGTCTTATTTGAAAATCTCCAGGGGAAACAAGTTCGAATGAATAAAAAAATTCTAGAGCACGTACAGAATCAGCAAAGCTTACTCAATTTAAACAGAAACTACACAGACGAGAAAACGTCTGTCCTTAAGCAACAGATGGATGCGATGAATAAAAACTATGGTCTTCAAATGCTTAACTTAGAGACCTTTGTTCAAAATCACAGCAATCATCGTGAAAGGTATGTAATTATATTATGCTACGCAATTAACAAATAATGATGCATAGCTGTGAATGTAAAGATTGCATAATAGGCCTTGTTAATAGCTATCAATAATTAATACACCAGTAATATAATTTAGAGTTAGATACCGCCACACTGGCAAGGCTCATACTTTTTTAATTTGGTTTAATGCAGCAGAGTCCAGGCAGCCCGAATGGCAGGGCCAGCAGAGCAAGTTTCACTAAATAAACTAGGATTGAAAAATTTGGGTTGCAGTGCAACCAGCAACGACGTAAACACAAATAGCATACACACAAAGTTTAAACAAAATCTAGTCATTGCTTCCACACCAGCGTGAACATTATTTATAAATGACATGCAAGTAAAAGGAGCTCCATATTGACCTATTTCTTCCGTGAAGAAGCAATAGTAGGAATTAAGTTTGCATTTACAAATAATCTTGACCTATTAGTGTAGTATTTTTAAAAATTTGAAAAATATACCCTTTGTAGGTAAATTACAAGTAATCTTTGCCTTACATTTCCCTATACATATACATGTGAGACAGTACTACTAGGTAGTACAACTTCTGAACCACTACGGATGAGGTAAATAAAATATGGCAGAGAATTGACTAGAATTTTCGGTATAAAGCGACCGGTTTCAGGATTTATTATTAATTTTCTTCAGGCTATAATGAAATACAATATTATACATATTAGAATTGAACTCAACTCAGTAAGTACATGTAAATACGTCTATGGTTCTTTTTAATGTGCACTTATTAGATGTTAGTAATTCATACGTTTAGCAATAACCACAAAATACAAACAAAAATATGTTATAAAAATATTACACAGTTTAAAATATTTCACAGTTTAAAATATTTGACCATGGATAGTACGACAATATTGAAATTACATTACTTACTTACAACCTACTGTTACTAATCAAATATTGGGATAGATGACATATTACAAACATGGATATCAGGCAATAATTTATTAATATAATTAGCTTTACCTTTATATTCCGATGATATACACACTTGTAAAATAAATTTTGTTTAATTGTAATCTGCAGGGTGTAATAATGCGTAAATTTTGTTAGAATTATTTTGAACTTTTAGTTTAGTAGTTTGTACGTACTCCCTTCCCTTTCTTAAGGACCGAAAGTTGGCGCTTGATTTCAATGATTAGGTACTTCCATGGAAAAGTTTGTGGCTGTCGTGATAATATTAAACTTATGTGCAGTAGTCATGCAGTCATTCATAATACGTATGTTTAACAGTGCACCGTTAATATTTAACAGATATTATTGTTCTACTTACTACATAGGCAATACATATACATAACTAAGTAGAATAATTATTATTAGGTATGCTGTTGTTTTGGTGTTGGAACGACTAGAACAGGTTGGCTATTATTACTATTTATATGTTGTTTGCCATGCTGAATCCAGTCATTAAAGTTATGCAGTGTAATGTGGGGAAATGTATTCGGTGAAATTGGAAGAAAAGTATTAGAGTTATCCATGGAATTATTTTTAATTTTGTGTTTCACTTTGCTTGTCATGGGAAGATGTTTGGATTGACCATGATGAACCTTCTTTGGTGGGGGCTGATATTCTGTATTAATAATATGAGCTACAGTGTTGGCATTGAATATTATTAGATTATTATTAATTTTGTTGACAATAGCCGCTGCATAAAAACACTTTTTTGATTGTTGAGGAGACTTTTCCCACTTTCTTCTCCATGAAGGTAAAGCAATCCGAATTTTAGATTTGTATAGTTTTCCATCAATTGGTTTACCGGGAAATTTTCTCAGCATTTCATTCTCAGCCAAAAAGAAACTGACACTTAAATAATATTTCATGGTTTGAATTTTTCTAATTTTATTTTCTTTTGTGCGATCGTACTACTAGGTAGTACAACTTCTGAACCACTACGGATGAGGTAAATAAAATATGGCAGAGAGTTGACTGGATTTATCGGTATAAAGCGACCGGTTTCAGAATTTATTATTGATTTTCTTCAGGCTAAAATAAAGTTCAATATTATACATATCAGAATTCAACTCTTCAGTAATAACTGCTGGGTACAGACATTATTGAATTGACAATATTAAATTATGGTAATATTAAATTATGACAATATTCAATTATGAAAATATAACACTTTTTCCATGGGAAGTTCACTTGTATCGAAATTACTTCGTTTACTTACTAACTACTTACTGTTGATTACATATTAACATATATGACCTACCACAAACATGGATATCTTGCAATAATTTATTGATATATTTTTATTTACCTTTATATTCCAATGATACACGAATTCGTAAATCAAAATTATTTGAATTGTAATGTTTAGAGTGTAAAAATACGAAATTACTGTTAGATTTAATTTCAACTTTTAAGTTTAAGGTCACGCTATAGTAAAAACAGAATCTAAGGATCCTACAAATGTTGGTGCATCTATTCCTTGTTGTTTTAATAATTCAAAACATGTTAGACGTAATAGACTCTAGTGCGCTAATGACAGTAGATTTCCATTTACTTCACAGTTGCTCAATGATAGTATCGTATTTGTGTCCAGCGCAGGGCGTTCTCAGTCAAATGTCAAATATGTCATATTAATAAAATAGTCTTAATTTAAAATGTCTAGGCGGAACAGGTGTGAATAAATAGGAGAATGCTGGATCACGTACAGAATCAGCAAAGCTTACTCCATTTAAACAGGAGCTACACAGACGAGAAAAAGTCTGTCCTTAAGCAACAGATGGGCGCGATGGATAAAAACTATGGTCCGCAAATGCTTAATTTGAATATCTTTGTTCAGAATCAGAGGTTTTATCGTGAAAGGTATGTGATTATATTACGCTACGCAATAAACAAAAAATGATGCATAACTGTAAATTTAAATATTGCATAACATGCTTTGTTGTTAGCTTTCAATAATCAATACATCAGTAATATAATTCAGAGTTAGATACAGGCATGCTAGCAAAGCTCATACTTTTTAATTCTTTTAATGCAGCAAAGCCCAGGCAGCCCGAATGTCAGGGGCAGCAGAGCAAATTCCACCAAATAAACTAGGATGAAGAAATTTGGGTTGTACTGTGACCAGCAACGACGTCAAACACAAATAGCATACACACACAAAGTTTAAACAAAATCTAATCATTGCTTCGACTTCGACACCAACGTCACCAATATTTATAAATAACATGCAAGTGATAGGAGCCGCATATTGACCTATTGGTTTCGTGAAGAAGCAATAGTATGAATAAAATTTGCATCTACAAATCACGTTGACTCATTTGTGTAGTATTTTCTAAAAAAATAAAAAAAATTCTCTTTTTAGGTGAATTACATTCTACGTATCCCCCAAATCTCTCTATACCTTTCAAAATGTTCGAATTCCATGTGTTTGAAATTTGTAAAGTGTTGTATTTACATATTTTTGAAAAGTACGAAAGGTTCTATTCAAATGCTCTTAAGAAAGACACATTTGAATATTTTTCTACATAGGTAATATTGTTTTTAGCTAAAAGTGGAAATGAGTCATTTTGTTTTGTCACAGACGATATACTATTCAGTTTGAAATTGATTTTAATTTTTTACGAATGATTTTAGAACATAGGATTTAAAGCAACGTCTTAGGGTATTTGGGTAGTGTGTCATGGGCAATGTTGGTTGCACGAATTTGCCAACATTATCCGAATGCTGCACCTGCAACAATTGTCCACAAATTTTTCCTGGTATTTTCCAAATGGAAGTGGCCTTAGCCTGTTCTTCTGACAAACATTTCACCTCGCAATTCTCAGTGTCATCCGGGTTTTAGTGTTTGTGATCCACGAGTAAGTTTTCAAACTATTTAACAAAATATTATATGTGTTCTTGTTCATCAAAATAATTCAATAAAAGAAATGAGTACAAGTTATTTTAGTACTTTAGGTTAATTATTTCAACAATTTTTTTTATTTGTCTCTACAACAATTGAGTTTTTTATGTTGATGGTTATTTTCAGGTAAATATAGCGAATCGGTATCATTTAATGCCCATCATTACTTCCGCGTATCCCCGACAAAACTCTACATTCAACACATCAATTTCGACGAGGCAGGTTATGATCGACGAAACCTGTGAATCCTTAGGCTTCACCAGATAAAGTTCACTGTACACAGTGGCTTATTAGTTTGAATTTTACCAAATCGATTGAAAAATTGAATGTTGATTTAACCTATGACATAGCGTCTTTCAGAAATTCAGGTACTTTCCAAATATTGATCTTTTAACTAGAAATACAATATTTAATTCGAAATCACTACAAGGAAGGGGTATTAGCCACAGGCGCTGATTATATTCATATTTTATGCATGTTGTATTACCTGTTGTTAGTTAATTTTTGGTATTAGAATATTTTAGTGAACTACTCGGCGACCAACCTGAAATTTTTAAAAGAAGGCATAGAGCTAGAAGATTTATACGTTAGAAAAAGAGAGCTGAAACAGTATCTTCCAGCAGAAGTTATTGAAACCAACAGAAAGGTAACGTTTGACCATTTGTAAGCATTTTTGTATGAGCGTTCCGTATTTTTTTGAATTTATTGTGGGTGTAGATTGTAGTGAAGAAATTTTTTTATATTTATAACAAATTAAAGTTGGTAAGCTGAAAAACTAAACATTGCTCTAAAAATTTTTGATGTAAGGTAATGATGAAGATGCCCGAACTAAACATCGGAAACGTTCTTCAACTTCCTCGAGTGAAGATACGAGTCCGAAAAAGATCAAGCGAACCATGGAGGAGGATGAGTCAGGAAATGATATAAGTCCGAAAGTCTTGATATTTAATTAATCACCTGAATAAATAAGTAATCCGTGTTTTGAGAGAAGTCTGTTTTTTCTGGTTTTCTCCAAAACTTTATCTTATGAATCGATTCACTGGGATTATTTAAATAATTAAAAGTAACATAAGTAGAAAATTTTAGTTTCTTTGTAAGTGCATTTTTATTTTTTGTCACTTTCTAGACGAGCTCTATTGGTAAAATAGATTCTAATACATCTTTAAGCTTCTTCACACCGCAAATCAACGGCAGGAGCTCGACACTAGTAAGTTCTATATTTAAATAGTTATTCGGCATACATAATTGATGCATCTACCTTTTGTTTGTTTCTGTACATACTTTTACACCAACTTTATTAGAAGTGAAAAGTACTTATATTTTTTATATTAATATGTTCAAGGAATGGCTGAGAGAAGAAAAATGATAACCAGAAAAATATATATTATCAATTTTTTATTCTGTAAAATTTAAATCGTAAGTTGGAACCAGAGACGGACTGATATTTTCTCAAAAGCCCTTCAGGCAAATAATCCCAATAGATAGTTGTCGCTCCCATGTAATACATCGAGCGTACAGATGACACCAGAAATGGCATAGGCCACTTTTAAAAAAGTAGTAAGTAGAGTCAAAAAGGAAAGATAATACTCCACACCGTAAAGATAAGAATAGGAAATATAGCATGGTACGGGAGGATCCTCTATCCTTGCGGACCATGACTAAACCAGTTCGTGAAACTCCGGCAAAGCAGAAGGTACTCCTAAACTCGACCGTGCTACGGCAAAATAGTTGCTACGTGCAAACTCTTAGGGGCTCACGCGAACCAAGATACCCCACGAGGAAAAGTGTATTCATCGCTACGAGCGAAAATTTAAGGTGATCAATTGCTGACCTTTTTTTACCCTACGAGGAAAAATATATTTGACGCTACGTGCGAATTTAATAGGGAACACAAAGTGACTCAAAGAGACGTTCTACGAGTTGTCCGAAATATAATCCGTATGGCTCTGAAATTACCCCATGAGGTGAGAAAATATATTTGTTAATGTATAATCTGAATCGCATAGCGACAGACAGGGAATTTACCTAAGAGACTATTGTCATTTTTAAAGTAAACACTACTTATCATTCTTGGTCACAGACCATTTTATTTAGCGTTACGAACGCAGTAAAAGTATAATTAATTGTTTAATAAATACAGGGCTGTATAGGACCCTTAAAGCTGAACTAACATTATATTGTTTCTAAGTGATTGCATCTTGGTGGACAGGTTGATATTCGTATATAAATATATAATTTATATTATAAATATTAAAATATAATTTAATCTCATATTTAGTCACAGTCATTGTTGGGACAACGCATCAGCCCTACCCACCCATAGGTTCATATTTGCAAAGCAGAGTGCTTGCCATATATGCTTAATAAATCCCTCCCATAGTCGTGTATACTATTTAGTATCTCGCAGGGCCGGTCCCGAAGTAGTGTAGACTCCCCGATTGAAACTGACTCCGTCGCCCTCTCCTGATTAGGATTTAGAAGACCGCGTAAATTTCTTGTGAAAAAGATGCAGGGTAGAAATTATTCTACTACTTATTATTTAATTGTACTTAAAATTAAATTTAATTAGGGTTAGGGACAAGTCCGATTTAATTCGGGCCCATAAGTCCGAAGTTGCTATACCTTATACAGGCGACCATGTGTCGGCCCATTTATGCACTGTTAAAGTGACGCCTACTACTAGTCCTAGTGGCAGCAGTAATAGTAGAGCCGAAAAAGAGAAAGGCAGTACAAGTAACGACACGGCGTATGACCGCATCTTCTACAAGAAGACGGGAGGTTTAAAAATTAAAAAGTGAAAGGTGGTGGAACAGTGCTGACAAGCCAACCAGCCAACCGCATAGTAAAGTGCTGACTGTAAAGTACGGGAGTCTTGGAAAGCAAACCCATAAGCTGTAGACGTGGACAAAAAGTGAGAGGGAAAAGCTCCCTATAGAAAAGCATAAGAAAATTCTGCCTAACAACAAGTAGTTTGGCTGTAAACGAGAAAGGAAGCAAGAAAAGGAGCAGACGAGACTAAGCGCATCTACTGGACCTGACTATGCTGACATTCAAACTCAAAAACCCAAAATTTGCTGAATATTTTTAGAGTTTAGTTAAAATATTTTAAAAAGTCAAAAATAAAATAGTCATTACAAACTAGAGGTTATTTGCCAAATTTTACGAAAATTTTTGAACAATAAGACAGGAGAAACTTAAAGGCTGAATTTCAAAGAAAACCGAGACGAAATCCATAACAAGGTTTATAAGGTAGTACATTGAAAACATACACCATATTATGTATATTAGAACTCCTATATAAATAGATAGGCAGCCATTTTCTAAAAAGTAAAACCTACATTGTTAAGATATTACACGGTCCACATAATATTAGTTTTGCCAAATCTTTGATTTTATGCAAGTAAATGTAGCAGGATTTACAAATATATCATACAGTTAATTTTTACAGTTAAAAATTTTCATGATTTAGTCAAAATTAAGTGTTGAAAAGTTCAAAATTCTACGGAATCATCAGTTGCCACTAGTTATAATAGGCAGCAGTCAGCAGTTGATTTAACATAGTCAACCAGCTCATAGTTTCGGTCCATTTTGAGTAGATTCGCAGTTGTCAGCCGTGATAACTGATTTCAGCAATCTACCAATAAAATAAAAGTGATTTTATTAACATAAAGTGAAGAAAACGAGATTTTCCAGTTTTATACTTTAAGGCATACACGGTGATCATTTAAAGTGCCATTAAGTAAGTTAGTACATGGTTGACACTACGGGTTAGGCATCTTAAAATTTAAATTTTAAATTCTGATTGTGTAAATTCTTTACAATCAATTTGCAGTTCAAATTTGTTCTTTCCTTTATTGATTAGCAATTATAAATCATAGTAGAGATATCGTTTTAGTTATTGTTGGCATCGCCAGGCAGAAAAAAAAAGTTGAAAATCAAAAGTTTGCTTTGTTAGCCGAATCATACAAGTAATTTTCTGAAGTCCAGGGAAACTTCAGAATATTCACTCATCTTCATTTCATTGCTTATATAGGTAAGCAGCATAAAAGTATTGTGTAAGCATAATTAATTGTGTATTTTATAAGTTTCTTTTTTGTGTAGGACATAAATAGTTTTGTGTTTTCAGCTATATGTGTATAGTACAGTGCATTTCATAAGAACAAAATCCTCCAGTATTTAATATAGGTTAAAGCAAGAAACTGCTTTTCGACTTATTAAAATAGATCGTAGGGAATCGACCCTCCGTGTTAAAAAATAAAATATAGCGAAAAAAATGACCTTGATTTCTTTGTTAGTTATTAGTGCGAAGGATAAAACGTCGACTTAATTTATAGGTCACAAACTATAGGTCACGAACCTTCAAGTAATACAGTAGTTTACATTATAGCTAGGGAACCGACCTCTGCTTAAGTACAGTCAGTCACGAGCCAAGTGGTAACTGTAAATTTAGAAAAGTTTAACAATTATAATTTCGATTTTCTCTGTGAGTTATAAGGGAAACTCACAACCCAGTTTTTGTGTGCTATAATACACGGCGAGGAATATTAACCTCGGCTTAAGCCTATATCTGTCTACGCGACACATTATTTGTTCAAATTTCGACAAGTTCGAAAAATTAATTTCATTTAATTTCATTGTGTATTCAAAGAGGAACACTCAACCCACTTGTGAAATAAGTGTATTAATTTTGCTTGTGGATTATAAGGGGAACCCACACTTCAGTTTGAATCTATACTTCAGTTTTGATAAGTGGATTATAGGAGAAATCTACACCCTAGAATTTTGTAATGTAATTTATTTTCTGAATTTTGTGAATTTATTATAATTACAGTGAGGAATTTCACTCCGGATGTTGTGAGTTAAAATTTGTTTTAGCAAATTTGTTGAGTTTGAACGCTTGACAATTTTGAACAAATTAAATTGTGTGTAATCAGTTATAAAGGAGAACTGACACCCCTAATTTTGTGTAATTTCATTTTGGTTACGAACCATAGCAAAAAATTATAATTACCTTGACTTATTAGGTATACTAGATATAAGTTGCCAGGCACTGCGTCTAAACTTCATCAAATTCAAAAATAAGTTAATGCAGGGAATTTCAATACCGACTTCTAACTTCAATAACACTCATTTAGGTGAAGTTTATTCTTATAGAGGGTGTGTTAAGTGTATTAATTGATATAAAATAAAATCAGGTAGAAAATTAACCTATGAGGTTAATATCAACTTACATTGTTGTTAGTATTCATCGTGCTTCATATTTGCAGCATAATTTATGTATGATTTTGTGTAATTTTTGGCATACGGCATTTCAGATTGCACTTATCCGAGAAATAAAAATTTCTGGCAACTTTTAACATTTAAGCAAGCTACAAACAAACAATAAGCCAAGTTTTTAGGTTCAATTAGGCAAATCAAGCCATATAATACAAAGTGATTGAGTAACGAAGGTGGAAATCACGCAATTATCCACCAACACTCGACATTTTCGAATTCAAACTGCTGACTTATAAGTAGTTGCAATAACCACAATATATTCTTTTATTTCAGTTCACTTACGAGTGGAACTAACTGAAGATACGGTTTGTTTTGGAATCTACGGATTAGTTTTTTGGATACAATCCAAGAAGTCAGGTTAACTCCAGAATTTTAACGTCAGCTCAACAGTCAGTGACGACAGAAAGCCCTACACGGATTCTCAAAACAGGAACTCCTACTAATAATAGTAAGCAACAATAAAGATAGGCACTCTTAAAATTTAACATTGAACAAAAATAAATTTATAGACTACGAGTCCAAATTGTTATCGGTTAATATATGGTTGTTATTGGTGCCTATTGTTAAAATTTTTGCACAAGCGCTATAAATGTACTCCTGTATACAAATACTGATGCAGTGAACCAGGTTATAAAAATTAAGCCTGATGCTTCTAATGCTAAATGCGTAATAGAAATACCCTAGGGTTATGTGGTTGATTTTAGAACACCTAATTTAATCAATAAAACTCTAGGATTCACACTACAACTACTTACTTCTAATAGATATTTTTCAGATGCAACAGTCGATATTAATCCAATTAACTCAGTACTTGTACATTGTGATTTAGTTTCTGGTTGTGCTATTAATAGTAAACCATCTAGATGTATTAATTCATTGGCATACCACTGCTATAAAAAATTTCCCATTGTTCTATAGTTACATTATTTCTATTATTATTTGATTTGTTTTTAAATAACTTAACTGTACTCCAAAAATCACTGCTGTCTTTAAATTTAGCAAGCCGGTCTCTAATTTCTACATAGTATTGGGATTAAGATAGATTACATAGGTTTTTGAAATTTCTCTTTGCGTTTCCAGAAAAAAGCTAATAGTTCTAGATATGCTGGAACTGAGTTAATTACGTTAGTTAATAATTGACCTATGTTTCTTTTTGATATAGTTGTTTTTAAATTTGATGATACAACTATAAAAGAGTATACGAATGTGAGTCATACTAGTTTAATGCAAGGATTATTAAAATATAATGACAGTTTAAGTTTCAATAGGGGACATGGTCAATGCTAGTCTCAAGATGATAATAAATATAGTGCAACATTAGATAAAAATCCACGATTTCCTAATAGACATGATTTATTATTCAAAAGTAATACTACTGCTACTCACAAAGGAAAAGCTAAATTTATGATTCCATTGTCACATATTTTTAGATTCAAAGGTAAAATATTTTTAAGCGTGAGAGTTTCTGTTTGAATAGATCGATTAATTGATAAAAATGCTATATATAAATCTAGTACTCAAACAACACAAAGTGTAGATGATGTTGTTGATAGTTTAATCAATATTACTTTTCTAAAATAGAGAACCTCTTACATTGAATCAAATTCTGAAATGTCTACTGAAATATCCAGTCATCTTGCATCTCAACAAAAATATTCTATAAATTCCTAATAAAACAAGTTGACCATTTTCCAGTAAACTAAATTATGATATTAGATCGTTACTTAACAACAATTTCAGGTTCAAAAAAGATTTTAAGCTTTGTTGTTGGATTCAAAGTAATCGTTCTAAACTAATCAAAAATCTAACATTTCAGTGTTCGATCACTGTGATGTTCTTGATGCTTTTATTTCTCCTAATAATATTAGATATCCAGGTATAAATTTAAATGAAGGTTTAGAGGGTCTCAGTTTTATTGCAAATTATGATAGAAATTTAAAAATTATAGAACTATTTACTAATTTAAAACCTAACATAGCTCCAATAGGATTTCAAACAGCTTATTATATTTATTGTTTTGATATATCGTTTCAAGAAGAAAGAATTAGTGGTAATACTATAGGTATTAAAATTAATTTCAAATTTAGTGCAAATTCACCTGCAAATACTAATGCTTATGTAATGATATTAAGAGAACGTGTACTTTCTATAACAACAACTGGTGGTAGAAACACGCAAGTTGAATATACAAATACCTATTACTTTAATTGTCCTGAAGGACTCTAAGGCTTCGCCTGTTTTTCTTTTTATATGAATAAATAATATATCATTCACAGAGATTCAATATACTGCTATTGGGTATGCGTTTATGAAAAGAAAATGTGTAACTTTACATCCTATAAGGAACAATTCAATAAAAATGACGGTTACCAAATCAAACCTACTAAAACTTAAATAAACTAAATTATAAATACTAGAATTAAAACTTTGAATTTAAAATTATTAACTATTTATTGTAAGCAAATTATCACAGATAATATGTTAAAACATATTAAACAAGGTGTTGCTTTACCTTTTTTAGCTCTAATTCTATTGATTACTAAAGCGGTTGCTGTTATTGGTGAAATAGGGGCTGCTGCAGGAGGTGTAAGCCAATTTGTTAATGCAGTTAATAATAAAAAGTCACAAGATAAAAATTTAGCTGAAACAAAGAAACATAATTTAGAAATCTAGTCAAAGACAAAGTATGAAAGTGTTTTTTTTAAACCTTATCCATAAAAGCATGAACAAATATAGAAATGGATAAATATGCTAGACAAATATGCGTTTCAAAGCGTAGTTTATGAAGACGTGTATAAATGAGAGATAATTTACCTCTAAGGCCTAAAAATATAGAAATTGGAATATTAAATCTTGATAGCATAAATAATCAAGAAACTTATTAGACTTTGTGGTACAAAAACCATAAACACGAATATTATTTTGATTCTTTTAGTCATAAACCACCTGTTTAATTATTACATTATTTAAAATCAGATATAGTTTATTCTGCGTTTAAATTGCAAGAAATTAGTACAAATGTATGTAAAGCTTCATGACTACAGTTAATATATTAAATTGTTGATAATAAAGCCCTCGAAGACTATTGGGATTTTACAGAAGCGTGTGTAGCACTAACACTAGTAATGAAATAAATATTCTATACTAAATGATTTCAAAACTAGGAAATACCAAGAAAACAGAATATAAATTTTATTTAAATACGTTAAATTAATAGCATAAAATACAAGGTGAAATTAAAAATCTATCAATTAAAAATGACGAATTAAATAAAATTTAAGTTGATAAAGGCCAAGAAATTGACAATCTTGAAGTAATTGAGTAATTGAAGGAATAAAAGGGAATATTACTAACAAAACAAATGTTTTTGATTAAAAATGTAAAATTAATAGTACTGCATTAAAAACAAACCTTGCTCTAATAACCAATATTATTTAAGAAGATAATAATATTAACCTAAAAATACATACTGAAATAGTTGAAAGTGAAAGAAAACTAATAGATAAAAATATTAGAATTATTGATTTAATAGAACGTCATAAACAAAATAAAGTTACTGCAAAAGATGAATTATTCAACAATTTAAAACGTAGAATTAATTTGGAAATAAATACTTGAATGAACGTAATAGAATCCTAGAAACAAGTTTATTGACAAAAATTGGTACTCCAGATAATATACTGCTTGTAGGTAAAGAAAATGTTACATTCCAACTGAATTCTAGAAAGTTCAATATGGGATATGAAATGTTAACAGGTATTTGTCGTATTAGTGAACTATCATTTGAAGGTACAATTTCTTGAAGGATATTTGTGATATTCGTATAAACAGGCGACATATAGGGCTCTGCAATAATAATAACACTAAGAAATCTGAAGTTTTTTAAGTTAATAAAAATGTTCTATCGGTAAAAATTATAGGGTACTTACCAGGAGTTATATATTATTTTATTTGTGTTTTACGATAATTATCATTTTGTTTTACTAATTTAATATTATTTTTATATTGTCAGCATCTTAAATTTAAAAAATTTGATTTTAGTTCTAGTAATATCCGCTAGATGTCGCTAATCCTGAAAAAATCGGTCTTTGGACACCGTGTAAGATGTTTTAATATGCAAATGCAATATATGTATAAAAAACCAACTGTCATTGAGCCCATGAATATGTAAATGCAAACAGTGGTAATAAAGTGTGTCCATGGACTTAAACTAACGGGGCTTTAGCCTCTTAAGGTAGTAAAGCAACTGCTTAAAATTATTTAACTTAACTTGAACTAACTAAACCTAATCTAATCTAACCTAACCTAACTTAGCCTAACTTAACCTAACTTAACCTTACTTAAACTTTACTAACCTACGGGGTATTATGCCCCGCTCTAAAAGAAGGCCTAGCCTCTGTAGGCAACTACAATTAAAGGTACAACTACAACTACAATTACAATTACAACATTTAAAACTACTAATAATTAAACAACTGCTTTCACAAATTTTTCTTTTTCATTACAGGCTGAATTAACAAATTTTATACCTATTTTTGTGCCTGACTTTAATTCTTATTTAGCAATATTAGTATTATGTGTTCGTTTACATACAGAGTGTGCTAAATGTGTTTTACAGTTATCATTATTAATATAAATGCAGTTTTTAATTAACGCGTTATGACAATAAGCGCAATAACCTTTCAAAGCAGTTTGTATATCTACATTATTTTTTTATTTTTAATGGCTAAAAACGACCTTTTTTACTACAAATATGCAAAGGACAGATTAACCGTCAGTTATTACTAATAACAATATTTCCTCTAGCTAATTTGTTTGAATATTGAGCTCTACAACTTTTATAAATTATATGAGTATTACAAGTTCCTAAAAAATTACATTTTAACGTTTGTTTTCAACGTTGCGCAGCCATTTCGAATTCAGGCGTCAAATTTTGTTTTGAAAATTTAAATTAAATAACCCTATGGCTTGAAGCGTACACACTTACAATTTGCGTAAAAACGCCGGCATATGAAATTATCACATGACAAGTAAAGCATTTATTTTTGGGAAGTTAACAAAAATTTTTAAACTTTTTAGGCAAAAATTACGCAAAACAAGGGTAATAAGCACATTTACACCATCTGTCATTGTGCATAAATATAAATGATCTGAGTGCAGTTAAGCAAAAAATAAATGTACAGGTCATTTCCCAGGCTTGCAAGAAGGAGAATTAAAACCTAAAATAATTATTTTTAGAAAAAGTAGCCCTCTTTGTAACACATGGAAATGGTATCTTAATAATAATCCCATTCAAATTAATGACTTATATACCTACTTAGGGATTTAGTTTTGTTCGTCTGGGGTCTTCTTTTGTGCAGCATACCAAATGATCAGCACAGGATGCTCAGGTAATGAAGCCATCATAGGCACGTTTGCAAATGCTAAAATATAATCATACAATGCTAAAATAAAGCTTTTTAAATCAATATCGATCCCCTCGTTGATGTATGCTGCACTTTTTTGGTGACCTCGTTATTTTGACGTTATTTGACAACGCAAACCAGGTTTTTAAAAAGCTTACCGCGGCTTCCAAAACGAACCTCTGGTTACTTAGTAAGATTGAAAACAGGTAGGGTCCAGTTTAAGCGTTACGCAATTTTAATTGCGCTGAAATTTTGGTTCTGAATCCTTCGTATGCGCTTCAAAAGGCTAAAGAGAATCTGCTACGATAGACTGGATTCCATTTTAGTGCTTACGTCTGCTTATCAGAAATACAACTTGGCCTTACAAATTAAAAATATTTTTGATAATTTGGCATTCTCCTTTGTGTGGAACAATCAGTGCCCCACCACCTTAGCCAATAGTATACAAAATATTTACGGTGCTGCTGTAGAACAAAGTCACGCGAAAGATCAAGTTGCAGTCGACGCTATGTCGTATTACAGTTTCTATAAGTTTTTTAAACGTGAATTTAACTAAAGTAGTTACCTATCGTCGAATCTTTCTATTCAGTGTCTCAGACAATGTGCCCAGCTTCGTACGAACAGCATATATCTATCCTTTAATCAATTAAATATTAAGTTTAATGATAATAGTAGGTATCCCCACTGTGAACCTACTTATAATGATACTATCTTTCACTTTGTTGTTAAATGTAGATACAACTTATTTAGATTTAAGTACCTACGTAAATTTAACATTTTCCTAATGAATGAATTAAAATTCAACTCGTTTTAACACAAGATGTCATACGACATGGTCTTGTGCATAGTAAACTTTGTAAAACACTGTTTGATATTTAATTGTACTCACAATATGTAATCAATATCACACCTTTTGTATAGTCTACGTTAATTAGGTAAACTAATGTAATTCTATAAATGTTATGGGTAATCTTTGAAGAACATTCAATAAATTCGTATTCGTATTTGTATTCAAAGTACATATTTTAGAGTGCTGATAGCGTGTTCTGGATTCGAATGTATGAATCCTGGAGTTTGTGAGTACTGTGTGTAAATGTAAAGTAAAGTGAGCAATAAGTGTGAGCTTTGTCAGAAGACCACCTTTCACATTAGAACAGTTTCCTCGACTGATTTTCTAAAGTCTCCTCCAAAAGTTAACATAAAACAAGCTTGAAGTTTATCTCAAATTAGGGGTTGTTATTTATAAATATAGTCTTACTAACTAACGTAATCCTAGCGGCTACATATTAAACTGCATCACTGCACGTAAAGTATGTTCCGTTGCGAAGGAGTTGGTGATCTAACTTATTCTAATAGCCTGGAAGTGCCAGTCCCCGACTAGAAGGCATCAGTACCACCGTCAACTTATCATCCCCTGCATTATTTGCGACAGTAAACATTTCATTAGTAATAATATTGTCCATTTCATGTACATTATTTTGTTTCTCATTGCCAGCTAATTGGGAGTTCATAGCTTTACTAAATAGTTAAATTTGTTCTGCCTTGAGTCGAATTTTTTTTTACAGCTAGCTGCTTGTTATGTCATGCAATATCCTTTAACACGTTTAAAATGTATTGCTAAAGGTACATGATCTGAGTTATTTATATTAAGGCACTCAAAGTTTTGTTCAATAATAATAAGGTTATAATGAACTAGGCAATAATCAATGACTGACCTTCCCTTCCTGCTACCATACGTATAGTTCGCTGAAAAGTCTGGTGACACTCTACCATTTATAATTGCCAGCAAACAAAGCTCAGCAAATTCCAGAAAATACGGAGCCGTGGATTCAATTTCCTTATCACATGTTAGTCGCAAGCTGGATAAATTCTTGGCTTCAACTTGTTTGTGATTTGAAATGCCTTAATGCGACAGATTAATCCAGATTAATCTAGATTAATCTATAGGTATTATGGTAAAATTTAAACATTAATATATGTATACTATATCTTAGCAAGTCTGCTTAACCTAGTGCTGTTCTGCTCTACAAATGGTTCTTCGTCTCTAACCCGACCTTAAGTCAATTGAATCCGGTCTCACCCGCATCAGATCGCTTCTCAACCTTGTCAAATCTCATCCCAATCGCATTAAACCCAATCTTGTCGCTTCATCCAGCCTAACCGATCATTTCTCATCTCGGCCAGGCTCCTTGAACCACCAGGCTGTCTTTACCTACCCAATTATTTTCACCTACCCTAAAAGCGACTACAGCACTACCACCAATCTCATGCCTAAATCTTCAAATCGAATTAGGAATAGCCAACCCCTATCCTTTTATTTACTCAAAGGACGTCAAGTTTGGTTGACGTTAAGGGTTCTCAAGATTTACAACCTCAACCATATAGCATACATTCAATCAACCTGTGCTGCTATGAAATTAAATTTTAACAGAAGAAAGCCTATTGGAAATAAAATTATTGTGCCCATCGACTTAATTTTTGTGTTTTGCTTATATTTTAGGGTAAAAGCATCGTCTTACAATACTTATTTTACAGTTTTGTTACTAAAATATTGACTAAAGGATTTACAACATCTGCATTTTAGTCATTGTAATTTTACTAACATTCGTTGTCCACTAATTCCGTGAAGTGAAATCTAGACATCAAGTGTTATTTTCTATCCAGTAGTTTGTTCCAGTTAAATTTAAGACGTTTATTAATCATTTTTGTTATGCTTAAAACTTGATTTTAAATGGCGAAACACTTAACTTTGTTTAAAACCTTATTTGGATTTGTATTCGTACTGCACCTCTCAAACGGTAATGGTTTAAGCTAAGAGAATTTAATTTTTTTTATCGAATAAGATAAACCCGTCTACAATACAAGTTAAGTAAATTACATACATTTTGCCAAATTAGGACTAAAGTGCTACAATTGTTGGTTCCGAACGAATGAAATGGGCCAGAACTCCACGGCAACTTATCCAGCAGTCATATTTCTGTTGTCTATAAGTTCTCACAAGGGTGATTTTCCGGAATTTAATGAGAAGTGTCTGAATCCAATAAGAGACAATGCACCAACAACAGAATGTGTAGATGTATACACGTCCTGCGTTGAAATGATTGGAACCGAAGTCTCTCCTTTTTTTATCGGAGCATTAGTACTTCGTACGTGCTCTAAAAGAAGTCCAAATACTTGTTCCTCAAACTCACTTGGCTGCGGGCAAACGAATGGGACGCGTCCATCTGATCGTCAAGATTTTCCAATTGATCATACTGATATCCCTTACGATGAAACTCCGATTTTTTATACCAAGGAATGCTACTGCTCAGGAGATAATTGCAATGGCAAGCATGGGATGTTTGGGCCACTGTCACCAACCGTATTACCTATTTCTGCTGGCCAAAGTCAAACTTTAAAAGTAATTCCAGTAATTAATATAACTCTTTGGTCAATATTTACTTTTTTTACTAAGAATACCTATTCCCTGATTTTAAGTTATACCATTTTAAAGTTACCCGGGAACGAATGAACATAGATTATGTAAAATAAATCTAATTCAAACCAGTGTAACTCAATTGATCCCTTTTGCAACCAAAAAATAAATGACCGAGTATCCATTTTGTTTGGGAAAACTGCCTCAATTTAAAGCCAAGCTCGCTATAGCCCAATTTGACCAGCCTTTTTTATCATAATCGAGGTTCTGGAAGTTTTGCCTACGAAATCATTAGTAGCTGGAAAGTGTAGGTGAGTAGTAATAGAGTGGTGGAGATGGCAGAGAAGTTGTGGATGTGGTTTTAAGAGTACGCAAGAGTACAGGTTGAAACAGACCTGGCCATAGCAAGGATTGAGGCACGTTGTGACATAAAGGACGGAAATCACAGATAACCTTGCTAAGCTTTTTGTAATTTTAATGCGTTGTAGTGTGGTGTAATGTCATATGGATGAATGGAAATGAAAAATAACCTTGCTAGGCATATAGTAATAGTTGTGTGTGGAAGAATGGAGAAGACCGGAGCCAGTGCTACAATGTTTGGACTGCGTCCCTATGGTAACGGTGTAATATATGTGAATCAGCTGAGATGTAGCAGCCAGTGGTGTGGGGTTTCTTTGGTAAGTGATGTCCAGGCCGGTAAATGATGTCCAACTTCAGTAAGTGATGTCCAACTTCGGTAAGTGATGTCCAAAAGAATTTTTTTTATTGATAGCTCAATGAATACAGATCGAAAAGAAATAAATAAATCTAGTGCGAAAAAGTATTTTATAACAATAAACCGGAAATGACACTGAACCAGGCTCCTAAAGCTGCCCGAAAACGGATAGGTTATATTTTCCCCTCCCGCCTTCGGCGGGGCCGCCTCCGGCAGCCGAGGGTAAAATATAACCTAACCGTTTCCAGTCAGTTCTTCCTACCCCCACCCCCTGTTTGTCTGTCTGTCTGTCTATCTGTTAGGTTAGGTTAGTTTAGGTTAGGTTAGGTTAGCTTAGTCTAGAGTGGGTGAGTATTGTATGCTGATCTGCAAGAGGTTTACTTTCCAATAAACCTTCCTTATAAACCAATTTGCGAAAGTCTAAACAAGTTAAAACAAAAAGATATTAATTATTTAAAAAATCAATTATTTATCTTTGAAAAAATTACAAGTCTTCATGGAAAACTTGTAAGCAGTAATGACAATAAAAATGGGCGTGCCAGAGTGCCCTGTTATTTTTTAATAATTAGACCAAGACCCTTTTAGGCTAGATGCAAAGATAATTAAAATACCTCAATCAGGAATATCAGTCGTACACAAACACACTCTTACACAAGCGTAATATAATTTAAATTGGCAAATCCAACAGCGGATGTAATTCTAAATCCAACGACGGTTGATATTCGTATGTCAAACTGCACTGCAAAGTAGACCACCGTAGAAGAAATTCCTCAAGCACGTACAAAGGAAGGTCTCGCTGGAACTTGACATTCTAGGACGTCAACTACCCAGCTGCTTACAGGTGGACAGACAACCTGTCGTGACTTTTCCTGGGAGTCAGGAACCTGAGCTAGATACATATGGACAGCGGCCACTGTCGTGACATTAGGGGCCAGGTCATAAGCAATAAATAATCAAGCTTAAACAAAATACAAGCAAAACATATGTATGCCAACAGCAATACCGATGCGATGATGGCTTTATTTTTTAGCAGGACTCCAATTACTGCAACAGACTTGAACGCAAAAGGGTGTAAATGTTGAAATGGCACTGTATGTAATATCATATGCGTAGAATAATAGCAATCAGTACATAGTAGTCACGTTCTTATATACATACAGGACCAGAATCGCTGTTTTCACACACGAATCATGTTCACTCTCATGTTCGGAAGCCAAAGCAGGGAAAAGGAAAGGAGTCTACATGTCCATAGGAATGCATAGATTACACGAGATGAATGATAATGATGCCACTCTGCTGAAACAAATATGACATTCGAGGAAGGCGTTATTTTTATGTGTTTTCATAACCGAAAACCAAAACTATAGATTGTGAGTGAGTGACAAACGAATATGGATAAATAGAAATCTAACTAGTAGGCTACACTTGCACTTCAGTGTCCTGACGTGACCATGACCATTATGTCCATTACCATGCCAATATGTTATGTCATATCTATATCTATACTCGAAAAATCAATGCCATGGCATAAGGCGTCGTCCATATATCTCGTCGACACTTTTTTGACTTTTTTTACTCCCTCCCCCTAATCTGTCTGGTACTTTGAATCAATTCTGACCGGGTGACCGTCAAATTTGAACGGCCAGGAGTTTTCAAAACGATCAGTTTTGACTGTGAGACGGTCAAAAATGAGCGTTTAACATTCAACTTTAATGGTTTGGTTACTTCCATGCTAATTGCATGCAGATGCTTTAGCATACAAATTTCCCCTCATTATCGCATACTAAGAAAGTTCTGACAGAAGGGGGTACAGTTGATAAATGTGCCAAATTTTATGCTCTTTCTGCTCAGAAAGGTATTTTACTTGTCAGGTATGAAGTTTCGCTGTCACGTTGCTCGAAACACCGGGCGCGCGATTTAGGCGTTCATATTTGATCGTAACACGGTCATTTTTGAACTACGAGAAATCATACCTATTGCTTCAACACATATTCAAACAATTCCTCTGCATGCGATCAAATTTAAACGTCACCCAGTCAAAAATGAATCAAAGTACCAGACTGCTATTAAGTAAACAATCGTGATCATTTTCGAACTACTCCTCCTCCTATATACTGTTATGTATGGCGACCAGTTGGAGTCATACGGTAGGTTAGAATTAATTTATTTACATTGTACATTTTTAAGTAATAAAATGATAATTCATTAAAGCGAATCTCTAGATGAGTAATGTATACAATGATGTAATGTTATTTATGCCAACGGATGTAAGTCATGAAACAATTGTAATGGAATTATGTATTGTGTAATACTCTTGTGAAACTCGAATTGAGTTACTAAATTATAAATGGGCTTATTCATTATTGACAAAGATGATTTATGAATTTTGTGTAGCTTGCTAATTTATGCAGGTCAGAGGAAAGAGATTCTATAACAATGTAATGTGATCGAATGACCACTAGGCAGGAAGCTAAGTTGATTTCGAATAGGATAATCTAATTGTAATATCATATCCATTTCAACCACCGACTAACTAGCTTGAACCTTCTGTTCCATAAAACACTTTTCGTTTTATTATTTCAGTTTATTATTTGTCATTTTAAATTTAGTTTAATTCCATTAAATACAAGTCTTATTCTCAGTATTTACCATCTACACTTATCATTCATTTCACTATACACACTATCTGTACAAATCATTTTAGGCAAATCTCAAATCATTACTAGTCCATCACTTCATTTAACAATACGAACAGTGTGTCTCAAAATTTTAAGTACACTAGGTTTTCCGGGGTTTCGTACCCTCTTTGTGCGAATACTCCAGCGAAATAATAATTTTTAGACGCCATTCAACCAGTTTGTATATTTTAACTTTAATTGACCCCAAGGGGTCAAGTCGTTCTCCTGTAGTTAATTTAAACCTTAAAAACGGGTGTCTTAAAATTTTAAGCGCACTTCACGAATTTTTCAGTACAGTGATTAATATTTTTGGAAATAACTAATGAAAAACTTCCAAATTTGGCACACACACACTCAAATAGATAAGTCATGACTAGAAACATTTACTTTGACCATAGGGTTAACGTAGCACCAGTAGCATCCGACGACACAGGTCAACGTCGTGTCAACTTTTCTCACCGTTCATTAACATGTAAAAACCACGACTTGCTTCACTTTATCCCCATGTACACGCACAAATGTCAACTAACTGCAACAAAGTTATGTCGTACGTAAACACAATTAAATTGCCTACACAATCATACCACACTCAACTCTCAGGTCACGTAAGGTCACGAAACACCCGAGCGTAAACTGTGTAGATATGTGTCGACTGCTGCAGCTGCAATGTGCATATCATCACCTTTCATTATTAACAAATTTATCTGCATACTTCTGTATACTAATTTATATGAGTGAGCGTGCATCTGTGTGCCTATAGTAAATATTCAAAGATATGCTTTTGTGTATAAACGAATACTGTAGGAATGTTATAATTATGAAGATAGATGCCACTACATTCAAATAATGCAGGATACCATGCACTCTGCAATGCAAAAAACAGGCGTTTTCTCTGAAATTTTCTTACCTATAATGTTTCTACTCAGACTTTTGCTACCCGGACATTTTCTACCCACTACGAAACCTAGGAATTTTCCAACCAAAGACTATGACTTAAGTGGAAGTAAAATAAAAAACAAAACTATTTATGGGTGTACACGCTTCGGAAAGATCGTATTGACATCTTGATACAGTAGAGCTAACAGATTTGAGTGTTGATTTCAATACGATAAGTAGTTGATTTTCAATTTTTTAGATTATAAAATTTTTTAAGCTGCATAAAACGCCGCCTTGTGTTAATACATCTACACATAACATTGTTACAGTTGACAAAATATAGTGTATAGAATTTATACCGCCGTATATTGGGCTAAATTAGTGCCACAGCTGTAAATTAATTGTCTGTGACGAGTGTTTAAAGACGCTGGTACCAATATAGAAGGGTTAGGCTTCCAGCCGGACAATTAGCATCATCTTTTAATTCAGTTAGTCACGTAACTACTTCTTTGTTATACATGCAACACAGAAAATAGTATACTTAGCCTAACAATTAAAGTGTCAATCTCTAAATAGAATTTGTGTTGACTACTGTAAAACCTTCTGGTGTCGATGTCAAACCGATTAGTTACAAATTAACATCTATGTGATTAATTTGCATATACTTTTCTAAACGTGTACTGTAGTAATACGGCAGCTTGAAATGAGCCTATTAAATCATTAATATTAAACAAATAAATTTCCTTCCGACTTTTCTTACCCATATGGATTCTACACGGACTTTGTCAACCCACATGGATTCTACACAAACTCGGTCGACCCTAATGGATTCTACACAGACTTTGTCTACCCACATGGATTCTACACGGACTTTTCCTACACATATGGATTCTACACGGACTTCTCCTACCTATTAAGGATTCTACACGGACTTGTTCTACCTATATGGATTCCACACGGACTGCTGCTACCCATTAAGGATTCTACACGGAATTTTCGTACCCATATAGATTCTACACGGACCTTTCCTACCCATATGGATTCTACACAGACTTTTTCTACTCATATGGATTCTACACCAACTTTTCCCACCCATATGGATTCTACACGGACTTTTCCTACCCATATGGATTCTACACGGACTTTTCCTACCCATATGGATTCTACACGATTCAACGACACTGGGTCAAAACGACATTTTGCTGTACGACATTGCGTCGACAACATTAAAAAGCAAACGACAGTAGGTCGACAGACATTTCGTAGTACACTCTTCGTTGACAGACATATCGTTAAAAGACATTACGTTTAATTTGCTAAGACGAAGGACAATGAGCTAAAATATCTTCCAACGGTATACTATTTTTGTGTACTGATATGAGGTCTCAAGCACTAATATTTTCAAAACTGCCAGCTTTGTGCAGCATTATTATGAACATTTTATTATACAGAAATTTATGCATCATTACTTACGTACATAAGGCTAATATAAATAATACTGACGTTAGTAATATAACAGCATAAAACAACAACGATCGTATTTTTAATATAATTATTGAATTATATTTATTGAATTTATCTTATTGATGCAACACAGAATATTGTGTTCAGCTTGTACTCCTGTGGTCACTAGAATCACGATAAAGATTTTGTTTACAAACTGTATTGGTGCACTTTTAACTTAAGTGCACTATTGAGTTAAGTGCACCAGCTACTTGGTGTCGCCACTGATTTGTTCACCAGCCACTTTGATGCACAAATTATTTTAGTGCACTTATTAGTTAGGTACACTAGTTACGTAATGTCGCAACTATTTTAGCTACATTTGTGTAGAAATAACTTTAGTGGTGCATTAATTAGTTAGGTGCACACTCAACTTGGTGTCACAATAAACTTTTAAACCAGCTACTTAGTGATGTTAGTAATTTAAAGCATTGCCTATTTTAGTGCGCATGTTATATGGACGCACGAAATAGTATGGTGCCTTCAACTATCTTGTGCCGTATCAGATTCGATTTAATAACAAATACGATGCACTAATAACATAAGTGCACAAATTAGCTAAGTGTACCAGAAATTCAGTGTTGCAACACAGTATCCGCACCTACTACTTTAGCGCACAATGAACTTGTGTGCACAAATTATTTAGGTAAACCATAAACTTGGTGACGCACTTATTATGAGGCACCAACTGCATAAGCACAAAAATAACGTTTGTGCACTAATAGGCTGGGTGCACAAGCTATTGTGTCTTGCATGAGATGTAGTTAAATATCTACAAATTTTGTGCCGCTACTATAACACTGCGTTCACTGCAATTAAAATTTAGCACAAATTACTTATATGTACCGATTAAATAGGTAAATCAGCTCTGTCCAGTATAAGCTGTTTTAGTGCACAAATGGGTTGAGTGGAATACTTACTGTGTCTACAGTGCTTACGTACTTACGTTGTGTCTGGTGTTTATTATTATTTAATTACACAATTAAAATTTTTTTATTTTAATGTATGACTAACTGACATACATGCTATTTGCCTGTACAGTAAGGTACAAACAACTTTGAGTCTGATCTATTAATCGTATATATCGTATAAGAATATATCTAAATTTGATGAATAAAAGTATGAAATCGTAAAATTATAGAATTCTAATAACATTTCCTAAACATTAACTGGCATGAGTCTTAAAATTCTGCATCACTGTTACTGTCATTAGTGTCAGTGCATTGCTATGTATATTTAATAAATAATCATCATTATTTTAATTTTTGATTGGTGATTTGGTGTTGGTATCAAATCTTGTTTGTGTTCATACTTCCACATTATTATTCAATATTTATACATATTAAATTATATATATTATATTTAGGTGGTCGTTAGTATTATAGTAAAGTGAGTAGTCAATAGTAAATTGTTATAATATTTTATTATCAGTATTGTATATGTTGACATGCTTTGCTGGAGGCTACAACATTTTTTATAGGTAAATACAAATTACTTTTAGTATCTGAGGGGTCGGCTCTCTTGTAAAGGAAAGAGGTTGAAATTTTGCGTCGGACTCACTGTGAGGCTCATCGTTCTGAACGACGCAAAACCACGAACGCATGTGAACGGCACTTTTTATTCAGGCTCACTCCAGGCTCGAAATTTTTAGTTTTTTAAAAAATAAGTGACTACCGTTCACAAGTATTTTGACAAGCAAAAGTGACCGACTGTCTTACTATGCAAACGTGTAAAAAATCAAGTAAATTATGTAGATAGGTCATAGGTAGGAATAAAATACGTTTGTAAGTTATAGTTTCGCAATATTATAGTAGAACATAAGTGGCAGTACATCAGCCTTAACAGTAATAGTTTTCACATACACTCCCGACAAGGTACAAGGCCTATGAGAGAACCTTAGCAGTAATAATATGAGACAGTGCAAAACGAAAGAAAGTAAACTGAATCAGATTTACACATACTTTAACCTGATTCTGATTATTATTACCGTTAACACTATAATTCAAAAATAAGGGGCTCCGTGGGACCAGCCAAATCTGTCCCTTTTAGCCATTATCCTGTTTAACCATTTAAGGGATTTTGCTTGTACGTGGAACGTTTTTACAAATTTACAGAAATACAGTTGAAGTTTTTACTATCACTTGTAATTTCATCATTATTTGTGTGTATTTATACAGCCAGATACGCACTTAATCGGGGGTGTTCATACAACTTCAATCTTAGATGGTTGGTGCACCGGAGGCCAATATACAGTGTTCTGCAATAGTTTACTTTATGGCATAAAGCTCGTTTTTCACAAAATGAACTTTTTTACAAAAATCGTAAGCTCAAACGCGCTTCATCGCGCTTTGTCCAGCTTGGGTAATAATCTTTTGAGCTTCGTTGAGCTTCATCGAGCTTCGTTGAGCTTC
Organism: Dicyrtomina minuta; assembly: GCA_949802685.1. Taxonomy (NCBI): domain Eukaryota; kingdom Metazoa; phylum Arthropoda; class Collembola; order Symphypleona; family Dicyrtomidae; genus Dicyrtomina; species Dicyrtomina minuta. The sequence continues at coordinate 376,088 of CATKUY010000379.1, forward strand.
AGTTTTCCACTTTTATCTTTTTTCCACCTGCCAAATATGTCGACCCCTGACGATAGGTAAAATGTTTTGTCGTGCAATGTACTTTACTTTAAGGCTTTAACAAGTATTGATATGGAAATGGTTATAGTGTATAATATATTAAAATATTAGTGTGCATACTATTGTCTTTTAAATTATATTTATTTAATTCAAGATTAGACGATTATTCTATTAGTTTACTAGTACATGTTTAGTGTATATAAATATAAATTAATAAAGTTCAGTTTGTCTACAACAAATATCGAAATCTGTTGAATATGAACCATGTACTTCTATACTTGTACTGTTAAATTTCAATAAAATAATTAAAAATAATATAGCATATAATTTGTTAAGGCATAGTCTGTCCGGCATATACATAAATAGTGCATTCAGCATTATCACTCACTCTTAAAAACTTAAAGAAAAAAATAAATAGTATGCACCTTGACTTTGTATAATATAAATTTAAATATTAAAAGCAATATATTTAGAGCTAAAATTTGAAACTATACAAAACATAGATTTAAAAAAAATGATAAATTGCATCTATCGCATGTGACTCGATGTATCTTGTTATCCAGATCCAACTTCTTACAGACTTAGTCGCGTCTCGGTCTACTTCCGTTACTGTTACCGTCACTATTATGATTCCGATGTCCAGTAAAATTAGTAGTTAACCCAACAGAACGTTTAAAGTCTTCGTCGTCGTGGTCGGAGTCCGAGTTATTCAATTCAGACTCAGACTCGGAGTCAACAATTGAAATATCTCCGTCACCCTTGGTTTCAGTGTTCTAACTGCAACTAGCACTAGCGCTGGCTGTGTTGGTGTTAGTTGGATTGTGCAAAAGCATATGCCGACGGAAAACGTCCTTTCTACACAATACAGCATCACAAATTGAGCATGAATATTTAATGCGAGCTTTAGTCCGAGGGATTTGTTTCTTGACTTTGACTTCGTCCTGGTCCTGAGATGTCCCCGTCCCTGCTGTTTTTGCTAGTGCAGAATCTGGTGTTGCATTTTTGGTTGAAGTCGGGGTCAATATATTGTTGCTACATGTATTCTCATCTACATCGTCATCCCCAACACTAACACAACTACTGTAGTTTTCTTCACTGTTTTGCTGCTGATATGTTTGCTTATTATAATGAAGCAACCAATGTCTACGAGTAGATTGAGAGTGTTTTAAAACAACTTCGCAACCGCTATAATTACATAAATAGGCACATCCCTGTTTCAAGGCTATTTAAGTAAATTGCTAATTAATAATATCACGTGGAACAAGGTCGGCTGAATTAAAATGTACGTTAAATACTCTAGCGTCGTTTTTATTAATAGTGCAACTTTTGATATTAGCATATTCACTGCGTTTGCTGTTATCTTCATCTTCATTCCTAATGTCAGCGTCGTTTTTTTCGCTTTCACTGTTATAAGCGTGAATAGAATTGGCATCAGAAGTGGAATTATTGGTACCAGGAGTAGAAGCAGAAACCGATACAGGCGATACATTAGCTTCATTTAGTTTGAGTTGTTTGGGTAGTGGTGATGGCGTGAATAAACCCAAACTTAAAGATAACAGACTTTGAGAAAGTTGCGCTGTTTTTAACTGAGGTGTCAACAATGTAAGTTTTGGTGGTATTTGAAGTGAGTTCATGACTGGAGTTCGGATTACTTTACCACGCTTTGGACTCTGTTGAAGTGCCAACCATCCTGCTGAATCTGAATCTTTAAAAAAGTTGTGGTTGTGACACCCTATATGGATTGTTAGGTTTATTACGAGTGTAACTGGTGTTTCACTAAGATTTGTACTGTTTTCGGAAACCTTCAACGACGTCAGACTTGAAGCAACAGATTTTCCTAAATGTGGAAATCATAAAATTAACATGCATTTAGTTATTATAATTTCCTTAAAGAAATCTAAAACAAAACCTTCTTTTGGGTTTTAAAAAGTAAGAGTTTGATATATTTGAATATTAGTTATAATCAACCCCGGCTTAGTGGTTTGACGATGCTAAGGCGTAGTCACACTAATGCGTCGGGCTAGCCGATCACGCTCTGGATTGGAGTTGGGTTTGGTGATACGTTTTGGTTGCCTGGTGGGGGGTTGGATGGGGTGTTGTTGAGAACTAAAGTGAACGGGTGCTCTCCTCACATATATCTGTGACAGTTCTACTGTCTGAGACAGAGATGTGGTAAATGGCTTAATGTAGATACAAACTGCGTATCACTGTATATTTATATATAGTTCAATATGCAATCATCATCTCCTTCATTCTGCTGTGTAACTACAGGCGTCATCTCCCAATGACTTTCGATAAGATGTTGTGATTGGTGGGGTGTGAGTGTGGGCTTATTCTCGTCTTCTCTGGAATTTGGCGGTTCTCGACGATTCTTGGAGCTACCCTCACTCATCCCCTCTGCTTGCAGGAAAAAAATCTCAAAGCATATCTGGTGAAGACCAGTATAATATACATTACGCTGACAATCGGTCGAAATTAGGTATTTACTATCCATGTCATTTAAATAATATACTAAGTAAAAGTATGCTATAAGGAGCTTGAGCGACATGTCCATACATGCGCGCAAAGTACCAACATCGTAAAGCAACTTGTATAAATCGAGATATACCTTGGAAAGGTTTAAATCTTGGGAACATACATACATACATACATATTAGTTATAATCATAATTGTGTAGTGTTTGTATGCTACTTACGAATAATGTCCTCAATGCTACTGATTTCAGCTTGCTTGAAACCTAAAGAACTGCTAATACCAGAATTAAAGAAACATGTACTAGACACTCCACCCCGAATCAGAGTTTTAGGATTATGCGCATCTAGGGACTGGAAGTCCGACACGATTTTTTTCTTTGAACAGTTTAAACTGGTTTTGGCATCTTTATCTGAAGTTGTAGTGGGTTGTAAACCTTTAGATTGTTATAATTCTAGGGTTGCAAATTCTACAACTCCATTTTTAGATGCTAAGCAAGCATCTAATGAAATGGTCATGTCCGTCTGTCTGTCTGTCTGTCCGTCTGTTGGCCCCACGCTACAGGTCAAACCGTTTACACTATTGTCTTAGAACTTTTTTAAAGCAATCACAAAAGCGAGCCGGCAGGTCTGTATTGTTTTTTCACTGTAATCAAACTTACCATTAGTTAGCAATTAAATGTTGAACTGACCAAGGTCAAGAAATTTATAAGTAAGCACCTTAAAAACAAGAGTAGCGATAAACACAGCTGAGCGCAAGACATATGCTCAGCTATGAAACGAAATACATAGCACCATTTCCAGCCAGGGTCACGTGAAAATTTCTTTTAAACACCCCCACCCAGCTGCTAATGCATTCACATTTAGTAAGCAGCCTAGGGGTGACGCGCAAATGACGTCACGTAAAAATGTTTTCTAGACACCCCCACCCACCTGCTATCGCATAAACATTAACGAAGCAGGCTAGTGGTGACAAGCAAATGACGTCACGTGAAAATTTCATCTAGATACCCCCACCAAGCTGTTATCGCATCAACATTAGGTAAGCAGGCTAAGGGTGCCGCGCAAATGACGTCACGTGAAAGTTTCTTTTAGACACCCCCATTTAGCTGCTATTGCATTCACATTAGATAAGCAGGTTAGGGGTAACAAGCAAATGACGTCACGTGAAAATTTCATCTAGACACCCCCACAAAGCTGTTATCGCATTAACATTAGGTAAGCAGGCTAGGGGTGACGCGCAAATGACGTCACTTGAAAATTTCTTTTAGACACCCCCATTTAGCTGCTATTGTATTCACATTAGATAAGCAGGTTAGGGGTAACAAGCAAATGACGTCACGTGAAAATTTCATCTAGACACCCCCACAAAGCTGTTATCGCATTAACATTAGGTAAGCCGGCTAGGGGTGACGCGCAAATGACGTCACTTGAAAATTTCTTATAGACACCCCCAACTAGCTGTTATCGCATTACCATTAGGTGAGCAGGCTAGAGAAGACGAGCAAATGACGTCACGTGAAAATTTCTTTTAGACACCCCTACTTTGCTGCTATTGCATTAACATTAGGTTAGCAGGTTATGGGTGACGCGCAAATGACGTCAGGCAAAAATGTCTTTTAAACACCCCTACCCAGCTGCTATTGCATTAACATTTGGTAAACAGGCTAGGGGTGACGCGCAAATGACGTCACTTAAAAATTTCTTCTAGACACTTCAACCCAGCTACTATCGCATTTACATTAGGTAAGAAGGTTAGGGGTGACGCGCTAATGACGTCAGGCAAAAATTTCTTTTAAACACCCCTACCCAGCTGCTTTTGCATTTACATTTAGTAAGCAGGCTAGGGGTGACGCGCAAATGACGTCACATAAAAATTTCTTTTAGACACCCCCACCCAGCTGTTATTGCATTAACATTAGATAAGCAGGCTAAAGGTTACGCGCAAATGATGCAAAAATTTCTTCTAGACACCCCCACCAAGATAGAATCGCATTCGTATTAGGTAAGCAGGTTTAGGGTGACGCGCAAATGATGTCACGTGAAAATTTCTTCTACATGTCACGGACTGACTGATATGTGTTATACATGTTCAGAGATCGTCCGTAATAACTTCCTTTAAATACTATAGTTTCTAGTATCCCAAGTCCTAACGTTAAATTTGTTTTCATCCTATTTTAACTACATGTCACGTACTTAACTATAAGCGTAACAGATATTCAGGGATTGTCTATAATGACGTTATTTGTGATTGGTGCAATTTATAAAAAACATTCAGCTATATGAAATTACATGCCACGAACATTGGTATATGTCTTATTGATTGCAGAGGAGCTTCCATAAATTTCATATCATCTTTTTGCGTAATATAAATTATCTTGTGCCTTTGTTGTAGCTTAGCATCTACTTCGGGCCCGCCCCCGGTCGACAAATCCGGCGCGAAGCGCCAGTTTTTTGTCGTCGTTGTCGTCGTTGCTTAGATTCTGGCACGATTCTAATGGAACAGACAAATTGTAGCAGAACATTATATAAGTATATCCGTCAAACAATGTGATCGTAGCAATGCAGTATTTATGTATTCTAAGATATTAAAATTTCTTCAATGCATAATAAACTAAAGGCAACAAATTTATAAATTATACTTTTAAAGACACCAAGTGTTAATAAATAACTTACTGTGATCCTTTTGAATTAATTCGTCGGTTCTTTTTTCTTGCACGGTTTTAGTAAATATTCCTGCATAGATGCTTTCAAAATTATCCCCATCCTGAATAAACCGAACAATTGGATTGTTTGCTGCTATGGATTTGTAGTTGGTATGACTTGTGTTATTGCTGAATACAGTACTAGAATTAAAATCTGGACCAAAAGGTTGCGTAGGAAGATGAAGTTTTTTGTGGATATTTGTTGGTTGGTACTCAGAGTTGTCGTCTACGTCCTTAGTTATCTTTATTATTTTAGCATCAGCTGCAGGTTTGTTGTTCTTAAAGTGATAAAAACATTTGTATTTAATAACGGTACAAGTACAACTACAAATTACAGTTTAAAGAACATTGTAAATTGTAACTGGTTTATTGCAAAACTAGCAAAGAAACAAAATTAACAAAGCAAATATAAATTTTTAGTTAAACAACTCGCTTACAAGTTTGAAAGAATTTGAGACCGACATTCTTCGATTTTCAAATGTACGCAGCCACCGCAGCACGTCGTTTGAAGATTTATGATAAAACTTATATAACTTGATTAATTGTTGTCAGTTGTTGTATGCATTGTTTGTCTTTGATTACTGTTATTACTTTAAAATTGGTGCTAAGTGCTGGGGATGGCTGTAGTATACTTATACATTAAACATGTAAACATCACTTGGGCCCGTCAAAGTCAAAACCAGTTTTACTGTCTGTATTAGTAGAAGTAGGTAAGTAGGTAGTAGTAAAGTTGGGCTTTTAAATTTGTAACTGTAGAACTGTAGATATTTAATAGTATATTTTGGTATTGCAACAATATTTAAGTTGTACTTTTACCTATAGTTGTAAGTTGTATTGTAACCTTTTTAAAAGTAAACTTTTATTTGCTGTATATATCTCAACGTTAAACTTTTGCGCTTTAGAATTTGTGCTTTATGCACTGTATCCTGTATCTGTAATCTGTATTCTGTATTTTGTTTTAACACTGTTAACATTTATTTCACTGTAATTGCATGTATGCATCAATTCTGTATTGACAGTGACGTAGAATTTTGAAGTTGATTGGAAGAAAAATAAAAAAACTAACTACTAGCAGCATTTAAAAATATTTTAACCATGTATAATGATCACGTGAGCTCGTTAGAACCTTAAAACCAGTGACTGTCTGTTTCTGTTGCAATATTAGTAGAAGTGGTTATGTAGTAGTAGTAGTAGCAGTAGTAGTAGTCAGTAGTAGTAGAAGTACTGTACTAACACTACTATCCAGCAGTAAAAATGTACATTTGCATTTATAACTTTTAACATGTTGTTACTGTAGACTGCGGTATTGCAACCATAATTTAAGTTGTAATTTTACTTGTAAGTTGTTACAATTTAGTACAATAAACTGTAAACTTATAAATATACACGTAGGCTCGTGTAGGCTGTGACTAACAGAACAATCAAAAATGCGCACCAAACTAACAATGTAAATGTAAGTACCTAATTGGAAACTCAGAACGAACCACTTTTTATTTTTAACATTTTAACAATTTTAATATATTAACAAAATCTAACACAAGTACGCAGTATGCAGACACGCCAATACAAATCAATAGTAAGTTTGAAAATAGAAATTAGGTAAATTCAATTTTATATTTGTTTATGTAAATATTATTCATATTAATATAATTCCTGTAATATATATTTGTGACAAAAAGCCAACCTATCTTAGCAAATGCAAAACAGATGCTGAGTTTAAATTATTTTAATGGAGTTTGTTGGTTAAGAAAGAATAGTTAGACAGTCAGTTGTTAGAGATAAAGTTGAAAGTTTGCTTGCTGTTTAATAAGTTTGACTAGGAGCAAGATATCGTAGAAATTTGATTTGTTACTGTAACAACACTTTCATAATTTAATATATATTTATTTTCATACAACAGTTTGAATTAATTTGTTTTTGTAAATTAAAACAATAATTAATTTCATAAATCTGCCTTTTGGAATTAGGTATGCAGTTATTGCATTGATCGATTGCATTGCATTTTGTAGCTACTGCAACTGTGACTGTGTTGTGTGATTAACAGTGATTGTGTGTTCAGTGGGTTGCAACAATTGAAAATTAGTAAAATTACATACTTTAGTGTAATTTACTTCCGTGCAAAGTTTAACGTAATAGGTGTAAATTATAACAAATCTAAACTGAATGTAGGCAACTAAGATTACAGCCCAGACCCTGACTGACCCTGAGTTCTTTCCCAAATTAAAAAAAGATAAAGTAGATTTTACATATTACTCGCTGTAGCTTTAATTATTCGTTTCTTTACACTTGACTTGGAGTGGAGTACGTAAGTAACACAAGCAGTGAGCTTCTTGATTTTTGGGGTTTGTTGCAGCCAAGTTTGAAAAGTGAATCGTGCAATGGAAGAAAGTGACTTTTACGTAAGTAGAGAATCACAATATTAAATCGATTTTCTTATTCAAATTGTAACTTTAAATTTTTAATGATATATAGTATTGTGTATGCACTTGTCTTTATTTAAGTCTTGAATATCAAAATGGAAGTGCATATTTATATATATTTTGTCCTTTATTAATATATAACTTATTTATTACAGACACTACTTTACTTTAAAGTTTCTGTTACTGCGACCGGTCAATTACACTAATCGTTGGAAGTTGCAGCTTGCATTCTTGTTTTTGTATTATGATGCACGTTTTCTATTACTAAGATACACCAACAAAGATGCCAGATTTCCACTTGGTCTTACTTGAATTTATCTGACTCGGAGGAATATGTAACTAGGTATGACGCAAGGTGAGAAATGAAAGTACAAGTGAGTCAGGGAAAGGTACATACTAATACAGGCGGTAAAACTAAAAGTAAAATTAGTCATATTACATAATTGTTACCGAAATACTCAAAATAGTATGTTGTTATAGCCTTCTTTTACACTTTTACTACGTAATATATTTTTGCTATCACATTTTATAAGAAGCACCCGTTTTCTTACAAAGAACTGATTTATTTAAACGTATGAGAATGGCTTTGAAATTCAAAATTCAAAACGTTAGACTATTGATCACTTCTGTTTTTAACATTGTAAAACCAATATTCGTTTGAGCTTTAATTTTATGCATTTACCAGCATTCCATTTTAGGTTAAAAATAATTTATAAATTAGACATAAACTTACGACCTAAGTTGTAGCCTGATTATAATTTATAGAAAATTAACGTGGAATGAAGGATTCTGGAGCAATGACAACGAGAGACAGGCGACCAGTCGCCAGGCAGCACTAGGCAGGCATCGCTATCGAGTAGTCTTGCCTTCTGCGTATATGAACTTTTACCTTAAGGACAAGGAACTAATAACTAAGGAAGCAACATAGTAAATGGTACTTGTGTAATAATTATTAGTAATTAATTAAACGACTCAATCACAGTCAACAGCCTCCACCGAAAAACTATAAGAACAAGAGCAGTTTGAAAGCAAGAGTAAGAATAAATTTCTAGTTTAAGCTAGTTTTTTATTTAACTTAAAATTTTTTATACCGTAAAGCTAGAGCCAAAAATATGCAAATAATGTATGTTGTTATTATCGAGCTCAATAAAGATATTTTAGAAGTATTCAATGAATTTAATGAATTAAGGAATGTACAAATGTAACTTTATTCCGTCTTTCACATTCTATCGTCATTTCATTCACTTGTGAGAAATTCTAAAAATTCTAGGCATTCACTTCTTAACGTTACATAGATTTCCGTAAAAAACACATTAATGTTCAAAAATACCTCTATGGTTTATTATAGGATTATAGTTCATGAATGTAGTACGCTACTGACGACGTCTTTAAGCTCATTCATTATACCATAAGCGAATTTTCTCGACTGTAATCTATGTTAAAGTTAGTAATATTATTATTGTATAGTATTATTAGTATTATTAAAACATGAAAAATTGGCCGTCGTCCAGCGTCCACTTTACATTCGTACTCGTCAAGTGGTCCCTATAATTATCTCCTTGCCACACAGCCACTTGAGCCACTGTCATGCAGTACCTAACTAGTACTTCTATAATAATTATTACAAATTTACTATCCATTAATTTAACAACATATTCGAAAACATTTAAACATATGAGATCATAAGTAACGCAACGTTTACAGGCCGTAATATATACTTTCCTCTTAAAAAGGTAACACATGAGATGGCCTCAGTACTAGAAAATCTCATTGCTATTTCGAAATATATTATTCCATCGTTCATGAAACTACTTCAGATACAAATACGGGACTTAGTTTGAGTTTCAGTTGATTGCTACTCATAAATACACCAAAGGTGTGTTGTATATAAGCACGTATAATATACATTTTTACATTTTTTACTGTAAAAAATATTGTACACTCAATCTTTAACAATATTACAATACCGTCGCCGTGCCCCCGCATCGTTCATCGCACCGAAATCAAATTGAATCACATAATCACATTTTTGATCCCTTTGCAGTAAACACGGCTAGTAATCATATTGGGAATTGGAAGGAGGGAAAATGTAATATGAGGTTAATCATAAAAATGTCCCTCCTCCAAGTGACAACTGGTAATCCTCTAAAACTGTTAACTTTTACTACTTATAAAGAGTGGGGTTTAGAGATTATTGGAGAAGAGAAGGAGTGGATTGATTAATTAATTAATTACGTTGAAGATGAGAAAGAAAGATTTAGGGTACTGGGAATCTGTAGGCTGGAGATGGGAGGCTGGGGGAGGCTGGGATCCGGGCAATAGAGTGAGGGAGGGGAGATTTAATTTAATTAGGTGAAATGCATTGACAGAGAAGAGGTACAATTGGTAGTTAAAATAATAATAATAATGCGTAATTTTAATCCAATTAAATGTAATGCGGTGAGAGTGGTCGTGGTCATTGCATAGTAAGTGTTGCCAAATATTAGTGTATTTACTAAGGTGTGCCAAATCTAATGCAAAATTGAGACAGCCATGTAAGCATGTGTGCAGCGCTATATAAAAAATATGCATCACTCAGGCCAGTGAAATTGTGTATGAGCTGTATCAGTACACAGGCTGGTTTATATACAAAATTACAGGGATTTGTATTTATTACTATTAAAAAATTTATATACATGAGATAGTTGGTAGCGACCTGGGATTAAAAGGAAAGGAGGAAGGGAGAGGATCCGCGGAGGAGTCTTGGAGCATGTAGATTAGTAGGAAGGTACGACATTTAATTTAATTAAGTGAAATGCAGCGCACTGAAATGAAAAGCGGGGGATGTACATAGGCAGTGGCATTAAAATTTATAATTGGATTAGACGTAATTGGGCAAAATGTGATGTGACGGCTGGTGTTAACAAATTGATACCGAGCTGTGTGTTGTATGTGCATATAAACTGAACTGATAGATAACAAGAGTAATATATATACGGTAAACTGAAGGAGTGACAGAGAAAACGTCGATTACAGATTATAGATAATAATATTATATGGCAGGGGTTCGGCAGATTATGTGTAAGTAGGTAGGTACGTAGGTAGATGTATTTAACAAGCATTTAGTGTGATTTTATAACATGTCGCGCAAAAAATACAAAGGAGTCAACAGGGAAGATTTGATAGTGTGTGGTAAGTACATACGAGTTAAAATGATTACGTACAAGTACACAGGATCTTTTGCAGTAATAAATTATGTATGCAATAAATGTCCTAATAAATGTTGCGTGTGTCCCTTACAGGTTTCACTATTGCATTATTTTTTAACAAATGTATAAACGTACTGCACAACGTGCGTACTACATATTTGCAAAAGCATGTAATCTCTGCAGTCCTGTTATCCTGAAATCACAAAATCCCATATATATCCTAAGATGTGCATTAGGTATACATACCAACACATTATTTATGTTATATATCATGACACTATTACAATAATTATCTTTATGCCAGTATCATGTTGTCACCATCGTTCATACAAAAGAGGATTAAAAAGAATTAAGGTATCTGTGCTCACACGCAAAGTAATGTTATCAAAAGCAACGCATATTTTAACACCTGAAATGAAATTAAAATTCAAATCTAATTATGATGCGCTCAAAATATATTGTTCCATGTAACTTTATACATCTTGCGTGTGAAGCCTTAAAATATAAATGTACGCTTTAATGTATTAGTGCATGCAGTGGCACGGGTGTGAAAATGCCAGTTTTAACTTCATTTGCATATTACCTATACGGATGCGTTCAGTGTCTGTATTTAGTTTGATACATATGTACATTGATTTTAAAATTTTTGTGCTATTACTTTACACAAACTGCAGGTAGGTTGTTTTTGTTTTTCGTTTCAATAGCTGTTCATTTCAGTTTCAGGTCCTGGTGTGTAACATTCAATGTCAACTGAAGAGCAGTGGCTCATTGTTCAAAATGACTGCTGTAACATTAGTTTGTTGTGAGATTTGTGAGACCGACCTTTTTTGTCCCAAGCGAATTCCTAAATATTTAGAACCCTCGTTGTTTAAACTACACGATCAATTTATTTTCATAGAGAAGTTAAATAGCAAGTGTAGAGAGCAAGTAGGCATTCTGAGAGCATTTTTTGCAAATATTCTGCATGTGGGCACAAATACCATCACCAGTGCTTTTACAATAAAGTCACAGAAAGCGTTGTCAAAGTTGAAAGCTTGAAATGTCCATCGCAGAATTGCAAGGAGAATATTAAACTGGACAACATAAGATTTGCACGTCTGGACGAGTTCAAATTAAAGAAAGTTTTGTCGGCTGACGGACTATGCTTCAAACAGCAAACCGCCCTCAAAATTGTTGCGGATGCCTACTTATATTTGCGACTAACACAGAACATTCTAGCGATATTGCATTCTGTTTGTAATTTACTAGGATTGAACTCAGAAAATATGAAGCAGCTTGAAGAAGTTATTTCTGCATTTCAAGTTCCAGTGAACGAAAGCAGTAACAGTACATCGTTGCTACCTTTCAATTTGAAAAAATCAGTTGAAAGAGCAAAACAAGCCACCTTGCAAAATGGTGAGATTTAAATGATATATTTTGTTTTTTATATAAATGACAGTTTGTGTGGTGTTGCCTTCGTTATTCTCATGTCAATTGTTTTTTAGCAGAGAGTTGGGATAATTAATTATTTTATTTCTACTGTTTGCGTTTTTATAATGTAATTTAAAATTTGCTTCTTCAATATTTTTAAAATATAAACGACTATGCACGAACCTATCTATTTTCAGTGTCGTCAAAATTTTATGTGATAAATATTTTAGTAAAAAAATATTAAATTGTGTCTTTGTAGAAGCTAAAATTGCAAGTGTGTTTTCTTCCCCTTTAACTGACAACACGGGGGCGCAAATTACAATACCTAGCCGGCAAGGTGGAATACAACAAGGAACATTTAACAGAGGACGAGGCAAGCCCAGGACAAGAGGGCCAAATAAACATGAAAAACCAAAGAGTTTGACAGACGGAAAAACTCTATCTACATACAAGCTTGACGCAAAGAAGGGGGAGACTCAGGAAGTTGGAAGTGATAGCAGCATAGTTGAAACTATTACAGTCACAACAAAGAGCACGCAGAAGCTGGCTGAAGAAAAACTGCATAAGCAAAAGAAAATGACCTACGTCAAAGGTGCAAATTCAAAAGCAAATCACAACGTCTCACAGCAAATATTGCTACTCAAATCTCATGATGCAGAAGAAAAGGCCAGTGTCTTTGAGTTTTCTAGCTCAAATGGTAAAACATACCTTTTTAACATTTAAATATATACAACTGTATTTTTTTAGTGCAAACCCGCCATGTGGCATATATTGTGTAGTATAGTATATCTAAACAACTTAACTACTGATTTCAAGAAATTAAAAAAAATATATGTATTGATTTTATTTTCTGTCATTTGTTCAGGCGATAAAAGCGATGCCAAAGAAAAACCTGTAAACAAACGCAAATTGCATGCTGTACATGAAGATGCATACGAAAGAGCTTTGGGTAAGTATGCAGTAGCGTTGTTATTCATTGTGTTATCGTTATATATAGCCTTTTGTTTCTTAGCATATAAGCAATCCAAGTATACAAATGACGTAAATTTCTACTACTCTTGTATCAGACTAGGGACAGTTTTATGGATTCTAAGCTTAAGGACTATTCTAAGCGTTATGTATATAGTCATTGCAACACAGTTGCGTGTTTTATTTAATTAAAACTTCATGAGAGTATAAACATGTTGCTGAACATTTTTATTGCAGATAATGCTATCATTACAGTTGTGGACGAAAGCGTAGGAAAGAAATTGAAACATCCTTCCAACATTTTTCCTATTGTATCTGCTCATTACCATCCACCTTTACGTCGACTGCTACTAAAATTGTCACGCAAGACGAAAACAAAATTGGACAGAATTCAAGCTCTGCTGAAAAGGAATTAATTCAAGTAAAGGATACTCAAAAAGAAGCAACAACTGAAGCTGACGCAATTGTAGACGCATCACTATGCCAGCGTAAGAGAACTTGCCCAGCTAAAATGGATTATATGCAATCATCTAGCTCTTTATTACCTAATACAATTACTACACACGAAGGTATTCAGAGTGCAAAAGAGCCTATACAGGATCTAGCTTTTACGCTTTCCAACCCACTTGACATTGAAAACCATAGTCCCTCGTTTTCGCCGTCACCCAGCAGTAACGGTGATTCCTCGGAGAGCGACACTTCGACTGAAAGCCCAGTTCCGTCTCGCTAATATACTGTTATATTTGCAAACTTGTATAATATTGATTTTATTTCCAAGCATTGTGCAATAAGTACTTACGTATACATCGTGTTTGTGTAATAGTAGATTCGAAAAGTTTTAATTAGTAAAAATAATGCAAACTAATTTTCGTCGTGCACTGTTAACGTTTTCTAGCTACACTGTTGTATTTTAAAATAACCATTATTAAGGCTAACTTTTGCAACTACATTAATTCTAAACTTAAGTAAATAGTTATACATTTTTTCTTTAATGTGTATCATATGCCACTATGTTTTGTAGTAAGTGTAGTGGTAGTTGTAATGTGTACTAGTCACTCTAGGTTTAATCACTGTTGTGGTGTTATTTTCATTTATTCAATGTGAAGGGTCCAATAAACTTTATAAACTGTAACAATTCGTGTGTGTCGAAATAAATATCATTTTGTTGTTATTATATAATCAGTATAAAAAGTATTTTTTAATTCAAATTTGTATGCAAAAAAAATTCAAAATTAAAAAAAACATGTATAAAATGTAAAACTGCAGCAGATTTGACATGTAATAATTTGCACTAAATACTACCAGCATGTAACAATCAAAAAGTTGATTTACTACACATTGCTATATTACTAACCATATTTACTAAGGCTTGCTTACATTTTGTGTATAGCAATATTTTTAGCTGGATACTTGAAGTCACTAATAAAATAACAGGGCTCAACTAGACTTATGGCATGTATTTACATTTTTTTTGTTTAACTTTAACATGTTAACCAATAAATTTTTAAAATAGTTGAGAGTAGAAAAATGATGAGTGACTGTAACAACGCTGCTGTCAACAGTAATATTGTTGTTGTTAAAACGCCCAACAGCAAATGTGTTGAAACTTACAGTAATCCTGTTAAAGCATTTATGTCACTGTACGTATGTGCTTAACGTGTATGCCATTGCTAAATGTGTTGCGTCAGCTCAATGAAAATGGTAGAGGATACCTATAACAGTTGTTGCAGGGTCTGGAATTTAACTTTTGAGGTTTTTGTTAACCAATCAAATTATTCGACAGAATAGGTTGTTGGGTGATCTAACAATAAAATCGGTTAGCTTAGTATAACAGAATTATTAGTAAATTACTATCCACAGTTCTGTTGCCCGCGATTAACAGGACTCATTGTGGATGTCAGAGTAACCGTAAAAGCAGTTAAAAATATGCGGTGGAGTAGTAAATTTGCTCATATTTATTTTAAGCGCGTGAACTTGTTAGCTGTGGGATGATTACTAGAAGTTTTTATGTAGTATGTAGAAACAACAAAGTTAAGAACGACTGCATAAAGCTAAAATATTTTTGCGCATTGCACATTAAAGATATTTTTTTTTACTTGCTTGTGAATTTTTTATAAGCGTTAAAATTAAATGAGCATCTGTTTTTAATACTAAAAACTTATGAACAAGTATTAATTACTTTATTACTGGGTATACTGGCGTTTACCATTGTCGTGGTATTTTTTTAATAAAGGCGGGATTTTCACAAACCAGGTATTACCAAATTAGTGACAACTATAACAATGGGCAACGGTATACCAATATGCACTGCTCTTAAACGGCTCAGAATTATCTTCATGTAATAAATAATAGTTTTTACAATATTTACTGTTACGCTTTAAAAAAAGTTATTTTTTACGTCAAGTTAAACCTATTTGATCCAATCAGCCTCAAACTGTGAGTGACGGGATAGAAAGCTACCGTATTAGTTAAGGCGCCATTCAAATGTCCTTTTACGTACTACATTTTCCTATACAGTAAAGATGCACAATCTCAAGGTACATACAGTGTTTCAGTCTTTTTAAGAGATCTTGAAGAAATTGAGCTGTACACGCTCTAAAAATATAGTCATATCACCAACGTAGGTGTTAATTTCTAACCTATTTTTGTGGTATTCTGACATTGACACTAAAAGACTTTGTGGTCGTCAACCCAAACTTTAGTTAGGCATTCACAATGTAATGTACTAGGTTGAGTTTAATACTATCTGTGTTGCATATTTAACCTGAAAGGTATTCACGTAAAAAACTGATTAAAAAATAATGCAATAACACAGGCTCGAAGCCATGGCCTTCTACATGTGCACCAGCTTGCGGGTAAGAAGTCATGGAAAAATGTTAGTGTTGCTTAACTAATACACACATGCACAGTCCTTTCTTATGAATGTCAACGTAGACTTCGATTTTCGAATTTCATTTGTTTGAATAGTTGTATGCCGATCACATTTAGGACCCCACGTTTCCATTACATTAAATGCATGTATAGTAACTGATAACATTAAGGGCACTTGGCCCGTTTTATACTTTCCGCGGTTTTTTCGAACAATTACCTGTATCTCTTGCATTTTTTAATTTTTAAAACGGAGTATTTATTGCATATACAGTATTAAAGAAATGTATAATGACAGCTGCTCCTTTAGTGTAAGTTGGCCAAGTAAAAAAAATAAAGGTAAGTACTTAAAATAGAAAAAATAAACTCGATCACACATACGCACTCTAGTACTACAACGTTTCGCTCAGGTGCCTAGAAAAACGGTACAGACAAATTCACTTAAAATGGATTCTACAAAACCGACCTAATCTGTTCCTTATAACTGGATAATTTTAGCACTGAAACATGGGTTGGTCAGCCAAATACTTCAAATCTGTCCCGTTTATGCGGTTTTCTCTTTTAACAGAATCCTTTAAGGTGAATTTGTCTTTACATATATATGCCAATATTGTATAACATTAATGATTACAAAATAGGAAGTAACAAGACAATAAAATGCTCAATTGTGTAATCCAACAATAAAGCTTAGGTCATATGCAATACCCTACATAAAAACTCCCTCAAGTATCGTCAAATTATGCAAAAAATTTAAACAGTTAAAACTATCAATTTAATTTTGCACTATAGACCCCAGGTGCTCCAGTGGTGCCGAGCGAGACGTAGTGTCTAAGGCTCTCTAATACTGTTGACGGGCGTGGGTTCAATTCTCACTGGCCTCAAATCTCTTTTATGAGAAAGTAGGTCTTAAACGCTGGGCTTCTCATACGTGTGGCATGTCATTGAAGGCTTACCTAGCTCTGTGTTGGTACGGAGTAAGATAGTCACACAGAGGTTCGTGTTGGGAGATCTTAATAACGACCATCCCAATTAAACAGTAACGCAATCATTTTTACTGTTTGGCAACTCGGTATTTTAAACTAGACATTTTATTCCCATCCCCCTTTCCGCTATCGTGTACGTAGGTGTTTAGTATGTCATTAAACATGTAATGCAAAGATTTTTTGCTATTTAGGTATTTTTTACTTACCCTTTCCATTTGATCTTTGATGAAATTGTAAATAACCACTTTGTAAAAACTAACAATGTTGTATGGGCGGGCGCCAAATCGACTCAATGAATAAAATTATTATTATTATTATTACTTACCCTTTCCCCTTGTTTACTCATATATCTATCATTATTACACTGTAGATACAGCCATAGTATTTTATATGCATTTTTTATCGTGTATACAGAAATTAGTTTAGAAATTATATTTTTAATGTTGTTTTGATTGTTTTGGGAAATTTTTAATTTCACTCACTTGAAGCTAACCCACCGAAATTGCTAACTTACAATTGGCTGACAAGGTACTATTAGGGCTACATAGATTACCTTATCTTGTAGGGCCGCGCCAATTTGAAGTTTCGTTAGAACTGTATGTAAATGTCTATACCTGTACAATGCACGCATTTGAGGTCGTAAGCAAATAGCGCCACTACTTTCAACAGGGTGGGTGACTTTGAAAAAAGTGACACGATATGTAAACGATATAGCCACGTAAGCAACTCTAAAATAATAATAATAATAATAATAATAAATGTTTCCCGGGAAGAATCCTAAAGGATTTGAGACAAGTCTCTTGAAAACCCGGTTGTCACTGTTTAAACACTTTGAAGCTTAAGTCACTCGGAAGTTTTGCCAAAACTCCACCCTTTAAACTTATCTAACTTATTTTTAAACGAATTCACAGAATATAAATTTGATTTGTCACTTTTCACGTCACTTGGAAGATTATTCCATTCTGTAACTACACGTTGGGTAAAGAAGTGGTGTCTTAAGTTAGTGATCACAGGTTTTTTCTTTAAAAACGGAGCATTTCGGCTCTGCATGTCGATTTCGAAAAAAGCAGAGGGGTCGATGTCATACTTGTTGTTAATTAACTTAAACGTCTCAATCAGGTCTCCTCTTTTCCTTCTGTCCTCAAGTGAGAGAATTCGAAGTTCCTTCAATCTCACCTCATAAGGCAAGTTCTTAAGCGATGGTAAAAGCCGAGTGGCTAACTTCTGAACTTTTTCGATCTCATCACTGTCACTTTTTTAAATTGGGCGCCAAATACTGTTGCAATACTCGAGCAATGGGCGAATAAATGTTACAATAAGCGTACGAAGTCCGTACTTGTCTAAATGTTTAAAGGTTCTTTTAATTTGTAAGCACATGGATTTGGCTTTTCTTATAGCCTGTTGACAATGTTGAGAAGACTTTAACTCGCTGTCAATATAAACCCCCAAATCTCTTTTGCAATTTGAGCTTAGCAACTCAGCATTATTGCAGGAGTATGTAGGATTTTCAGTTTTTCTCAAACTGAAGTGAACTAGGTGGGTTTTCCGAATATTCATCTCCATGTGGTTTTTATTACACCATTTTACCAAGTTATCTATGTCCTGTTAAAGTTGATGAAAATCCCCATCTGTCTTCCTGGCTCTATAGATTTTGGAATCATCTGCGTATTGCTTTAGAGAACTTTGAACTACTTCACCCATTTCATCAACGTAAAGAAGGAACAAAATTGGCCCTAGAACAGTTCCTTGTGGGACTCCGCTGATGACCTTTGTTTTTTTGGACATCTCTCCATTCACTACCACTTGGTATGTCCTGTCTGTTAAAAAGCAGTTCAGCCATTTTGTAAGGTATGGATCAAGGTGATGACGCTCTTTCAACTTGTTGAGTAACTGTTTATGAGGGATCTTATCAAAGGCCTTAGAAAAATCGATGTAGACACAGTCAACCGTACTTCCTTCATCAACAAGTCTGGTAACGTCTTCAAAAAACTCCAGCAGATTAGTGAAACACGACTTTCGTGGAAGAAATCCATGTTGTTGGGTTGCAAATTTGCATTTAGCAAAAATCTTCGCTCGAACAAATTGTTCTAAAAGCTTGCAGCAAATAGATGTTAAACTAATAGGCCGGTAGTTTTTTGGGTCACTCTTCGATCCACCTTTGTGGATGCAGGCCAAATTTGCACACTTCCAGTCTTGAGGAAGCTCCGACTGATTAATAGAATTTTGGAAAATAATTGTAAAAGGAACACATAAATTAATAGCGCATTCCTTTAATACTCTTGGGTGTATGCCATCTGGTCCGGGGGCCTTATAGGGATTAATATTCTTCAGTTTTCATAAACATGATTGGAAGTAATTTGTAATTGAATCGGACTGATTAATTCTTCGGGCAAATTGGCGTTACGGTCATCACTATTATTACTTAAAATTTTACTTTCGCGCACAAAAACTCTTTCAAATTCCTCAGCCAATGTATTAGCCGTTTCCTTATATGACTTAGTTACTTCACCATTGTTTTTAATAAGCATTGGAATTGGTATGCGATTCTTTTTAACACTGCAGTACCTATAAAAGGCTTTTGGATTCTCTTTTGCACTGGCACATAATTTCTGTTCTAATAAAATTCTATTTTGCAGTCTCAGGTTTGATTCACGGTTTCGGATTATTTTGTATGCAAGCCAAGTTTTGTACTTTTGGGTTTGAGGAGAGCTTATGTATCTTAAATACGCGCACTTTTTTTTATGCATTAGCTTTTGTAGTTTTGCTGGGATTTTATGAGTTGACT
This sequence comes from Dicyrtomina minuta, assembly GCA_949802685.1. Taxonomy (NCBI): domain Eukaryota; kingdom Metazoa; phylum Arthropoda; class Collembola; order Symphypleona; family Dicyrtomidae; genus Dicyrtomina; species Dicyrtomina minuta. The sequence continues at coordinate 395,926 of CATKUY010000379.1, forward strand.
CTACAGTAAAGTACGGAATATAGCTTTCAACACACAACAGAACTTTTGACTTAAAAAACTCCCACTGAGAGTTTACACTAGATATTCCCGATAGTTCTTCTTCCCAACTAACTCTGTTTAACTCCTTGAGCATACCCTCATAGTTGCCTTTGCTGTAGTTTAGTCTACTGCTACTTGCAAGGCGCTCTGGTGTCAGCTGAACAGTACACTTGATAACCACATGGTCACTTTTACCGAGCGGGGGCAAAGATTTAATGCTTGCGACAAGTTGGCTGTTTGAAATATTAAGGTCCAAGACACTTTCTTGGGTTCCTCTAATTCGAGTGATGAAATCAACATGTTGTTCCAAATAAAGGTCATCTAAAGTATTTAAGAATGCTTTTGCAGCACTGCCGCTGTTTGCGGTCACCGCATTAGTATTCCAATGAAGTTCTGGGTAATTGAAATCGCCAACAATTATACAATGTTTATGTTTACTTGAAAAATCAATTATGAGCTCGCGAAGTTTAATTTCATCAGGATTGTTTTCTGATTTGTCAATTTGAGGAGGTTTGTACAAACAAAGGATTGCCACTTTTTTGCCCTTGAAGGAGCATGTTACACTTGCGCATTCAATTGGTGACGTCAGAGCATTTTCAAAAGCACAAATATCTGACCTACAGTATAAAATAACTCCTCCACCTTTACCTGATAGCCTATCCTTCCTGAAGAGAGTATAGTTGGGTATTAAAACTTGTTTATCATCATATGTTGAGTTGAGGTGCGTTTCAGTGATGCATAACAATATAGGCTTGAGGTTATGAGCTACTTCACAAAGCTCCTTTAGCTTGTTAGGGAGAGAGCAGGTGTTAGTGTAGATAAGTGTAAGATGAGAATGTTCGTTAGGTGATTGTCACATGGTTGTTGCTGAATCTATTGTTTTGTAGTCATCTTTTTTTGGTTTTCTATTTTCTTTTAATTGCTGCCGTTGTAGCATTGTCAGGTCTTTCACAATATGCACACCTCCAGTTCTTAGTTTATCTGTTTGTCGTTTGTCCTTGTAGCACCTGAGGAAGTTTTGAGCTGCCTCAAAAGGTTGACAAGTTAGGTAAGTGGGCAAAACAGTTTCGTAAATTTCGCTAACGACATTCCTGAATAGCCCTTTGTCGGGTTTTCTTTTTGCTTACCAAATTGGATTTGTGAAATGGGTACATTTAACCGTTATTTGTGAAGAAAACAATACGGATCTGCCTGCTCGCTTTTGTGGTTGTTTAAAAAATAGTTCCAAGGTGATCAAGTGGACTGTTTGACCCGACAGATGGGCATAATCATTACATTAGATGCTTAAGCTCAGCATTTGAAAATTAAAACTACGAAACCTGGAACAATGAAGACTTCATATTTCTGAGCCGTTTAAGAGCAATGCATATTTTAGGAAACATAGATTTATATTGCTAGTACTTACTAAATCGCAGCTCATGCGAGTGTAAGGGTAAGAGTATGTGTCTTGCTTGACAAGCAGTGGCACATGTCATGTAGCCCCCTCCACCCCCTCCTATTTCCCCCTTGGATAAACGCTTAATTTATTATAACAATATATGTATGCATACTTTATTACCCCTGGAACTGTGACCTTCCATAGCCACTGTTGGCAACGTTGAACTAGTAAATTCTACTTTCAACTCATAAACTGCTTGTCGTATACTAAAAGTTTATTTTAACATTGGTTAAAAAGCCCGTGACTAGAAATTTTAATCGTTTTAAAATGAAACTAAACTTTTTTTTAAACTTTTATCTTTTCTTGCATAGAAACATTAACCTACGGCAATTAACTTCTACAAACTACAAAAACACTCAAAAACCAAAGAGTCATAAATACAGGTTTCAAGTCGACTTATTCTGTTTGCCAATAAACTCTTCACCTGTTGCTAGATGCTCAATGAGCTATAGCTTATCATCTTAAAATTAAAAAATAGAAAGTTGGCCTATTTAATTGCGAACATCGAAAGAGGTATTATTGCAATCTTGCCCAAAAACTATGCAGCACTTCGCGTGCGCTTTTGTTAACATTTAAAAATTTTTAACGTCTAAACTGTAAAATGTAGCGTACGACTTACAGATAGACTGACAGAAAACATATCATGAGGACATATGGAGATTCATAGAAGCACAGAAGTTGGATATTTTGAGTAAATTGTTTTCCAACAAAAGTGTGAAGTGTCAAATGTAGTAACTTAATTATTGATAATCAGGCCAATGGTGTCCAAACCTATGTGGCACCATTGAAGGGTAATCGACCCTATCAAGAATAAATTTTGCACCCTATTCAATATCCTACCCTGTTTTTTCCTAGAGTACCCTTCCTACTGCTTCGCAACTGACAAAGCCCACCCTACACTATACCCTATTTTCCCCAAAACAAACTCTTTCACCCTACTTTTTACTTTGTTTCATACCCTTCAATATAAGTAGGGGACACCTTTAGATTAGGCATTTTACAACAAATGTGTTTACTCGTCAGTAACAATGATGTAGATGGGTAAATGTATAATAATATGCATTGCTCTTAAACGGCTCAGAAACATGGCACGTCATAAGTAATAATTATTACTTTTATGCCAAAAAATATATATTAATTTGGTCAAGTCAATGGAGTTTTATGAAACTAGTCTCAAACTGTGAGTGACGGGATAGAAAGCTACCGTATTAGTTAAGGCGCCATTCGAGTGCCCTGTTACTTACTACAACCCTTATTAACTGTGGAGGGGCACTATCTTATTGAATCCACAGTCCCTTGCAAGTCACTAAGGCGCACTAGAAGAGATATATGCAAATTATTAACATGGATGTTAATTTGTAACCTATTTATTTGCTATTCCGTCGCCGACACCAGAAAGTGTTTTAGTCGTCAACTCAAATATTAGCTAGGCAGTTACCTTGTAATGTGTTACACCGAGTTTAATAATTTAATTATGTGTTGCACATTTAACCGAGAATGCATTTCTGTAAGTAAATGAGTAAAATAACATCATTGATTTATTTATTAGTCGATTTTGCTGCAGCCCATACAACATTACAAAACTGATTAAAAAATAATGCAAAAACTCAGACTCAAACCTCAACTCAATAATCATTTAGGATAACAATATATTAAATTACTATGCATATACGTATAGTGGAACCTTGTTTTAACCACATCTCATATGGAAGGGTGTATTACGCCTTATAGTGAAGTGACCTTATAGCCTATAGCGTCATCCGACGGTATAAAATGTTTTTAACAAATTTAAAAAGGATTATGAGCTAATATTATTCTTAGAAGAAGTCCTGTTGCTTAATTCTAGGTTTGGTTAGGAAAAAAACCTAACCGAAAAATTGATAAAGTGAATAAATCACTGAATTATAAAGTGAAATTATAGCCAAATGAAGTACCATATTTGACCGACAATGTGTTAGCCTTCTGTTACTATTATCTGTAACTTCATATTTAGTAGGTACGTTTCTTCGAAAGCTCCAAAAGTGTAGCAGCTACCTCTTGTTGAAGAAAGGAATCAGAATCGGAATCTGAATTTGTTTCTTTAGCTAAAAAGAAATGACTCTCTTCGGCCTCATCTTCGGGTTCAGTTTCAGCTTCAATTTTGGCTTTAAGCTCCGGTTTGGTTTCGGTTTCGGTTTCGGATTCGCATTCAGTTTCAGTCTCAGACTTAGTCGTTGCTTCAGCTTCAGCTTCTAGCTTAGATTTAGCAGCGCGATTTTGTTTCGCATCAGTTTCGGTTTCAGTTTCGGTTTCGGTTTCGGTTTCAGTTTCGGTTTCGGTTTCGGATTTAGCTTCGGATTTGGTTTCGGATTTAGCTTCGGATTCGGTTTCGGATTCAATACTAGACCCCGAGTTGCTTTCAGAAGTTAAAGAATTCGGAAACTTAGAGGTCGACGTCCCGTCATTGTCACTTACGACTGAGTGTTCCGTGACTTCACTAATAGAGTCCCGAGAGTTGTCGTTATATAATTGAACGTAGGGCAGCAACGTAAAACGATGACGCTGTCGACGTCGGCGACGAAAAATAAAAATCAATCCTCCTAGAATAATAACAGCAACGACAACCAATGCAGCGATTATCACTTCAGTCGTAGTTTCTGTAATAAAAACAAAAAAATAAGTTAATTATTTGTACAGTTTACATACAAACTTAATAATAAAGTGCATAAATTGTCCCCTTAAAAGTATTTGAATTTAATTAATGTGCTCTCTGCTGATGAGTAATTGTGACAATTACTGTTTATAAATGACCAGTTTAAGTGGCTGGTAGCCGGTATGTCATCAATGTAAGGTAAAAACATTAACTAAATAGTAAATTATTATTTTAATTTTACCTGCATTAGTATCGACTTCTGAAATGGTACAGTCTGCAGGGTTAGTGATATAATCACTAAAATAACTTCCCCAGTTAACGAGATTTGTCACACATAGCTCCTTATCATTCATTGTTGTGACCCAGATATTTTCAGCTTGTGTGCACGATTCACACGAATCTATAATTTTGCAAAATTTCACTAGTTAGTTAAATATTATAAAAATCCTTTTGACGTACTTCTACACGCTTAGAAAAAAAGGATTAAATTGACTACTTAAATGTTAATTTCTAACTACTTTCTTGTTACTCCGATATCCACAGTGAATCCTGTTAACCACGGTCAACAGGATTATAGTTAGTGATTTGCAGGGAAAACTGTTAGACTGAGTATACTAAAACGGTGTTGAATCACGCAACACTTATCCTATTGAAGGATTTTATTAACTAAAAAATAACACCAAAAACTGGAATTGTACTCCTGGATTCAAACCCATGCCCTATGGAATACGAACCTGGCTCCTTGACCACTATACTGCCACAACACATTCACTATAGATTATTAATTTAGCATACACATACAATAATATAAATGCTTCTCCAGGTTAAGTGTTGATTTACCAAGTTTGGCGTTGGGTCTTGCAACAATAGTCTTGTTGCATGTGGTTAACAGTTCCCCCATCCTCATATATTTCAAAATTTACTACTAAATCTGTCAACGTTAACAGCTTAACCTGTTGCCACGGCCTCACTACCTTCGTGTCAAGTTCTTTTCTAAGCGTGTAGCAAACACACACACTATCAATTTGACTGTATAATGCATCGAAATTACTAGTTTGGCTCCTAATAAATCGCAAATTCTGTTAAACATATAATTAATGGCTGTTTTAGTTGCTCGTATAATATCTCAACTTGCGACTTTGCTTACTATGCTTAACTCATTTACCACGTGCAATTCAATACTAAAATAATTTTATTAGAATGAAACGTAGAACAAATCTTACCCAGAGTTGACATTTTATTCAAAACTAACACTTCTATTCCGTCTTAAATTTGGTATCACAAAAACTATTTTCCCCCAGACTGAGACCGACGATAACCGTATAGTAGGATGATAAAATAAATAATGAACTGCTATGTGATTTTACGGCTGTGATAATCTCAGCGTTCAGTAGTCAAAGCCAAAATCTCCACGTGCAACCGCAAATGATGGATCGCCCTATTTTAAATGTTTTTTTTCGCGCCAGCAGTTACCTATTGTTGTGACCATTGAAAATCATATGCATAATTACTGAGCCTTAAATAGTATGTGCTTTGCAGGCAAGACCGTTTAAGTGTCCCATGTTGAGTGCTAGGTTAACACGTTAAATAAATAATACGTCAAAGCTGTAAGGTTGTATATCCTCTAAGACATTTTCTCCATAAATTGCACCGAAAACACGTTTCTTCCAGTGTTTATAAAATGATGATTACATAAATATTTATTAATCAAGTGCAATAAATGTATGATTTGTATTATATTCTGTGACGATAATTATTTGTAATAGTTTTGTACGACAGCTTTTACAGTTGTAGATGTTAACTTGGACAATGTAATTTATGACTTTTAAAATACATAAGAATGTGAAAATTGGTTACTATGTGCAAAAAATATTAAAGTTACATAAAATCAAACAGCAAATACGTTAGTCTTCCATAATAACATTAAAGAGTTTATGTCACTGTATACGTACGCTAATTCAATTATTTGCTACTAACTGTTTTTATCAGCCCAGTGGTTAAGTAGAAAGTTATCTATGATGCAGTGAGCAGATTTAAACACTTCATATAATGTTGTTGTTTAACAAATACATTCTGTTAAAAGTATAGGATATTTGTGGGTTGAACAGTGATTAATGTTAACATAATATAACTACATTATCCGTAAATTGCTAACTATATTTAGTTTGGCTACTGCTAACAACTTCTGCTGTTGAGGCGGAGTGAAAACTAATGCCGTCTAAAATGAAAAACAATTCAAAGTAGAGAAATTCATATTTGTAGGCGAGTTTCGATAACTATTAAGAGTAGTGCTAGTATGCTTAAAGGTGATTAGGTATATTTTGTCATAACTTTAAGTACTCATATCTTTTAGCTTATCTAACGTTCGCTAAGGAAATAGATGTCGTTATACTTCTTATCATTAGGTGCAAAAAAATTCTTAGTGTCAAAACTTAAAAGTTTCAATTAAAAGCAAGAGATACAGGTCATTAAAGCACGCGTGTTAATAAACTTTGCAGTATCAGAAATAGCTTCGATCATTGGCCACTGCTAATTGTTTACGGCTCGGTGCTGTACGGTAAATATTGCTAAATAGTTGATCAAACCTAAATCAATTTTAGTGCTTCTTAGTTGCTGCTACTTCCTGTAGAGGGCTGAAGATTCAAACTTCTTTACTTTACATAGGAAACTGTAGTAAGTAAAAGGACATTTGAATGGCGCCTAACGAGCACAGTAGATTCCTATCTCTGGATTTAAAATATTATGTATCAATTTGCTATATTGTTGTATCAATTCATTAAATAATTATGTATTGAATTAAAATACACGCTATCGTTTGAAAATACTGCACCAGGTCTAACATCGGCGGCCTAAGTTCCTCGAATGTAATCAGTTACCACCAATACATTGGAATTTTACAGGGCGTACTGTTTAAACAGCAGCCACTGATCACATTTTGGGAGTGATCACATTTAGGCACCTTTGTACAGGGTTATTTCAGTTTTCAGCTATGCATTTTAGCACCAGTTCATATCAATTTGCTCATTATTGTTAAGCCTTGTTATTTTTACTAACCGTTTAGTTTTCCAGGGGTGTACTTATTTAATAACATAAGTGATTTTTACCTAAATTTCATTTTAACTTGTTCATATTGATCACTTATATAATTATATGCTAATAATTATGTTCGAAAAAAAAGAAGAAGATTGAAGCATTTCTGAGCCGTTTAAGAGCAATGCATATTGGTATACTGCCGTCCATCACTAATATTTCAACTGTTTTGTACACAGGTGAAGTGACAACGCACATAGTGTGTACTCACGTAGACAACGTAAAATATTTAATCTAATTGTGATTAAGTTGAGGTTTTCTTGTACAAAATATTCATGACACAATTTTTTAAAACCCTAAATTTTATTTTCAATAATACAATGGAATGCAATAAGAGTATGCAATTCTATAACAAATTTAATTCGTGTGTATTTGTAAAAAAACTATTAAGTAATATTTGGCATGAACGATACACCATTTAGACAGTATTCGTAACTAAAATTCAATTTTAAGAAAATATGAGTTTTGAAATTCATTCAACATAATCGTAGTAGTCTTAAAAAACTTTAGCAATAAGTTGACCCAATGTTATTATGCATATTGATTTTTATTCTGCACAGAGCTTTTAAAATATAAATTTTCACGCATGTTGAGCAATATTTTAATACCATTGCAATTAATGTATTCAAGCAAAACAAACCAGCAACTGTAACGTGTGTCCTTTAAATGGCATCCAAGTAGTAGTAAAGACCTTTAAAGTTTAATTTTATGGTGTAATAGGATTGTCAAACATTCTCTGCATAAAATTGTGCTACCTAAGTACAACCTTAAATTACAATTACAAGCTGATGCATGTTAATATTATTTTTAATAATTATTACCTGCTCAAAGGCTAAAACAGCGCAACAGCTGATTTAAAATAACGATATAAATCGTTTTAAAATATTTACACAAAACCCAAAATCATCCTAGATTACTTAAATTTGGTTTTAGTGAATCTGATGGTTTCACGGCGCTCAGTGACTTCCTCAGTTGTATAATCAGGCTGATTGTACGAGCAGTTTCTCTGAGGACTGAGCTGCAAAAACAAATCAAAGCAACAAACATTATAGTCAAGTAATACAATAAATATTTCTTTGCCTAATTCAATTAGAAAGTTTGCAACAACATTTACACATTTTACCGTCCATACCGTACAACACAGAGCCTTATATGTTAACATATTGCCTAGTATTACACGCATGTGTAAGACACTAGTTATATCTACAGACTGCAGTCATAAACATTTACCTAAATTATCTCACCTAAATCGTATGTAGTTTTATAATTTGTTACACATTATCTAAGTATGTATGAATTTCTAAAATCAAATTGCCACAATAAGAATTCAATTGCCAGCGTATCAATACCTGCACTTGGTTTTCCTGCGAGGGTTGGTACTTGTCAGCAGCTGTATTGGCTGAACTGTCAACAACATTGATTGGTTCTGCGACAATTGGAACTGAGCGTTCATCAGATAGTATAGGACGCTCTGGTGCGTCTTCGTTGGCATCATGCTTCTCCACGTTTAGCTCCTCCTCTTCCGGTTCCTGAACAACTGCATTTGATTTATTTGATGAAGCAAGTGGCAGATCTTGTCTCAGTGGTGTACGTGGAATTTCCTGTGCCACATGAGCTTGTGCCTGATGTGCTTCCGGCTGATCTTCCTGAATATTGAGAAGAGATTCAACAACTTTAGTTTCTGACTCTGATGAAGGCTGGCAAAACGACGTCAATTCAACAGCACCACGTTCATGACGTTGATTAAATGTTTCTCCCCAAAATGGACTTTGGGCTTGGCGTGACGGCTCAAGAAGCATGTCGCGGTCACAGCGGGTTTCCCAAGCATTAAACATCCGTGGTCGGTCATTATGAACGTAAGCATTTCTGACCGGTTAATTGCGGGCAAGGCAGCGTTTAATAGCCTACCCAATTCCAAACACAGCAGCTGTAAGACCCATAGCGCCCGCAACTAATCCAGCTACAGTAAAAACACAAATTATATTGGTTATACGTACTACATAAAATATTATTGACGCATCAAAAATGTGAATAACCAATACTACAATATCTAACTAGGCAGATTATAATTTTAATATAATCATTTGACACTCAAATAGTTTACTTGCATTCACAAATAACATTTTTGAAATGGCCTTTGTATAGTTGCCCACACGTTGGTACGCGCCTGAGATTTTATACATACAACATTAGCGTAAACAGAGCCTTTCTAACATTATTTAAAGTTTAAAACAATAAATATATTAACAATGTGTAATTTTTCTCACCCGTCGTAGCAGTAAAAATAGGATCGTATGGGATAATAGTGCCCACACAGCCTCCAATTTTATCGACCAGAACATTGTACTTTACGCCTTCCCTGAAAATTGTTAAAGATTGACGTAAATACACATTTTAAATTGATTTTGTGTACACTCCATGTGTAAAATTTATTATTTAATATTGTATCTATTTAAAAACAAATTAAAGAATTACCTTACAATATCGTGAAAACAGCTTTGCGTGCCATTATTGAACGTAATCTACAAGCGTCCAAAAAAATCAAAAATTACCCTAATTGTATTTTTAAACTATTTCATATTATAATAATTACTATCATTAATTATTATTCAGTAGTCTAATACGCACTACATTCCTAACAACATATTAATTTCTCACATATTAGGTGCTATTTAATATTTGTTGTGTATATCATTTCAAGTGTCGTACAGTTAAGCCATGTGACTGCATAAAATAAAATAAAATAAAAATGACTATGATATTATTGCACTCAAAATAGTTTAACAAACAAAACCTACCCAGTAGCACCCGTTATCACCGACACAAACGTCACAGCTGCTTCGCAAGTTGCAGTGATTCATTGTAGTAAGTAGTAGTTACGTACGTAGTGTCATATGTAATAAAGATGCAAATTTAAGTGCACAGGGACACAAACTTGACGTAAAAAAAGGGAACAGCGGGTAGTGCGAGTGTCCAGTACTGACTGATGAGGTGAAAATTTACCACGGATTTTAAAAGTGTACAATTGCTTGGCTTTGTAGTTGTGTATTGTTTTGTACTCATAAATGTAGGTACCTAATATATTAAAAACGATTTCGTAAATTTATTCGATGCTTACATTAACGATTGTTTAAGGGTGAGTCAATAATTGAACTGATTTTTGTAGTTCACTTCATTCATGTTACAATTATTTTTGCGTCAGCATTAAAGAGCTGAGTGTATTGGTTATTAAGCCACACGTCTTTAATATTCTTGACACTCTTAGTTGTTTTGGAAAATAACCTATATGAACCAAGACGGATAATATTTCAGTCAACGTTATTTATAAAACACAATTTTTTTTGTTATATTAAAAATATATATATTCGTTTTTCTTTGTTGTATGAAATTTATTGTAATAGCAGTAATAGCAACTTGTCGAGTCTTAACTGAGCTACAGTGTCAAATACACGAATACGATAAGTACCTAGGTACTTACGCACCCCTCTTCATGAAAACCATACATCTAACTAATTAAATGTTTTGGCTGTATTGTTTTGTACTCTTATTGCATCTCTCCACCTCTGCTTTGTGTTCAGTACCGCAGGAGTTAAGCGAGTATTAAATTACTAAAGCTCATCATTTTGTTTCTAATAAAATACATGAGGTCAAGCATACCATGCTGTTTGTTGATTCATATATACCTATATTTAATTGTACATGTTGTTCATGAAGCATTAATTGACGCCACTGACATTCATGGTGGTCATTGAAAATTGTAGCGGTAATAACTTTGATACTGTAATATAATCATGTTGTTGAATTATTACTAATACGTAAATGCTGACAGTATTTTATTGTAATGAATTCGTGTCATTGTGCGTAAATATAGATACTGTTACAGTTTAGCCCAAACTTGTAAATGATGACTTCATTGCGTAAATATACCGCATTATTGTCAGTAGTCGAAACATGTTAATTGTGTACAGATTCTGATATCTCGATTTGAACAGTAGTAGAGTTTACAGAACACATTGTGATATAGTGGCTGATGACGTAGCAATTGTAGGCAGGCTAGGGGATTTTTAATTTAAATAGTAACTGGGGCCTACTACTCGTAGATATACGTTATGTAGCTTTATTTTGAATTTATAGGTTTGAACCTTTGCAGGTTTGGTGAATAATAAATGCTTATGTTTACTACTACAAATGTATTGTTTTGTAATAATTATAAATATTAAATTTTTACTTCTATGAGATTGGTTCGATTATGCCATTTTTATTTAGGAAATACGATACAATATTTTAAAAATGAGGTAATAAGGGATTTATAGAAGTCATTATTAATGTTGTACAAATAGAAATGATAATAAGATCGACAAAAACAATTAGTAGTACTTATTATTTACACATTTTTAATTTAAGATTTTGTTTCCTGAATCGAATATTACCCTAATTTTTATGTTTTGCGCATATACGAGCTCTGTTGGTAAGATATGCAAATAATACTGTTTGCAGTAACATTCTATGGTGCTGAATGTTATAATAATATGATTTATTTTCAAAGTTGATATGGCCTTTGGCCTACACAACTATTAGATTTTACAATAATGTTAGTGATATGACATATATTTGGAATAAAGATGAGTACGAGTAAGAGTTATAAAATTTAGGTTCGTGGTTTGTCGTCTTCTGCTTGGGTTTTGGGTTTTTTAAAATAGTTAAGTTATCGTTATAGTTACATTAGTTAAATAGAATGAAATTAAATATGATAAAAAATGATACAAAATAGGTACATTGGTAATCCGTACTACAATAATACGATATATTATTAATGATTGAGATAGGAATAGTGTATTATGTGCATTCGTTATTTATAAAAAGATACATAAACAGCTATAGTGAAACAGCTTAAGTACTCCTAATAGATAATTAAATTGAAAAAACGCAACAGCACAGCTGCAGAAGGCGCTCTGATCTTTCATATTGGTGTTTGAAATTGTTTCTGAAATGATATTTAGTGATTCATATACGCATTTGAACGTCCCATACATCCCAACCAGTGCTTTCCTATTGACTGCGTTGTTGTATTGCTGATTTCCAGAAGAAATAGAAGTTTTCCAATTTCTGAGGGTCGCTGACGTCATCGCTAAGTATCATGTGGTAACTTTCTTGGTCTGGGGTACCCCGTGTTATGGGGTTGATATATTTTATTCTTAATCCGTCGTAATGGGGGCATTGAAACATAATATGATATTGTGTCTCATCTAGATTTGTGTCGCACTTGTTACTGCTGAATGTTATATCTGGGTACAATCTCTAGGGCACATTCCAATATTGTAAAATGCATAAACCGTTGTCTACGTTGTTTTGCTAATCGTAATAAATAATCATTTTGATTGTATTTTAGCCTATAAGAATACAATTGCCATTAGACACAAGCTTTACGCGTGAAACAATGATATTTTGTTTGTGTTTACTGTGTGTATTGATTTTACTACAGCTTAGCTACTTACGAAGTGATGATGCTTTTAATTGGCTTTTTTGTATCACCCATAAATGTTTTCCCAGGAAACAAATTAGACTAGCTGTATCTCAGGATCTGTCTTGTTAGTCCTTTGTATGTTAAGCACTATTTGCAAAAACAATTATTTACCGACTGACAATTTTATAACTCCAAATAAAACATTTATAGTTCCAAATTGCTGTTTATACAATACTGTACATTGTGGTTTCTTAAAACAAATAGGATAAATTAAATTACCTGTGATACACGTTTAACACACGTACACACATACATACATTAGATGTAAATAGTTTTAGCAATATTGCCAACAGAAAAAAGTCTACCAATATGCATTGCTCTTAAACGGCTCATAAATAGTTTGCGGTCTTACTCATTAGTTTATGCAGTTTAGCTACTAAGTACAGTAAAATCCGCGTAAATGAGGCCGTGCCTAGCCAGTTAAATCCTTTCATTCATACCAGACTCTTTTTTAACTATATAAGGGATTTCTATTTAAAGGAAAATGAATTTACAAATTTGAAGTTTTTAAAATTTCCCCAGTGCTGTAATAACATTATTTAATTGTATTCAACACGTTTCAGTTACAACCCTTGTTACATGGGCACCATAGTGTACAATATCAGGTCTGTATGTTATTGCTTACCAGTTCTCTTTCAGATTCTAATCTAGTGGAAGGTTTGATACTGTTGACAGTTATCTAATCGTAAACGTACCTATACATTATGATATTGTATCTCACGTAATCAATACCATAGACCCGTATTATAGTAGAGGCAGTTTGAAAGAATTAGAAAGACACACATAATGTTCACAAGGAAATTTATTTATATATATTTAGCAATACAGCACAGCAACCTGTTGACTCACTCGTCATCGATTGAACCGATATGTACTAACTACATACTACCTAATCTCCATTCATGCATCTCCCTCTGTCACATCATATCCAATTACGTCGAATCCAATTATACATTTTAATGCCACTGCCTATGTACATCCCGCGCTTTTCATTTCAGTGCGCTGCATTTCACTTAATTGAATTAAATGTCGTACCTTCCTACTAATCTACATGCTCCATGACTCCTCCGCGGATCCCCTCCCTTCCTCCTTTCCTTTTAATCCCAGGTCGCTACCAACTATCTCATGTATATAAATTTTTTAATAGTGATAAATACAAATCCCTGTAATTTTGTATATAAACCAGCCTGTGTACTGATACAGCTCATACACAATTTCACTGGCCTGAGTGATGCATATTTTTTATATAGCGCTGCACACATGCTTACATGGCTGTCTCAATTTTGCATTAGATTTGGCACACCTCAGTAAATACACTAATATTTGGCAACACTTACTATGCAATGACCACGACCACTCTCACCGCATTACATTTAATTGGATTAAAATTACGCATTATTATTATTATTTTAACTACCAATTGTACCTCTTCTCTGTCAATGCATTTCACCTAATTAAATTAAATCTCCCCTCCCTCACTCCATTGCCCAGATCCCAGCCTCCCCCAGCCTCCCATCTCCAGCCTACAGATTCCCAGTACCCTAAATCTTTCTTTCTCATCTTCAACTTAATTAATTAATTAATCAATCCACTCCTTCTCTTCTCCAATAATCTCTAAACCCCACTCTTTAAAGGTAGTACTTTTAATGATTTAACCTAGTAAATGCAGTCATCTCGCACAGTACTGTTAAGAGAAATATTCGAATGAGAAAAATCAAATATAGCAGCTAATAAACTTTACCATATTATGCATAAGGCAGCTGCTGGCAGACCTTAACTTCTTAAACTCAACTCGCTTTCGCTTGAACATAAATTAACTCAAATATTGTTTTTGCTGCTGAACTACCAATTTAATTATGATAAAGAAACTGAATTCGAAAATAAAATAAACCCCTTTTATACATCACATCAGCCAAAGGTTGTACAACAGGATGATACTTTAGTCAGTAGGGAAGTAATTGATTCGCTCTAAAATATCTAGTTGAACATTTTGAAGGTCTTTTCGGGATTGTTGGTCTAACTGCGTGTTGAATTCTTTCAAAAATGTTCCTCCGTAAAACTTAATCGCTTCCATAACATCACGTCCGTCCCCAATAGTCATTGTGACCACCGGCACCTTAAACATTTTCCCAGGACTTTTCAGCGTCACCTTCACATCAGGTGGGTGCAATGGGGTCACTTCAAAGGCATCTGTGATTTCTTGAGTCATCAAAAATGGCTCTAAGCCAGCCAGTGTACACATAATTGCCTTCAATACCAACCAAAATACAAAAAATAGGTTTGCTATTCGAATCTTAAAATATGGAGCTATTTAGGTAGAAGGTATATAAAAAGCAACTTCTGAATATATTTTGGAATTACCCTGGGGCGACGACTACGGAAATTAGCATCGATGTGGTATATGTCTTGTAGGCCAACAACATGAAAGTCATGCTCCTCTAAGTCCACCAGGACACAGAATTTATTCTTTATGTCGGTTTCATAAATGTTAGCTCGAGCGAAAGCTCCATTAATCTTAGCCACCGCCATCAGCCCATTCGCCATTTGAGCAGGATCCACGCGGTATTGGCTCAATTTCTCTGGTGAGTAGAAATCCTGAAGTGAATGCTGCAACTCGTCAAACCCTTTTTATATAAAATGAAAATAAACGGATATTAATGAGCATCAATCATAACATTATTTTAATGTGAAGTACACAAACACTCTGTTTGTGACTTTATTTGTACGATTATAGGACATTTGCTACCCGGACATTAGCTACCCGGACATTAGCTACCCGTACATTTGCTACCCAAAACCCAACCTAAGACATTTGCTACCCTTAACCTAGGACATTTGCTACCCACGGCTAATGCAGAAATAGATTGCATAGAGAATATTTATTATGAGTTAGCTGTAAAGATAATATCTATATAACTTTTTATCATAATTTTTGAACGACCACCTACAATTATACCATGTTTGATCATTAACAATAATAGCATAAATAAACTATTTCAACGATGCCATGTGGTGTACTCAAAATAAATATTCTCTATGCAATCTATTTCTGCATTAGCCGTGGGTAGCAAATGTCCTAGGTTGGGTAGCTAATGTCCGGGTAGCAAATGTCCGTTTACCTATTTGTAAATTGTATGAATTTTGATAATAAACTTACGTTAATGGCCGGATCATTAAGTTGGATAAATATAAACCCAAAGCCATCCACACCTAACAGTTTTGCATGGAAATTTTCAACAATTGGCATTTTCATTTGGTGCCAGGGTAAGTTCAGCTTTGGCATAATCTTGGCTTTCAACGGACTTGGAGGCACAGCTTCCAAATTCCGACTTTCGTCAAACATTATTTTCGTTTCGGAAGGTCGGAACGGATTGATTGGTTTCGCGGGTGTAGGTGGAGTTGCAGTTCCAAAAGCGGATAAAGTCGCTTTCCCCTGCGATGAGCTTTGAGCAGGCACAGGGCTATTAACTGAAGGTGGTGGTACGGCTTGTGATAATGGTAATGTTGATTTCAGATGCTGTACAATAGCAACAGAAGACGACAGCTGTGTTGTTTGTGAGGATTTCACAATTTCAGATTTCAGAAACATACCACCTAGTTAGTTGTCAACAAAAAATAAATATCTCGTTGAATGATTCGTGCGTGGGGGCAATTTACCCCCCAAAAACGTCTGAGTCTATTTTATTGAAACACAATGTAGTACTAAGGTGCGTAAATGTGATCACCCCTTAAATGTGATCAGTGGCCGCCGTTCAAATATTACCGCTTTTAAAAATCTGTGCGACTAATATTCATACAGCCTATAGTCTCAACTATCTTTACTACTGATTTCAGCTTCTTTCCTTAAAAACTCTGGCTATGTAAAATCATGAAAGTTTTGAGTACTTTTTTGAATTTGTCACATTTAAGACCCTACTTTAACATTAACTTTAAATGTATTGATCACATTAAGGGCACTTGGGCCGTTGTAAGACTTTCTGCAGTTTTTTTGTACAATGACCTGTATCTCTTGCAACTTTTAATTTTCGACACTGAGTATATTTGTGTACATAAAGGATTAAAAGAGAAGTATAATGATAACTTTTTCTTCATTGTGCGTCGGGTGGGTAAAAAGCTACAGATTTTCAAAGTTGAAAACAAATGAACCTGATCACATTTACGCACTCTACGGCTATATAAAAATATATACAAATCAATTACCTTGCCCAATTCCACAATCCATTCTGCTGGTTTCGTTTTCCATCGTGAGCTTCCACGTGGAATTCAAACATCCGCCTTTAAGCCCAAACCAACAAGAATTAGAAGTGATCCAGCCAAAATGGGACAAACATATACCGCCCTTTAGGCCTGAATTTTCTTTAAAACATTTTTTAGCAGGGGAGGATATTGCTCCATTGTTCATGACAAGAACCTTATTGCCGTTAGCTGTGTGAGCTAGAAAAGGTGTGCTGACGCTTAAAATAGGATTCATTACAATACCGCTGCCCATTTCCCTATTTCCGTCCGAGATAAACGATTTGTCTGTGCCAAAATGGAAAATATAATGAAACTTTTAGCATCCGTTTTGGCTCACAAGCAAAACACTTACTATGAACAATCGGGATCATCATCGGAATATACTTTCAAGCCCATTTACCCCTGATGGGGGAATATATATGGAACTTCATATTTACCTTTTAAGTAGAGTTTTGGCACAATTATCATTACGAAAATAAAAAAATTAAAAGAACTCAACATCAACAAAAGTTCATTCCGGACAATAGGACAGTTCGTAAGTAGTTTGCTTGTAAGCCTTACTTCCAAATACGTTTAAAAAATGTCCGTATAAATAGCAACAAAATAAAAACTACAATACTTACCTACAAGCCATCTAACTCTTGTAGCTGGGCCATAACCTTTCAAATTTCTTGCCGCAATAAGAAAAATAATTGCAGGTTTTGTAGTCTTTTCTAGATAGGCATGCTTTAGATTTGTATTACTGACTGTGCAATGATTAGCAGAGGAACAATATAAACGAACATAATTAAACTTCTTAGAGCTTGCCTCCTTCAATAAAAGATAACAAAACAATAATTCCTTAGTTATATTCAGACACGCATACAAGCTAGGTATTAATTTCAAGTGATAAAATTTTATTACAAATTTTAACAACAAAAAATCTAAGTACCTCCGCATTAGTTTAAATTGGCTTTGGGTTAACTGCAAGATAAACAGAATACTCAATAATATCGTTACAGTTCTGTGGCGCTTTCCACGAAATATTGACTCCTGCAAAACATTTAACTATTTGATTGGCAACAGGGGATTTAGGCAAATCAGAAACACAACTTGTAAGTTTTGGAACCTGCAAAAAACAGCAAATAATTTTAATGTTGCTAAACAAATTCAATTATAATTAAAATAGTAAACTAATGAAATTTCGCTTTTCGTAGAGTACGACAGCAACTACAGATTTCTTTTATTACCAGACTCTCACGCGTAAAGTCACTGTCCAAATATGGCCTCTCCGCCAATGAATTTGTTTTGGGAATTATTTCTGAAACCCCTATGTTATTCAAAAGTGGAGATGCAACAGCTGCGACATCAGCTAACGGATACGATTCAGCTTTGTGAAGTTTTACTGATAATAAAGTTTTCATTACGTCGTCAGTGCTGTAACTTTCACGCGGTATTGGCTTATCTTTCTTTTTACTAAAAAATCAGATTTGTGGATCTATACGTTTGTTAGAGGCTTCCTTTACAGTAGATTGCGACACAGGGATTTTTGGTATTTGTTGTTTATATGATCGTAGAAGTCCATCAGCCTTCACTAAGCATTCCATTAGTATCGTTTTGCTTCCATCATCATTAACTATTTCGTATAGATTTTCAAATTTTTCACGAAGTTTATCTTTATCCATAACCTTAGGCCTTTGGAGGTCTTTCATTATTAACGCTGACTCTATTACCCGGTTTTCGTTAAAATTATTATTGACCATAGTTAAAGTGTCATCATCATCAATTTCATCGGAACATGAAACTGGCTCATTTTTTTCTTTAAGATATCGACAAAGAAGGTGCACGTGTTTGCACATATTTGTAAGAATAGAATATTCATAGCAAGAACAGGTGAACTTGTGAAAACAATGAGAGCAGTGTAAGCAGATAGTTGAGCATTTGCAGGTTGTGGTAACTCTTTTTAGAATATAGCTCTAAAAAATATTTTTACTACTAGGTATGCACCAATAATCTTTAATTTCAGACACCATATCTGTAGACATAGTTAGACAACTAGTAGTGTGTCGCTCCCTTAACAGTTTATCTTTCGTAGTTAACTTCCCTTTATGAATTGAAATAAGCCGATCAAAATGTAAGACTCTAAGATACTCCATCACAGCTCCAAATCCTTCGTCTAATCGTTTTACTTTTTTGCCATTCAAATATTGGTGCTTTAACTCCCGATGAAACCTTTCTAAAGACATATAAGTAATAATACTAGCTAGTTTTCTAAAACAATGAGCCCATTCTAAAACACGCGGAACGTAGTATTTATTTAAGTAAGCACTGAACGCTGTGTAGGTGGAATCATTTTGAAGAAAGTGAATAAAGCATTTAGGACCAGCTTCAAAGGTTGGAACATCCAGTTCCGTTGCAATAGCACGCGAATTTCGCCAAAGAACATTTTTTTTCACAGTTTTTATACCTTTACAGTTATTCTTTCAATTTTTGTACAAATGCCAGGTGCAGAGGATCTTTTTCGTTGGTCCCATAACCTCTTTCTAGGCATTAAAAAAACTTGGCACGTCATCGGACATAAAAAGTTTGCATTGAATGATACCAACTCGAGCTTTTAATTGGGTGAAAAAAACGTTATAAGTCTCTTGAGTTTTACTAGAGTGAAAGAAAAAGACAAGAGGAAAACCTTGACCTTGGTCGTCTAAGGTCATGACTGTTGTAAGTTCAAAACCATAGCCATTAGTTCCATGAGTGCCATCTACACAAATAATCTTTTGATCTTCATTACCACAAACTCTCTCTTGTGCGCCATTCATATACGCCAATACGAAATCATCGTTTGAAATGGATGGAAAGTTCAGATCACTTACTCCTTGCGGTTTGTAGAAAAAAACGCCACTATCTCCTTCAGCAGTCATTCCATGTATTCTAGCATCCAAACTAAAAGCATCGTTAGAGTGCTTTCTAACTGGAGAGCACAAACCGTACTTCGCAGCAATATTTCTTAAGTCTTGTTTTGTAATTAGGCACAATCGTTGTACTTCGGTGCCAACACCTAGTTGAATTTGCCTAATTATATGATCGTGCGGTATTCCAACTTTCAGGTCACTAAGAATTTGAATTTTTTGAGGTGATGTTATGACCGCTCTTCCAGGCTCAATATCATGTGAATAGTTTTTAAAATAGGTTACGGTAATGGTTCCGTCAGCATTAGTTACTTTAATTATCCTGGATGGGCAAACCTTCCCACATTTATTTGATAGTTGTTTTTTAATTGTTCTAGTTGTTGGTTTTGTTCCCTTAGTAGTACTCTGTTTAAATACGCCAGTGCGATTACAATAGTAAGTGTTGTTTGGCTTATCAGACCGATATCGTGGTCGGTAGACTTGGGATTCTTCAGAACATAATAAGTTTTTCCATTCCCTAAATTCTGCTTCATTAATAAAATTATGCGTTTTTACGTTTCCTGTTACACCATGACTTGTACGCATATGCGTATCAAGATGCCGTTTGGTAGGGCCAGACCAAAAACACCGTACTTTGGGACATTTTATACTTCTTTTTGACGGATTTGCATGTTTTTTCATATGCTTGTTGTAGTTTGATGTAGAACTAAATGTGGTCATACATGTGTGACACGTATTTTTAATAGCTTCTGGTAGAGAAGAAATGCGCTGTGAATAGCTCTTGCATGATTTATTTAAAACACTTTTAAAATCATTATCTGAATCACTGCCCAACTCAGTTGACAAAGGCGTCTTGAATGAGATGCGACCTGTACAAAATTAACATACAGTTGTTCAATGTATTTTAAATTTTAAAGAAAATAGTAAACACTGATACAATTACCACCCCCTTTTCCGTGAAAACTTTCGGGACGTCGTACTTCAAAACCGTAAAGAGAAAAAGCAATCAGTTTCTATATGTAGGATATATTAATGATACTAATAAAGTGTAAAGATATTATAAATATTATTTTTAAATATCATTTTTAAACGACTATCCACAATTACACCATTTTTCATCATTACCAATAATAGCATTAATAAACTATTTCAACGGTGCCATGTAGTGTACTCATAAATATTCTCTATGCAAGTTATGTCTGCATTAGCAGAATATTAAAAATGCCCTACGGTAAGGGTAGCAAATGTCCTAGGTCCCCGCGAGCACCTTTGTATAAGTATTTAAAAATATTAGTTACTATTATAATTACAATCTTTTAGTGGCGGTGGTTGGAATTGTATTCTACCGTTTTTGTTGCTGGTAGTGGCTCAATATACGCAACTGGCCCGACGATTTGTTTTTATTTTCCTCGTGAAATGTGCTATTTTAATGTATTTGAACCGTCTCGAATTTTGAAAACTATTCAGTTATTTTAATGACTAGTTTCAAAATGTTTAGTGTGCAGTTTTTTTGGTCTATTGTGATGTAGGCTCATCACAGAATACGGATATAAGGGTTGTAGGACACTTTCCCCCGGACATTTTCCCCCTAGGACATTATCCCCCCGGGCGTTTTCTCCCCAAGCAGTAACCCCGGACGTTTTCCTCCCGTACCCGTATTCAAGATGCTACGATGCATACTGTTATAGTATAGCAGGGTTTGCCCTAATGGTAATCACTTCCATAATGGTGATCATTATCCGTTGTTCAAATACTACTGCATTTAAAAATATGTGTGACTGGCAATAGACAGTTGAGATTATAAGCTATAACAATATCAACCACACAGATTTTTAAACGCAGCAGCATTTGAACCGTGGCTACTGATCACCATTAGGGAAGTGATCACCATTAGGGCAAACCCTACTAGTGATAAATCATTAAATACTTTCCTCACGACTAATCCAATTTCATCTAAAATTTATTAAACCTTAAGCAAAATGTGCGTAGTGAAACAAAATACAAATTCAAAAATGTAGAAAAGTATATTAAAAAAAACCATCTTAGACAATAGTGATATTCCTGAAAGTTAATTGTGGCTAGCAAACTTAAAAATTTGTATAATATGTAATATGTACTACACTGTTTGAGTGTGTATTACACTGTTATAAGTGTACTTGTTTTTCCCTTTGTTTCATTTTTGGACTGGGGGGAAAATGTCCAGGGTTAATGCATGGGGGTATAATGTCCGGGGGGATAATGCCCGGGGAGATTATGTCCGGGGGGAAGTGTCCGTATACCGAATATAGAACATTTGCTACCCAGTCATCTGCTAAGGGGCAATGTACATATTACGTCAACACTTAGGGGCGGGGGGGGGGGTCAGACGATATTCGTAAAAATGTTGACCAAGTTGTTGACCAAGGAGCCTAGGGGGGGGGTCGTAGCCGGTTTGACGTCAACATTTGTGAACAGCTTTTTTTCTTCACATGCTTTTAGAATTCGCGAATTTTTTAAAAAAACGACCAAATTCAGTTTGTTTAAAAATACTTTAACTATGTACTCATAGATGGCGCCACGTCATTATGTTGAGTCAACACTTTGGAAGGGGGGGTATGCAAGAAATGTTGACCAAATGTTGACCAGCGATCCTAGGGGGGGGGGAGTCGGAAATCTGGAATTTTGTGTTGACGTAATATGTACATGGCCCCTAACCAGAACCAAACCTAGGACATTTGCTATCGATGGCCAAACCGAGAATATTTGCTACACCCGTTTTCTCAATGAATGGAAACTACACACCGCTGAAAAGGGTACCTAAACATTTTTACTATAACAAGCTGGTCTAAATAACTTTCTAGCCAATTACGGTAGCATTGTTATTCTACAGACGCAAATCTACAGTTTCATTCCATACTACTTAAATAATTTACATTATTGCAGAATATTTAGCCCTAGTTGCGTCTTCTCCTATACTAGTATATCGTCGATGAAGAATGAAGTTTGATCATCTCCCTTTGGAGCTAAAATGAATTATGATCATCTCCATTCTGATTACAAATTGGTTTTGATCATCTCCATTTTTCATGAAATACGCCAAATGAGATACGTTAATGATTAGTTAATGGTTTAGTAATTTAAAACTAAGTACATTAAGGGTCACCCATAAATGACGTCATCAAAATATCCCCATTTTAAGTCCCTATGACCCTCCTGTCATCAGAGTACCTGTTGGGTAAATGGCTATCTTTAGCATATGCGATACCATGAATATCCAAGTAGGCTGCTTTGCCATACCCATGACGTCATTTATGGGCGACCCCTTAATTTTTTTACATTGTATTTCTCAATTTTACTTTGATGTATGGAATTCTGGACGCCATTATCTTTCTCAACTTGTACTAATGCCATTTCCTTGGTTGTCAACTTTGTGGAGGGAACCCTCATCCCGTTTATCCTCCAAGTTCAAATCCATGTCATCATCATCGTCATCTCAAGCAGTTTCTACAATGTCTTCAGCCTCTACCAACACTTCATCATTAGCAAGTTGAAGACAGCAAAAGTCTACGCTCACACCATCAACTATAACCCTAGTGTTTTAAAGTGTAACCGTTGTAAGACATTTTAATATTTTAATTGTTATGTTGTTTTACCTAACCTTTGACTTAAAATATGAATGGGTAAATATTTTTGTATACTAAAATTAATTTTTTTTAAGATAGTACGGAATGTACTTGACATTTCTTACGTTGTATTTTTCTTAAAACTTGACTTTTTCAATCAATAACACTAACTTTAAAATTTTATTTATTGATATCAGGTTTGTATTGTTTTTCAAAACGTAAAGCTTCGACATGAATGGCTTAATATTTTTTAATACTAAAACTCAAGCTTTATTGTTACGCTACAGAATATACGCTACAACCTTGGTGTTGTGATTTTTCCAATTTCAAACTTCAATTTTCAATTTAACTCAATTTAAACTACACTAATTTTGTTGATTTTGTATAAAAATCAAGGCAGGAGTAATGTTGGGTACTAACACTAAATACTGGGTACCCAATTTCCGCGCCGTTTTCAAAATATCTTGCACACCAAAATCTGTATCTTTTTATGTTCATCGTATAGCTGTTTCCTTTATTAAGAAGTTTAGCCGCTGCTAAACTGTTGTATTATTACTTACTTTAGTGTTAAATTTGCATTCTGTTGACTGTAGTTCGTTTTGTGAACTACAATTCCTTTAAGTGATTTATTTCTGTAAATTATTCATTTACAGTCTACTTATTATTCAATACATTAGCTGTATTTTTAGACTTCGACTGTCACTTTAGTTACCATCCTACAACTTGCTTATTACGCAGCCTTTGCAGTTCATCAGAACCCTGATGATTACGTATTCATATTTTTTGTGTTATATTTATTTAGTATTGAAACTTTGTATTGAAGGTACCTTCAAAAATTGTGACTGTTAGAAATATTCAATCATTTTATGCTAACTTCAACCTTCAATCAAAGCCATTATGTTCAACTTGTGACTATTATAATTGTTCTACGTAAATTGTATCTGAAAGACGTAAGTTGTATTACGTATTTTGTAAGTATCAGCTACTGTTCTATATACATAAATTATAAGCTTAATTTATTGTTTTGTTGTGCTTGGAAAGGTACCTTTTGGTTGATAAGTTTATTTTAAACTTCGTACAAATCAACTCTATTTGAAAAATTCTATTCTTTTACTTGAGCTACGACTAAAAGGTTCCTTTACTCCAACATTTCCTAAGTTTAGATATTAACTCCAATTTTATGTATAATTACTCGTAAATTCTCATTATGTATTCAACATTGTACAAGTAATTTGCTTATGTTAAATTCCAACAACGATTACCGAGGGTCCCCTCAAATCTATGTTGAATTAAGTTGAACATTCATTTATTGCTTTTATTCCTTGTTTCAATCACTAGGCTGAATAATTTTATACTGCACTGACGAAAGGTTCCTTTCTGTGTTACCCGCCTTCAATTAACGTCGCCATAGTTGCTCAAGTGTTCAAATTTGTGAAGAAACTACGATTCATCAACCAGACCTACCTCAGATCTCAAACTATCAAGTTGTTGTCTGTCTGCTATTACTCGTACTTGTCAATATTTCACTTATTTATTTCGACTTTAAAATATTACTTCGATTTTAAAGAATTACTTTACCATTTTAAGTTGTAATTGTTGTAGAAACCCCCAGTTATTTATTTTGTGGATTTTAAATAAAAGTATCTCAATCTACAATTTAATTGCCATCGTGACTAACTACGAACGTCTCATTTCTCTACTTAGATCACGATTATTTCATAACTGGGTACCCATCTCTACATCAATAATCTCATCATCTTCACCATCACCAACTCATTCATTTCGCCATTTCATCTCTTTATCCACACCCTCACAATTTCTGCAACTGCTGTTGGCAGCCTCCAACAAAGACTATATAAATCATTTCATTGATTTTAATACACCTGATTGGGATCTTGTACTTTGAGGTAATAAGGACTAAATAGTTAAATTAACAACGAAAAGAGTTAACATTTAACATGTGCCAAAAATAATTTGTAAACTAATGAATGCAAACAATAATGAAAATATTGTGAAAAGCCTCAAAAATTTACTGCATTGCAATTGTATTAAAGATTTGTTTGATTTTTTAATAATAACTTACGTGTTATCTAATCCAAAAAATAATCAAGCCATTTAATAAAAATGTTGTCTTCAGGTGGGTTGCAGTTTTAGACGAAGGTCTTCGGGTAGGTTGTGCCGAAGTTCTTCGGCCAGGTTGCAGAAGAACGTCGGGCTTCGGCCAGCTTGCATGTCACTTCTTCGGGTAGATTGCAGCCCAGCCGAAGATTCCTCGGTCTTCGGGTGGATTGCAGTCTTCGGGCTCCGGCTGACTTGCACTGGTTCTTCGGTCTTCGGCTCACTTGCAGATTTCTTCTTCGGGTGGGTTGCACATTTGTCTTCGGCTCTTCGGACAACTTGTGGGTCATATCTTCGGTCTTCGGCTAGCTTGCAGTTCCCGATTAGTTTTTTACTTGATTTGTAGTGCGAACATTTTAAACGTTTTAAAACCATGTAGTTAGAACATTTGGGTTATAAAATATGGAATTTGAGCAATTTGTACTTTCCATAGCCACGTTATTATAAATTTTTCAGCTAGAACGCTTATTGATTTAAACTGAAACACGGATTTGTTTGCTTTCAGCAAAAAGTGGAAAGTATCGAATTTGATCGTTCAACGACTTTTTCCTCCCGGACGTTTTCCTCCCAAACACATACGAAGGACATTTTCCTCCCAGCATCGAAATTCATATGACCACAATAAACGAGTGCTTCTTCCCAGATAATGCATGTATTTGAAGGCATTCTCCAAAGCATGCACAATTTAAGCTCATTGAAGCACTAAAATCGATCGTTTTCTCATGAGCAAGCAGAATTTCCAAGCAGTTTTTATATTTCGGACTCATTGACTCATATGTAAGTTATGTTTTTAAATCCATAGTTGGAAATTATTAGTGACATGTGAAAACTGGAATAGTAGGTGCATTTCTTTACGGAAACATATTCGTTTGATTTATTTTACTTTAGCATCCCTTTTTACTATTTATTGTTTAAAACGAATCTTTACAGCATTAATTATTGCATATACTAGCCTGATGTTGTATTTAACAGTGTTTGCATTCAGTTGATCTCAGACTACAATATTTGCACAATGCAACACACATTCGTTACATTTGATTAATAAATATTTATACTCATCACTTTATACAAAATGGGAAAACGATCGATTTTAGTGCTTTAATGAGCTTAAATTTTGCATGCTTTGAAGAATTGCTACAGATACATGCATTATCTGGCAAGAAGCACTAGTTTATTGTGATAATATAAATTTCGATGCTGGGAGGAAAATGTCCTTTGTATGTGTTGGAGAGGAAAAAGTCCGCAAGGAAAATTTCCGGGAGGAAAATGTCCTACAACCGTTTACGAGTGTATAGTGATAGCAAGACATCACTGAAATGGTTTATTAAACATATTCCTAATAGCGATTAATAAAAAATAAAATTGTAGAAAGTGGTTCAAAATTAAGTTCCGGAATCTTTAAAGTGACAAATTATTGTAGTTACTATACCCTGCATAGCAGGACTGATTGCTATATACATTATAAAAGGTAGAACCAGACAACAAGTCATTGGAGACAAGCTACAATAATTACTGAAGGACAAAAAACGGAAACAAAACAATTCTGACGTATTCTTCAATCTAGTAAAATAAATAAAACTCTTGCAGTATCTAGTAATTCCGCATCCCCATGTTGAATAGAAATCAAAACATAATGACTTAATCGCAAAAGTTTTAAGATGCTCGAAAGTCAACTGGCAAAAGCGACTGAACTGACTGAGTCACGAAGATCGTCGCCTTGTCTTAAACTGTTGAATTGAATGTCGCAAATTCATTAATTACTAAAAATACCATAAGATGTAATTCGATGAATTACAGAATGCATGTCGGTTAGGCACGATTAACTGTAAATTATGTGTCTAAAACTAGGATAGTGAAATAAAATCATGCAAATTATGCAAATTATGCAAGTAGTATGGAATGAAACCCTAGATCTGAATCTGTATAGTAATATATTGTTAACAATGCTACGATGATAAGAAAGACAGTTTTTGGCTAGCAAGTTAATGTTATTTAGACCAGCTTCTTATAGTAAAAAGTTTTAGGTACCATTTTCAGCGGTGTGTAGCTTCCATTCATTCTGAACACGGGCAGCAAATATTCTCGGTTTGGCCATCGGTAGCAAATATCCTAGGTTTGGTTGTGGGTATCAAATGACTGGGTAGAAAATGTCCTATATCCGTATTCTGTGATGAGCATACATTGAAATAAGCCAAACAAACAGCACAATTCTAAACATTTTAAAACTAGTCTTTTAAATGAATGAAAAGTTTTTAAAATTTAAGATGGTCCAAATACATTAAAATAGCACATTTCACGGGAAAAAAACAAATTGGACTTTCCTACTCGGACTTTCCTACTCGGACTTTCCTACTCGGACTTTCCTACTCGGACTTTCCTTCTCGGACTTTCCTACTCGGACTTTCCTACCCGGACTTTCCTACCTGGACTTTTTCTACCCAAGGCAATGATTTATGTAGAAATGAAATACAGATACTATTTATGAGTGTACTGTTACACGGCATTTATCTACAATTAACTATGGTAATATACCTTGCAATCCTCCGTCTCCACTATCTTCTACACCATTGTTGTTGCTGTCTTCCAAATTTTCACCTCCGCCTTGACCTCCCGTTTTTAGACTGTAACCTCCTTTTCCCATGTCATTACCGCCGCCTTTACCATCATCACCGTCGCCAGAATTACGGTCATCTACAAACCCACCAAGATAAAAAAAGCAAACAAAAGTACATTACAATTGCATAATTGCCGTCGAATCTCAATTAAGTTCTTTTACCCCAGATAACAATATTAATTTGAATCAGTTTATAATTAGTTAGCTCGTTATTACCTCGACCGCATCGATAATTACTATTATCATCATCTTCATCAAACGCCAATACTAGCTCTTCATCCCAACTAACGTCAGACATTGTCCGTTCAAAGTAAATAAAACTGAACTAAAAAGTAGACTAGGTACTACTACACCTACTACTACGGTAAGCTAGTTACTACACCTAACTACAAAATTTTGTAAAGACCCCGGCTAACAGAAAGTTAATTATGATTAAATAAATTAATACAGTAAATTAATGAATTAAATTTTAATTGATCTCTGAAGCTTGGCACACTTCAATTATAATATTTAAGTAATTAATTGCTCTAGAGAATTTTATGTTTTGCTTTCAGAAAAGCAGGGTGGTGGTAGTCCGGTAGTGTAGGAAGTAGAAGTTTCAAGTTGGAATCCGTTTCTCAGCAGAAGCTGAATGTCTGCAAATACAATCTGGCAACTACTACTTTAGGATTTTTCTATAACTTACATTATGAAAGATAAAAAATCTCAGCACATCTCTATTTCATCCACGTGATGATGCTTAGCCAATGAAAATTACTTTTAAGAAAAAGTAACGGCAAACATCCAGGCTTAGCCAGCTATTAAGCTCCTAAATTGAAGGGTGGGATTCAGTATCATCACACACACGTATTGGGTAACCCTGAAGAAAATGTCAACTATTACGTCATTTGTGTTTAATTGTTTAGGAAAAGCTCAGTTAATAATATGTAATGCATAAAAGTCCGTGCGAACTACCAAACACTAATCGTTGGAACGGATTCCTAATTGAAACTTCTACTTCCTACAGTCAATTACTTAGTCTACTGGATTTGCAAAACAAACCGGACTAATTTGCATTTACGGACAAAGTTATTTTGTGCTCAGATGGGTTCATTCCTTTTCACGGATTTCTAGTATCCTATTTTAATGGTAGCAACGAGAATTCAGAAGACTCGCATCAACAATATATAAATCAGGTATGCAAAATATACTATTTGTTAGTGTTACAACTGCACTTAATTAAGTATTGAGGTCGTATGCTAACAACTTAAGAACTAAATTAATGATCACGAGCAACAAAACTCAATTTACAGTTGACAGTAAAGAATGGATATTATTCTACTTATATCAGTCTTGACATCCTAAAATATCAGCACGATTTTACTTTTACTTGTGACTTGGTACTTGGTTGTAGAGTAATTCGTATCTAAAATGAGGACTAATATTTAAATATAAATTATTTAACTAAATAGAAAGAAGATGCTAGTACTGCAACTTGAACTGCATCGGATAACGTCATTAACATGGAAGACTTCATAGTGGCTGCTGTTGCTAAAGCTGTATTGTTTCTTTATGTTGGAACAATTGCACTGTTTCCCTCGTCAGTTGTTAACTTCCGAGAAGCACTAATTGGAATTAGTTGCAATCCTCAGCGTGTTCAAGTCATGAATAATATTGAAGCACAGTTTTACAACACTTCAACTGTCTCACCAGCAATTGAAACTGCAGCGGGAAAGAAATTAGGATTTTGGAGAATTAATAACAGCATTATGTCTGTATTCTTTGTGACTGCAAACGGTACCATTTTAAGCGCAGACTATGCTTTTACCCTTAATATTTACTAATTTGGTTGTTTTTATTTTACTTTCTATTTATTTAACAGCCCTACATTTGTAAATACTTTTATAAATTAATAAATTATTCAACATTACTTTTTTTCATTTCTGAGCTTACCTAATTTTAAATTTAAATATTTTTAACTTTAATAATAATTGGCGTTGCTTGCCTTATCTTGGCTGCCATTGCAAGATGTTTAAGTAGACATTTGCTCAAATGTAAAAGGAGCGTTGCAACCCAGTTTAGTTTTTATTTGTAATTTGTGTTTGAAGCTTCACGAAGCTTTACTTTGTTTTTCAATTAATCTCATATCTAAAGCAGACTCAATTTTAAATTTAATCAGGGGTCAGTTGACTGAGGTCAATTTTCGTATTATTTTATTGTGTAAAGCTCAATAATGGGCAAAGTCAAAAAGTCACAGCCTGCAAAAACACTAGGTGCAATATCAAAAACTACAGCCGAAACAGGCAAATCAAAATCTACTCCCAATGCTGTTACCCCACTAGTTAAATCAGATTACCCCTCTGCCAATGCCACTGCCACTTGTGCCACTGCTACAAGTTTAGCTACTTCGCCTGCTGTTACTAGGTCTTCTTCTAACAAGCGATCTAGAAAAGGAAGTAGTGAACTGTCTACATCAAAATCAAGCAGCTCGAATTCAAGCAGTTCAGGTTCGAGTAAATCTGTGTCACTTCTAGCAGAAAACTCAAATCAAAATGCATCTAGTAGAAAGTCCAAAACTAAAAAGAAAAGCCAGCAAACCTCACGTCAGAAATCGCTTTCTAGATCGCTTGAAAATTCCGACGCGGATCAGAATAAAAATTCCACACTTTTTAAAGCTTCAGATTGGGAATTTTCTGTCTGTTGATAAAGATCAAGAAGAAGACCTCGAAATACTTGGTTTACACTCTCAAAAGAATAAAAGTGTGAACACTAAGGACAAAGACAACAACCCAACATCATTGTTTTTGTTAGATGGTTCAGAAGAATTGATTGAGCTTGACCGCACACCTCCGCGCACTTCATTTCAGCGCAAATGTTCCCCAATTGAGATACAAGGTACAGTTTTTATTGAAAATTTTTATAATTATCTATTTATTTTATAAACCTAAGTGCTTCTTTTATTAGTTATGCATGTGTGGCATTGACACTAGTTTATAAGTAGTAATTTTCAATGTCGGGGTAGATTTTACTCTCTACTTTCCAGTACCAGTACAAAGTAAAAATACATAGATGTAATAAAGATGGCAAATACTTATCTTTTTCTTTATTCTTTTTTATCTCCAGGAACGGCAGCAACATCCATGAGTTCTAGAACAATAACTTAACTTTCTGCAACTAATCTAAACCTAAACCTGAACTCAGATTCTTCAAATAAAAACCAAGTTTTATCAGATGGAGGTCAGAGTCAGAATGCAGATTCGTTTAACTTGTTGCCAGTCTCATCCCCAGCAACACCAGTTGGGCTCTCCTCTCCTTCGTTTGCTCAAGATCAACATCAACAGGGTGCATCTGATGAGTCATCTTTAAGCGCTTCTCAAACCTATTGGAATTTGACTAAAAGACCTAACTCTCAATTAAGTGAAAAACTGGCCCTACATTTTGGATACCTTGGGCATCAAGAAGAAGACATCACTGCGACAACTAAACCTGCAGAAAAAAGATACGTTTTGAAGTGCAAACTGCTTACCAAAACGACCTTTTATATCTGGTCACGAAATATCAACATCAAATTTCAACAGGCATTATTCGGTAAGTAGAAACAATTGGTCAATATTATTTATATCTTTCTGTTACTTTATCAGCACATTTTCACATTTTTTACTATATTTAGTGCCACCAGTTATACTTTATAACTTGTTGCATGTAGCGTCTAAACTATAGTATATAGTAACTATACTAATATGCTCAATATTGTTTCTTAGATTCTTGACTTTAACTATATTGAGTGGTAGGCACTTAAGCTATTTTTGAAGCATATATATTTTCTAGTCATTTAACTATTTGGTATCAAAGCTGCTTTTTAACTTTACTTTAACGTGCAGCGTCTAAAACTATTTATTAATATTTGATAATTGTACGCAAACAAGATTTATTAAAATTTATTAGGCATTTTAAATTACGTTTCACTGCACGTTGAAGCTAGAACAACTTAAATTAAAATGGAACACATAAGACAGACACTAGTAGTAAGAAGCAATACTCAAGTTTTTTACAACGTTCTAGAGTATTATATTTTGAATAAGATGTTTTCATTATTTTTAATACTATATAGTTATTGCTGATTCAAATTTTAGTATTAAAACTACCTGGTAGTGGTCACTAGTCACTACACTGTTTTTAATGTTGTAATAATTATTCATAATATGCTTTTCTATCGTAAGTCTTAATGTATTCAAAGTTAAATTGTTAGGTAGTTGTTACTTTTTGTTATGGCCAGATACTTTATTGTATAGTTTACAATTGTGTTTCAGTTTTTGGTTCTAGTTTCTTCGGTTGTTTATTATTATTTTGATGTTAATATACTTTGCATGGAATTGGCGTTGCCGTTGTCGACTTTTCCCCTGATATGGACGGTAGTACGTATAATCCTAGAAACCACCCTAAGCAGAAACTTTACGAACTGAATTGCGTACGTCACACTGTGATGAACAATCTTTCGTTTGAAATGTCTCGATGGGATGCATTTTAAATGCTGGTTCAGGACCTAGATCCGTGCATACGCACTTTAAGTGGAGCGACTATGCGAAAAAGAATAAATGATTGTAGTTTAAAGGTGAGCTAAGCAGTTTTACTTTAAAAAATATTTTATGAAAATATAACAATTTTACAATATCTTTACTCATGAATAAGGCTTGCATTTTGTATTCCCAATAATAAAAATTTTAAATTGGTAATGTTTGTTATTGTTTTCAGGCAACTAAAGACCTACGGCACTTTTTTTAGTAAGATACCGTTTGTTAGTTTGGTAGTTGATGGTTGGTCCACAAAGAAGAACAAAGGCGTAATTGCGGTTATGGCAATTTTCGTAACTGACGATTTTACTTGGGGAGTGAAGACACTACATCTAACAGAACTTTCAGGTAGGCACACTGGAACGGCTTTAAGGGATTGCATGGATGAAATTCTCATTGACTTTGGGTTAGAAAACAAGGTAAAATCAGTTTTAGATCTTTAAAAATAATAATTAATATTGATAGTAATTAATTTATGCAATTCGTTTAATTAAACAAACAATAATCAGCAAGTTAATTAAGTTAAGTTGCTGTATTGATTCTTTTACTTTGCCAGGTAACTAGTATTGTCATTGATAACGGCAGTAATATGGTGGCGGCATTTATTTCTGCACCTAAACCAAAAGCAGCTTTTTGCCATGAAATACCAATACCAATTGGAACAAAACATGTTGCCTATCGATGTGCTGCACATACACTCCAGTTAATTGTGAAGAATTCGAAGCTAGGACATTTAGGTATATCGGTCCGCAAGGCGATGGTGAATGTGATGAAAATAATGAATTCTCACGTATTAGGAAGGCTTCTGCTGCTACAGACTGGTCGGGGATTCCTTAAGAAAAGCGAAACCCGCTGAAACGCGGAGTTTGA
This sequence comes from Dicyrtomina minuta, assembly GCA_949802685.1. Lineage (NCBI taxonomy): Eukaryota > Metazoa > Arthropoda > Collembola > Symphypleona > Dicyrtomidae > Dicyrtomina > Dicyrtomina minuta. The sequence goes on from CATKUY010000379.1 coordinate 429,524, forward strand.
TATTATTTACCTTCTCATCTCGGTAATTACTGCTATACATTTGTTATTATGATTTTATGAAGAATTAAATAATTAAATTCATAGAAATAATAAAAATTACATTTTACATTTAGCGTGATTAGGTATGTGTTCATACTCAAACAAGACTGTGATTTAGAATTCAATGAATATGCTATATATCATATTAAAACCGTGAATAATGTATAAACTTAAAACACAAGTTGATTTTGTCTTGTTTTTTTTCACGTTGTAGCCTAACATGTTTAACGCAGTTAATCACATCATCAATTATGCAATTAATCGCGGATCCTTTTTAAAAAAATCCGGCGCTTCGCGCCGGATTTGTCGACCAGGGCGGGCCCGAAGTAGATGCTGAGCTTTCACAAAGGCGCAAGACAATTTTTGTTACGCTAAAAGATGATATAAGATTTGTAGAAGCTCCCCTACCATCAATAAGCCATATACGAATGTACGTAGCATATAGTTAAATATAGCCTTAGAATATTTATAAATTGCACTATTCACAAATGACGTCATTTATGGAGCCTCCCCTACTATCGATAGGAAATATACCAATCTACAAGGCAAGCAGTAATAAAAAAAGGTTCGAAAATATTATACAGTCATAAACCGGGTATCAAAAACTATGATATTTGAATGACGTCATTATAAACGATTCCTGAATAATATTAACCCATATCCCTTGGTATGTTTATTGCATACTGTTTAAAAGGTTGAAAACATTTTTTAGGTTGAAAAGGGTGAGAGTCAAATCTATGTTTTTTTTTTGAAGGACGTCATTTTGGACGACTCCCGGAAATAAATGATCTAGGTTAGAAAATATTAAAAAGTTAGAAACAAGGGTATTAAATACTATAGTATTTTTTCAATGGACGTCATTATGGACGATCCCGGAAAAGTATTAACCGACTTATGTTTATCGCATATTGTTAAATAAAAACTATGTTATTTTTTCCAAGGACGTCATTGTGGACGACCCCTGAACATTATTAACCTATATACCTGTATTTTTTTTTTATCCAGGGACAAAAAAAAGGTCAAAGGTCAAAGGAACTTTTGTAAGGGGTTTGGTGTTTCTAATCAATTGATCAGTTCTCCCAACACGAACCCCCGTGTGACGTTATTGTGGACGACCCTTGAACAATTATGAATTATAACCCATATACCTGTGTATGTTTATTTTGTCCAAAGACGTCATTGTTGACGACCCCCGAACATTATTAACCTATATACCTATGTATGTTTATTTTGTCTAAGGACGTCATTGTTGACGACCCCCAAACATTATTAACCTATATACCTATGTATGTTTATTTTGTCCAAGGACGTCATTGTGGACGACCCCCGAACATTAATAACCTATATACCTATGTATGTTTATTTTGTCTAAGGACGTCTTTGTGGACATTATTAACCTATATACCTTTGTATGTTTATTTTGTCTAAGGACGTCATTGTGGACGACCCCCGAACATTATTAACTTATATACCTATGTATGTTTATTTTGTCGAAGGACGTCATTGCGGACGACCCCTGAACATTAATAACCTAAATACCTATGTATGTTTATTTTGTCCAAGGACGTCATTGTTGACGACCCCCGAACATTAATAACGTATATACCTATGTATGTATATTTTGTCGAAGGACGTCATTGTGGACGACTTCCAAACAATAATAACCTATGTACCTATGTATGTTTATTTTGTCCAAGGACGTCATTGCGGACGACTCCCGAACATTAATAACCTAAATACGTATGTATGTTTATTTTGTCTAAGGACGTCATTGTAGACGACCCCCGAACATTATTAACCAATATACTTATGTATGTTTATTTTGTTCAAGGACGTCTTTGTGGACATTAATAACCTATATACCTTTGTATGTTTATTTTGTCCAAGGACGTCATTGTGGACGACCCCCGAACATTAATAACCTATATGCCTATGTATGTTTATTTTGTCCAAAGACGTCATTGCGGACGACCCCCGAACATTAATAACCTAAATACCTATGTATGTTTATTTTGTCCAAGGACGTCATTGTGGACGACCCCCGAACAATTATAACCAATATACTTATGTATGTTTATTTTGTCCAAGGACGTCTTTGTGCACATTAATAACCTATATACCTTTGTATGTTTATTTTGTCCAAGGACGTCATTGTGGACGACACCTGAACATTAATAACTTATATACCTATGTATGTTTATTTTGTCCAAGGACGTCATTGTGGACGACCCCTGAACACCTATATACCTAGGTATGTCAAGGAAGGAGAATAGCTAAACTGGTGCTCGATGTGTGGACTCCAGTGTTGAGCGTGGATATTTTTCTCCTCCATGTCGCAGTCCCAGTACCACGAACCACGACCACTACACTAGAGTGGCATGTGAACGTACATATTTTGAGCAGTACGTTTACTCGCATTGGAAACTCTTGAAAATTTTTCATGTGTATTTTTAATGGCGAAACTTGACAAGCTCTCAGCTCCGTATGTACCTTTCATGTATTTTTGGCCTTTTTTTTTATCTTCAAAAATGGAGTTTATTCTTGGTCGGTTTAACGAACAATTGCTAACAAACTATAAATTGAATAATAACCAAAAACTATACAGCAATTCTCCCTCACTTTTCTAGGCGATTACAAAAGGTTTCAATTTAAAATCTTAAAAAATGCGACCTGTAGCGTGCGACCAACCGACATGCGGACAGACAGACAGACAGACAGACAGACAGACAGACAGACAGACAGACACCAGACACCAGACCAATAGATGCTTGCTCAGCATCTAAAAAAGCGAATTGAAACCTCACGTTTAATCTCAATTTGATCACCAGAATCTCATGGATTATTGTGCTCGATTAGGACCATTAGCCGAGTCCACACACAAACTTCAAGCTGATGGAATTACAGCTAGTTCTATTTTACTGACGCTTCTAGAAACATACTAGAGTAATATTCTTCGTCATTTGATTTTATTATTATTTATATTGAACAAAAATTGCGTGATATTAATTTATAAATTGATAATATGTCAATGTCATCAGGATCAAACAATTGCGTAAATCTGAAATGCTGGTAATTTTTATTGTTTCAGAACTACGTGCTGTTCAAGTACGTAGACGAAGTTCCAAGTGTGTGGATGTCAGAGCAGTTGTTTTAGATCAATTCGTCGCAAGATTTTCGAGCTGGTTCTCTGATTCAATTCTTGTAGCAGCAACGTTTTTAGATCCTTATAGAAAACTATATTTCTTTGAGTATATGAAATTAAGTAAGTGAATAAAAGTATTCCAATTTGTGTATTTATATATATCTGTACATTATATTTTAGTGTTCACACTTTTTTGATATCTTGTTGTACTTCTATGTTTGGCAATGCAAATTATTGCAAATACAAAGTTGGCTCACAAGAATATTTTTGTTTATAACTACATATAATTAATCCAATATATGATGTTTTGTTGGTTTCGTTTTATTACTTAAGAAAGCAGGCGTGCTTGGGTGAGCGGTTAGGACTGCAGACTGTAACGAAATTTACAGTCTCAGACCCGGCTTCAATCCCCGGCCACTGCTAATCGTTTACGGCTCGGTGTTGTACGGTAAACGTCACTGAATGGTTGATTGAAACCCAATCTCCTTCGGTGCTCCTTAGTGACCACTACTTACTGTAGGGGCCTAGGGAATGAGACTTCTTCACTGTGGAGAAGGGAACAGGGATAGGTGAAAGGGTACAAAGACCGAGACGATCTAACGCGGTAGCCTTCTATTTCCTCACCCAGTGACTGGTTGAGTCTGGTTGTATGAACTTCGGTTAAATCGACCCAATGAATAAATTATTATTATTATTACTAAAGACGAATACAATCACGAATTGCCACTGATGTCGGAGCCAGACGTAATTTCTAAAATAGAAGAATTTTGCTTTGCTACAACAAAACACTTTTTTGGTGTAAATACCGTTGATATGGAAATGGACCAAGTTTCTTCACCTGGTAATAGCAATGGTAGCCCAGTTACAGTTTAAGTTCCACAATCAAAATCCAAAAAAGGAAATTTGAGTGGCTACGCCTGTATGGAAACGGAAGCAGAAACAACTCGTCCTAATTATGATTCGAATGAATACGAGTCTGGAAGTCCAGTAGGTCCTAGGTCTTCCCCAATCACTCCCCTGCGTGTATCAGCTTTATCAGCAGCAAAAGATTTTGACAAAATGATTGCCTTACAAATCCGGGTGTATTTATTGAAACAAGTTACAGATGAAGACATTGTATCCTACTGAAAGCGAAGAGCTGGTTCATTTCCGATGCTTGCCACTTTATTTCTAGTTATCATGTCTCGACCAGCTACCACAGCGGCAGTGAGTTCAATATTCAATTACATATTATAATATGTTTATTTAAAATTGAAGTGATTTAATGTAATCATTTGTGATGACGTTTTGGTTTTGTCAATAACATTTTTATTCATTTAATATTTATCATATATTAATAAATTACAATTTAGTTTCATGTTTTTAGGTAGAGCGGCTATTTTTAAAATGTAGAATTATGACACGAGAAAGAAGAAGCAACATTTTTCCTAAAACGATCAATAAGGTACTCATAGCGAGGGAGTGGTTTGAGGAAACTGACATTTCAAGACCGAAAAAAATTGTTAGTGATAGCGATTGTAAATCCTCGTCTTTATCTTCAGTGTCTTCACTACAAACATCTAAGGGCTCTAAGTCTTAAGCTAAGGCTAAGGCTAGGAAAAATTTAGCTGACAGCACTGAGTCTGTTTCTGAAGGGTTTGACATCGACGATCAAACGATTACACAATCATCGCCAACGCAGAAATCGCCTTCGCCGTTAATACGGACTTTGACACCAGAATCGGAGAACGAGTTTCTAGACTTTGAAACAGCATTGGCTATGGTCTTAGATGGATCACTTGAGGACGACAACAATAGTGATATTGAAATAGAAGATTGGGAGAGTACCGAATTTCAGGCAATGGGCTGGGAGTAAATATAGTAATTGATAGTGTATTTTTGTCGTTTTTAGTTTAATTTTTATATTTTAATTTTCTCAAAAGTTTTAAATTTGGCAAAATCGGCGCCAGAATTTTAATTTTTAATTTTAATATTTCCTTAACACTTTTAAAAAACTTGCATTTAAGTTCTATTCGATTTTAGTTTTTCTGATTTATATTTCAATTTCCATTAATAAATGTATATTATTATATTTTATTTTAAATCAGTTTCTCAGGTATTATCATTTTAATAGTCATGGTACTACTGGTAACACATGTAAGACATGCAGCTTTTTATTTCTTGCAGCACTTTTTCTCGTCAACTCTTTTTGCAAGTTTGAATTTAATATTTTTCATTTAATATTTTATTTTCATTAGATATTGTTTGTATAAATATGTATAGTATTATCAGGTGATATTTTAAAAGTGATTCTTTATAATAATAAATAATTATAACAATAATTGTTTCGACTTCCATCATTTCAGCTGTCACCTACACTTCAGCATTTCTTCTCTTTTTTAATCCTATTATATTATAATTCGATTGAAGAAGAGAAGAAATGCTGAAGTGTGGGTGACAGCTGAGATGATGGAAGTTGAAACAATAATGCAAATTTTATTTTATATTTATACGTTTATCGATTTAGTTGTAACACGCGTATTTATCTTAACTTTATATTTTATATAAATATGCACTCTCTTACGTACTAAAGGTACTATGATTTTTGATTTATTATGATGATTTGTCTATTAAATATATGAAACAAATAATTTGCAATTTAGTAATTAAATGTATTTAATCATAATTATATTTATAATTTATTTAATCGTGTGAAATAAATTAACTACAAAAGTAAATACAACAACCACAATGATTTTCATCTCATTGAATATAGACATATACGTTATACACCAACCTCACAAACGCACTTTGTATTCATATTATATTTTAGTTTTTAGTTCATAATTAATTTCAATTAGTAGCCAGTAGCACAACAATACGATTAACGAGATAACCATACCTATTTCATAAATTCATAATAATAATCCCACAAGTGACTTTGACTCTGACTGTAGGTGTAGGTAGGTATTTTGTATTTTGTTATTGTTAAGTCGTTGAGTGTACTGTTGAGTCGACATTTATAGATTTTAAACGATGTGACAACTGCAAAGTGCGTCATTTTGTGTTGTGTATCATAGAATAATCGGTGTGCATACTAATTTACGCTTTATATTTTATAACTTTTACTCTACCACCCTCAGCCGTCACAAACACAAGATAACAGCTGTTAACTATTTCACATTTTCTACAGTGAGATGAATTTTAAATTGTATTTATTAAATGAAATGTGAAATAAAGGTAACACCTTGATAATACAAAAATATGGTGTTTGTGTACTTATGTACTTTTATACTTTTTACGTTTTATTTTATTGATCATATATTGCATTTTATAATACGTAGCACAAAACAAAACCATGACCATATTATTATCATCAATAATCAGTTTAATGTAAATCAGTTCATATTCAGTAAGTAATCAAGTAATGTCTTCTTGTAGGTTTAGAATGATAAGCTGTCCGTCTTCATGTTTAAACTGTACAGCCGTATCACTCGAAAGCCGCTTATTCAAGGTGCGGTTAATTTCATGCACTATGTGATCCAAGTCCATTTCTTCTGGTTCTTTTATTGGCATATAATGTGCACACATTTTAAACAGGCGAATGTTTATGTAATAATAGTCTACAATTTCATTGTATTTCTCTTCGTCAAAGTCAAATTCAGATTTGTAAACGCCATTGTAAAACTTGTCGTGTTGCTGCAAGCCCAAGCACAGTGCTATTGGTTCGGGTAACACAACATAATCACCTTCGTTTCCTTTAAACGTCAATTTGCATTTGCTATTGCTTGTATCAGCAGAAAACTCAATTTTTAACTTTGTGTTATTATTTTTTAAATCACGCATCTCAGAGTTAAAACGTTTAAAACATTTACGATAGTCAGAATCTCCTGTATTTATTTGTTTTCTGAAAATTATAAAAGTCTCAAAGCCCTAGTATAACTGTATTACGTTCTCAATACTTTCAATTTTTTCAGCCCTAAAATTGAAGTATGTGCCCATTGGAATTATCTCAAAGTCTTCTTGACGTAAGTGGTCGTACGGTAAATGGTTTCCAGACATAAACCGTGATCTGCCTTGCTCAAAAAACAATGCAAGAGGTGTAGGGATTGCAAGAATTACATTGTTTGATTTTGACACGTTTAAAAGGATCATATGTATTTTCTCAGGGTCTAAGCTAAGAGCTTTTTGTTTAATTGTAAGCGGAACTTTGTCTTAATTTAGTTTTGACGCCTTGTTAAGTCTAGTCATGAATTGGTGTACCGTTGTTTCTTGTTTTTGGAAGTTAAAAAAACTTTTTACTGTTGGCTTGTAGTTGGAAAACAGTTTTTTAATAGGCTCTAGGTCTGAAACTTCAGCGCTACGTACTCTACGTATTAGGTTAGCTGGTACATGCTGAGCTATAGCTGGCTGTATGCTGCTTGTATATCTGAAACTCACTAGTTCAAGGTCATAATTTTCAAGGTTAAGAGGGGTAGGGAGGACAAATACAAAGTTAGACGGGTTGTTTGCAGTATAAATATTGTTTTGCTGGTCACTTGTAATCGTTATGTAGATATTTTCAGTACCTGCTGGGTCTCGATCTAATTGGAAACAGCAATGTTCGTCTAATCTTTTGCGTTTGTTGTTGATATGCTGCTTAATAGCATTGGTAAAATATAAAATAAACGATGTAGAATTCATGTAGATTCTTCAACTCGGCTAAGCTTCTCTTTATAAAATAATCCAGTAATGCTGTTGTGATTTAAATCTTCCAAATAGTATGTTATAGGTATAGTTTTCAAGTTAACAGTCTTCACAATGAACCATTCAACAATAAAGTTTTGGTTGTAGCCTGGGTAAAGGATAGAAATACATTAACTCCATTGTTTAAAAGTCTCCCTATTTATACATGTTTTATAATCTGCTATTCTAACTCACGTGGTACGCTATATTATACTCAATTTTCTCAAATGGTAATTTAGTACGACTAATTTGCACACGGTCGCCAGGCTTGAACACTGGTCTACGCTTAGTAGTGTCGTTAATAAGGTCTGAGTTCATGGTTCTATAAACATTGTTTTCATTCAAACTGTTCACGCTATTAGGCGACATCTGGATTGTTGAGTGAAACGTGTTGTTGTACGTTTTTAAAAATGCAGAAAATATTTCAAGAATACGGTTTGGTTGCTTTTCTGTTATGTACCTAGCCACCTTCTCAAAAATGGTCCTACATAAACAAATAAATACTATGTTATAGCATGTGCATCAACCTTATATTGAATTTTGTATAGCAAACTTGTTCGTAAGTGTGTATTTCAGCTGACCATATGACTCTTTCTACTATACCTGATTTGGTCCTGCTATAGGTATTATAGTATTTTATTCTTTTGCTCTTTAAAAACTTGCGAAACGAATCTGCTCGCAATTCAGTACCTATAAGTAACAAAATAATATATATATATCGTTGTTAGTCCTATATATCATACCAAGATTAATTTAAAACGTTTATATTGGTTGTATGTTACCGTATTAGCTGTTTGCAGCTAACCTTGGTCTATAAATAAATAAATTGGTGTTATTTTTGCTTCATGGAATATACTTTTCATTGCTTGAATTACTGTTTCTGGTCTTTTGTTCTTTATGAATCTACAAAAAAGCTTTTTTGTGAAGGCGTCAATGCAAACAAGTATGTTTTCATATCCGGTATTCGTTATTCATAAGACTGACCCTAAGATTTTTTAATCACAGCAAAAAATTTCTCCTGCCATGTTCACAATGGTTCTCCTGCGCCTAAAATTCTTCGTAATAGGTCTGTGTAGAATAAATGAATTCAGTTGGCTTAGTTCTTTGTCAACTTTTTTCTTGTCGTGAAAATGCTTATTGTTTTTTATAAATCCACTAAGGGCAGAGAATGAGCCTTTACGCCTTGAATTTAAATATGATTTACTTTCTGCCATTGTATGGATACAAAAGTTTGCGACTGTCACTGAGTCAGCTGTTAGTAAAACTGCGCAAAAGTTTGTGAAACCAGACGTTTTAAGTATTTTACAATTTACAGATATACAAGAATTTATTTACTGTACAAGTTTGAATTATAAATATAATACATCTTATAACTATTTTTTTCTGTTGTAGTTTTTTTAGCATGCATATGTCACTTTCGTTATTTTTTGGGCGGTTTTCTACTACTTGTTACTTTTTTACTTTAAAACAAATCTTTACAATCTCATAAACCTATTAACTTGCAACTTAACATTAGCTTGGCGAGATTTTCTTCTAGTAAGTTCTAATTATTTCAGACGTTTTTCTTCATTCCATCTCAATTGCATTTTATGTTGGTGCCGAATACCAAGAAGACGTGAGGGTTGAATTATATCTTTCAATTATCATTATATTTTTAAAAGATCTGAATCTAGAAAGTGCTACATACGTTGTACATGCTATAGTTTCCCGAGTATCAATATAAATACATCCCTTTTCGAATGTACTGCCTTGTAAATTGTGTATAGTCATGCCTTAATTCAACACAAGGGGAAAAGACTGCACTTTAATGTACTGCTTTGTTTCTAAATCTAATTCATTGTAATCGATACGAGTTATTTTCACACCTTGGCCTCTTAATGTCACAACAAGTTGATTTCCTCTGTATTCTGGAAAGTGCACAGTAATTGAATCAACAACGTTGCTCCAAACAATCCGATTTTTTGATTGGTGAAAGACAATGTCTACAACTGTCTCGCGGCTTTCGTTAACTAAATTTGTAGTTAGATCAATATTGCGCGTTAGCATAACAGGAATTCCGGTTCGGTTCGCCGGTGGTTAATTCCACCGGTGGTTAAATCGCCGATGGTTATCTCACTGCTGGTTATCATTAAAACACAGTATGTAAATAAATCGACGTCTAATCATTAAAATTAAAATTATTATTATATAAAATAAGAACAACATATGTAAAATGTTTAATCAAACATGTATATTGTATCGTGTCATGGGCCAAGCCCGATAACGCGAAGCTAAACTCCGTAATAAATCAATCAATCAATCAATCAATAACAGGAATTCCGTAATCCAGTTCCAATAGGTCTTGAGAGAACGAACTATTGGTTGCTACAACAGATGGGACTTTAATATTATTTGGATTATATTCCTGGATCGTTTTTCTATGAAAATAAATATTCAATAAAGAAAATTTAAATATTTTTCCCATGCAAATGCAACGGCGAGCAATTTACAATACACAGCAACACACAAGTAAGTATCAGTAACACTGGTGTGATAATAATTATGCACTGGGCTTAAATATATACATTATCGTCTTTGTCACTGTCAGAATCAAACTCGTCGCTGTCTAAAGCTAGAAAGTGCATTGGTTTTTTGTATTCAGGATTGGCAATTTTAATACGCTGATGCATGTAGTGGCGCTTAGATAAAGTATGTAACACTAATCCGGATTTGTTAATTTTCTGTAAACTAGCTGAGTTGTGTACACATAACTGCTGCGAATCAATGTGTATGGCAGAATGCTTTTTTAAAAACTTTAAAGGAAGTTTACTTATAAACGTACAGTTGTAACACCTAAACCGCCCTTTAACTGAACGAACAAAGTAGTAAACAGTAATTCCAATTAGTTGTATGCTGCAATTTGCACAGTTATATGTTTCTGTTGGTCGTTTTTTAAGCACAGGACAATTATATGAACGAAACACTGGGTCAACTAAATACTTGCTTTTATTTTCGTTCCATGCCGCTAGATTGCAAGAACGGCAATAATATGTTACGTTTATATCAGAAATGATAACTATCAGAGGGTTGCACGAAAGGCAAAAAGATAATTGGTCTCTACACGGGGACAACACTGAGCCTTCACAGCTAATTTCCCAGTGGTCCTTAGATGGTTGCTTCATTTTGACTGTAGAAAGCTAAGCAAATACTCTACGGATAACATAATACTCTGAGGGTGCCGACAAGACACTTTACACTGAGGTGCCATCATTTTTCTCTCACTTTTGATGTTGATAGTACCTTGTTATTGCTGGTATTATGGTGAATGCTCATTCAATATAAATATTAAAATATATACATGTTAGAACTAGATAAAATAGGTTATGATATACTAGGAATTTTAAAAACCAACGTACTTATTATGGTTAGCAACGTCCCTGTTAAGCTCGTACAGATGTATTGAATGTTTAAACTCGTCCATCTCTTCTGTTGTTAGAATTAGGTCTAGAATGTGATGCTGCCTCTGTTGAAATTTAAACAGATCTGCTGGTGTGAGCTTCCAATGTCGTAATCGCGTTAAAAACTGGTAGTACTCTTCTTGATCAGGATCAGTACAGCTTTGGCGAAATGGCCTATCTAGCACAAATGCGGTGTCAAAAGATTTGTAAACATCTACTGCTTGTTGTAGATCATCTGACGGTTTCAATACAAATTTTGTGTATAACGGACTGTCCTCTAAACATGAACACTGCAAGAAATCTCCGAAGGCTACTATTGTTCTCCCCTAAAAGGCAAATGGGCTCTAGAAGAATCAACTAATCTTAAATATTTATCCACATAATGCAGAAGACGCAACCCTACTGTAGAAATTTCGTCTTACAGCAAAACTTTAACTTTACGGAATGCAATCTTATCTGCAACTGAAATTCTATTAACCAACTGATCTATTAAAGCTCCGTTATTATACGGTCTTATGCCAAAACACGAGTGCAGCGTAGTTCCTTTTATGTTTGAAGCACAACTTCCAAGAAAGCAACACGTTTTAAATGAAGACAATGGGTCTTGAACTTGTTTCTGCGATAGTATATGATGAATTTTTTTAAACACCTGCGATTTGCCGCTGCCAGGAACTCCGTAGACAATAAGGTTCAAAGGATTCTAGTAAAACTGTTTATAACCTAATTGAATTTGAGTTCTTACTAAGTCGACAATACGTTTATGCTTAAAAGACAAAAACGTATATAGTGGAGCATAGTACTGCATAATTGCGTTTTGTGTAATAATATTAAACTGTGTATTGTCATAAACTGAAAGATGTTCAGACGAGTTTGTTTTGTCTGATATAGCTGTACTTTAATCACATGCGCAATTGCAGTCAATATTGTCTTTTGCTGAAAGACGTTTTGCGCAAAAACAGACTGAACACAAACAATGATTTAAATTAAATGCATAAAAATAAGATTTTAGAACAATAGGGACAAAAGGAATTGAACTATTGTATCTTTCTGCACCAGGCTGATTTTCTTCACGAAATAATGAAAGTGTCTTTTCTCCGTCTTTTGCAAATTTATGTGGAGTTTTTTTTACATGCGCAACACTTTCCATGTCTACAGCAAAGTCTTTTAATTGGCTCTAAAGGCTCTTTCTCACTAGATTAACTTTGTTTTAACACTCAATCTGATGCAGTAGGCCATATAGCTTTATCTCTGGTATTGTTACAGAACAATCGCTGGATTTTAGTTGAAAGACTAACTATTTTACATGACATGTTCTGCATGAAGTTTTTAGTTGTACTTGGCTATATGTATTTGTATTGGAGCGCGCGTTTAAGTGCCTATTAAAATACAGAGATTCATTAGGCCTGGACCATAGGCATTTTTTAATTAAAAACGTTGCGCCGCAGTATTCACAATTTACAACAGCTAACATGTTAAAATAGTACAAAAAGCTACAAACACATTATTTGTACTATTAAGGGTTGCATAAACAAATAATCTAAGCATAAAATCTAAATCTAGAAAACATATTAGGTTTCTAAAAAACAAAAATAATATAAACGTAAGCTGTAGTCAAAGTCAAAGTTGTATTCGTAAAAAATACTTTTATATTCGTGTATATTAAAAATATGTTCATGAATTTATAATTCAAAACATCGAAACGAGGCGTAGCTCAGCAAAACGAATTAACGTTTGCTTTTGTCGAAGTCGTAGTTGTATCTGGACAGAATACTTTATTATTCGTGTATACTGGATTTATGTTTATGAATTTATAATTCAAAACATTATTAAAGCAAAGCCGAAAGTCAAAGTCGTAGTTGTATTTGGACACAATACTTTTGTATTCGTGTATACTGGACATATGTTTATGAATTTGTAATTTAAAACATTTACGAAGCGAGGCGTAGTTCAGTAAAACGAATTAACGTTTGCTTTTTTCGAAGTTGTAGTTGTATTCGGACAGAATACTTTTATATTTGTGTATACTGGATTTATGTTCATGAATTTATAATTCAAAACATCAAAGCAAGGCGTAGCTCAGCGAAACGAATTAACGTTTGCTTTTGTCGAAGTCGTAGTTGTATTCGGACAGAATACTTTTATATTCGTGTATACTGGATTTAGGTTTATGAATTTATAATTCAGAACATCGAAGCGAGGCGTAGCTCAGCGATACGAATTAACGTTTGCTTTTGTCGAAGTCGTAGTTGTATTCGGACAGAATACTTTTATATTCGTGTATACTGGACATATGTTTATGAATTTATAATTCAAAATATTTCGAAGCAATGCGTAGCTAAGCAATACAAATTAATGTTTGCTTTTGTCGAAGTCGTGGTCGTAGCGAAGCGGAGAGGTAGCAGTAGTGATCGTAGTCGTAGAATTGGCCAACAAGTGACAATGTATTTCAGTTTGGAGTTTTCCTTTATACATTTTTGATCATGTTTGAAAGACAGTAGGGTGACAAGTAAAATTGCTGGGGTACAGTGTGGCAGACCCTTAACACTTTACAGCTTTACATTGCGTTGCAGCATTTACAACAAAGTCCTTTAATTTAAATAGGGTTGACTTGCAGGAGGCAGGTTTTACCTATTTTTGACCAATTAAATCATGGCACAAAAATCTTTGTGTTTTAGCATTACTGTAGTTGACTAACTTTAACTGTAAAGTGATCCAGGAATTGTCCAGTTGCAGGAGAATCAAATAGATATAAAAGACGTTGGCAAATATTTTCAGTTCACTTCAATAAAAAGTCTCAACGTCAAAACATCTCCTAAATTGTCTGCCAATTTTACTACTGATATTCACGTGCAACTAGTACCTTTTTTACACTGCTAGCAAAAGTTTTGTTTCAAGCCAAATATTTAATTTTGACTCCACAAACATGGCAGGACCATCAAGCTACTATTCAAGCAGTCTGTTCTCGTCCACGTGTACAGACCCACATTTGTATATCTATATCCTACTATTCGTAGTTTGTAGTGGAGCGGAAGTCAAAATCGAAGCAAAAGCGGAAGCCGGAAGTTAAAGTCGGATGTCGACGTGTGAGCTGATACCGATGCAATTCGTATGTACGATTGCTTTAGTCGGAGTCGTAGTCGTAGCGAGTCGAAGCGAAGCGAAGAGTTTGGAGCGAAGTGTTCGGAGTGAAGGTGGTTCATTTTTGAACAAACTGTAAATGTGTTACATCCGTTATATACTATTTCTCTAATTTGAAACAGTCAGGAGGAGGACCGGTGGGTTTGTTATGGCTACAGCACACTGTATGATTAACCATGCAGCCCCTTTACCGTACTGTTACTACTGCCGGGTCCGTTTTTTCCCCCTTGCCTTTAGTTCACCACTTTCTACCGTTACTTAAGTGTTAAAGACAATCTCGTTCACTGTTACATACATTGGGCTCAAGTCCCTATATAGGTACCTATGTATATACCTACCTACATACATTCCACACAAAGCCCACATTTCCCTCACATTACTACTGACAGCATACGACACAATGCAAATCTGCGTGTGGCAGTACCTACACATTACGTATTTACTGTATACCTACTACTTACAATGTCCCTATTTAAAACTTATATTTTTTTATTCATTTTATTTCTCTCAATTTCTGTCTATTCCTCCCTCACTGTTCCAAGCGCAGCACACAAAGCAAGGCAAATTGCCATATAAAGTACCTACCTACCTACACAAGCTCTGATAATATTTTTATTATATTATAATAATATTACTGTATATATCAATGCTTGTTCCTGTACTACCTCCCATGCCATGCCATCCTATCATATATGCGTGTCTCCTCTCCCAATCCTATCATATCACCATGCCTACTGTCTCTTTCCCTCCCTTTATATATACGTCACACTACCCGCAAGCTACCACCGCCATACCTCGTCTACATTCTTAGGCACCCGCCGTACATAATCCTTCTGTCCAAGCGCCCCGCCACACTCCCGTCAAATTCCCATACGCGGCCACCTGCTCTCAATTTCCTCATTTTTTGCCATTCTTTCCTCTTTTCCTATGTTCGGCATACAATACAATGGAAATCCTCATTCATTGGGAGCTACCAGGGTACCTACCTACCTACACGGATTCGCTCAGTAATATTAATATTAATATAATGCATTAATGACTGCACACAATGCCAGTCTATGTCACCCAATACATCTCATGATATCTGCCCGTTGCATCACATCATATCTTTCCTGTTCGTTGCCGTTTCCATTTCTTCCATATCTGCCTTCATTACTTCCCGTTTCTTCCTTTCTTCCTATATACCTTCCTGGACACCTTCCCAGAATCGGTCTTTCCTTCTTTCTCTCTTTTTTTCTCACTTTTAACACCCAAACTCACCCCACCAACCCCAAAACACTCCTATGCCACAACCTAGTAGCCAAAACGTTAACTATCCCAGTAGTCTTACTAAAGCCGTTAGATTCCACCTATTAATTTTTGCATTCGACTTTGGCGATTCATGAAAGGATCCATGAGGTCGAGGCATTCGCCTCGAACAGCGATATAATCAATAGCGCTTTTAACTTTATGATAATCTGTACTGCTCAGATTTGCCGAGGCCGTTTCGGAAACATGATCATGATGGAACTTGGCGATGAGTGCTCGGGTAATTTTATCCCAAGTGTTAGCACACTGTTCAAAGTTAGCGTAGTCGAGGCGAGAAAGAAACTTCTTTTGGTTATTCCTCCACCATCGACCCGCTTGATCAGTAAAGATAATGTCCAGGCGTGTCATGACTACTGAGGGTGGAAGCGAATATAATGTAATATATGAATTACATTTCTCGACCCATTCTTCAGCTAGGGTGTCTCCATCATATTTCAGTAAGATGTCGATAACCTTAGTCTGTCTGTAATGATCATATCCTGAGGACGTTCGGTCGCTATCATCAAAGGTGATTTGCGGCTCTGGCATTCGCCTGTGACCTAGACGTCCCCATGAAGAGGGTGGATAGTTTATCTCCGAGTGACTGGAATCGTCACTTGAGGGAGATTAACTAAGTCTGTTACGACTCCTACCTTTACGACTCGAGTGTCGTTGAGGAGATGATCGACTACTGCGTGAGCAGGAAAATCGATCATCCAGAAATGATGGTTCTTGATTTCGGGAACCAAGAGTATGATGCCGAGGTCGTCTTGAGGATTGATCTCTCTCAGTCCGGCCGTAATGTGGCGATGGATCCCTTGAACGGGAAGTATGACGAGAGTTTCGTCTTGGCAATTGTCTCCTTGAATCTGTATTACAATCGCGTGGAACATCTCTTAAATGGGATTCGCGTCTTTAAGGAGATCTTGGGGAAAGTTTCCTATAATGGCGATTGTCACAGGATGTGTCCCTGGGATTGCGTGTTGTGTGGCGATTTTGTCTTGGGGACTGCTTTCCATGGTGATGACTATCGCGTGAGGAATCTCTCGGATTTGGTTCGCGGTGACGAGATGGTCTTGAAGACAGATCCCTGTCATCGCGCTTATCGTCCCCTGAGGGCTCCCGTGGAGGTGCCTATCTAAAATTTCGAGAAGGAGATCTGCGTCGATCACCATGTTGTTGGTTCGCTGTAGATCGTTGTCGATCTTTATTAATCGTTGAGGCCTCAACCATAACTGATTGTGGTTGTTGTCGTGGGAAATGTTTCCTATTGAGATCCTGTGGCGGGTACTCTAGGACATATGCCTGTGTCAGGAAATGAGCTTCCGTGTAAATCGGGTTTTAGTTCTCCGTCGGTCTTCCTCTCGGGAGATCACGAAATGGGTCTTTCTGGGTATAGAACCTTGCATCATTGGGAGGAGGTTCTCTAAATGGTACCTCTCTTGGATCCCTTGAGTACAGGTGTTCATATTCCCTGGAAGTATCATGAGTTTGTCGTATTTCCCTATGCCTTGTTTCAGGAGGGAGTGCATCAGTAAGAGCATATGCTAAATGCATTTTAAATGCTGTTCCCGGAGGAACAGTTGGTACTGGCCCTAGTAATGATGACGGGGTTTGAACAGTGTATCGAATGACAGAAGAAACTGGGTGCCCAATCATTGAAGGTCTTGGAGGACCTTAGATCAGGTTACCCGATGTTCTAATGTTGTGTGCTGCTGGTTGTATCACGGCGTTTGTGTCAGGCGGCTGTAAGAAATGGGAAGGCCTTTGGCTCTTCCTTGGTGTGTCTGGGATCTTCTTGAGATTCACCGAACCGAATGCAGCTCGAAGCTGCTGTTGGCTAATCGGAGGAGTTGGGGAAGGTGCACGTATAAGGCGCCGTGATCCCGCTACCTGTATCATCTGTGATTGAGGATGATTACTAACATTCCCCGTTTCTGTGAACGGTGAATGTGGTCGAAGTGATTCTGGAGGATCACTCCTTGCTCGCTTCTTTGGGTAAAACTTGTACCCGGAGATGGTAGATGTAGATTTAACGATTGTATTTTGTTTTTTTGGAGTATGCATATACTTCCATACAGCGATTTCGAACGAGCAATTTGCAGCCCCAGCAAAACTTAATACACGTTTGTAGAATTCATCATCCAACCTATTGATCATGTGTTCGATCTGTATTGGAGGGATATTTTGGTCTTGATACCATTGTCTCATGTGAGCATCAATCTGTGTCCGACTACGAGAAGTATGGACGGTGGGTGCCGTACAGTCTGGTATGACTACCTCCGGTTGATCGGATGCACAAATGTCAGGATCGGGCATGATGCGAGGAATGGAGGATGGTTGTGTAGTAGACGTTGATGGTCGTGGGGCTTCGACCGTATTGCTAAAAGGTGCAAATATGTTTTCTGTGGATTCACGAGTGGCCACTTCGAAATGGTACACAGGTTGGATATGAGATATATATATCCTTGTGTTCCCTTACGACTCTAATACGAAGATTAATGACAGAATCTGTCGGATCCGCTTCGACTAGATACCCTTTGTAATTACTGTCGCGCCATGCGATAATTTTGGGATCCGAAGAAAGTAGAATTTGTCTGTTCTGAAAGACGATATATTCGTCATTAAAATCTTCAATCTTGACGGCGTAATGAACCAAAGTCCTAATACGACGTGTTGTGTTCCGATTCAGAGTGGAAGGACTGGAATCGTTGTTCCTCGAGAATTGTGGATTAGTTTTAGTTTGAATTGAACTATTGTCGACCTTGGAGGCGACTGATCCGTAGGAGGATGACTAGGAATCACTTCGATGGTCATCTCCTGTTTTGTTGACTTTCGTTCTCTTCTTTTTGGGTTTGGTAGTCGAATGTGAATCAGAACAAGAAGTACCGACCTCGTTGGCGGTACTTTTTTTGAGTTTATTGAAGGAAAAGGAAATAGGACCATTTTTCAGTCCTTGATCCTGTTAAGGGGCTTTGGCTCCCGCTGGGTTTCTCGCGACAACTGTTTGGTTCATATTTAAAATTGTGTCGGAATCCCCGTCAGGGCCTGTTGTATTAGGAGGATCTACTATGGGGATCTCAATATTGCTTGTTTCACTCATACTGAGGTATTAGATATATTATGTAATGAAAAGTCTAAAGATAAAATGAATTATATATACTTGAATAAACTCCGAGGAGTTGTAGAAAGTTTGAAGACCTAACTAACTTATGTAAGTCTTAAATAATGAGGAAAATTGGTGGAAGTAAACTTCCTCTGCTTCTGTATTTTCCCTGCAGTTCTTTACGTAGAAGTTGGTAGACGTCTAAGTCATATCTTCTATGACTATTCTTTTTTTGTTATTACATTTATTTTAATTTTCCTTGCTAAACTTTAATGTTATTTTAATAAATTTAAACATCGGGTTTTGCCGTGCTAAAACTTTAAATAGGGATATGGGTGTATAAAAATCAGTCCGTGAGTGTCGGATTTCTAGGTATCCGTGCGCTTCGGGCTGTTTTCTCCTGATGGAAATTGTTTTGAAAAATTATATTCTCAGTATTTCTTTTGGTTGTAAAAACGGATTCACGTATGGGTGGGTGTATTAATGAACACTCGTAGGTTAGTGATGAGGCCGGAGACGGCTTTAAAGCTTTACGCAGACCTCCTTCTGTTCTCACAATTTAGAAATAAGGATTAGTGGAAGTTTTATTTTCAAAATGTAGGAATTTTGTTTATATATTAATATGTATTATTTATTTATACCTCTCCGTGGGGACACAGGAATACCTGTGTGAAATCTTTGGTGTCTCGGTGGTCAATTGATAGGGCGCGAACCTCTCCTCAGGCTATTCCCAAAATCCGAAATGAGACAAAGATTTATTGAGTTCCTGAATCGCTAATTCCGGAAAGAATTCGTTAACAGTATCGACAACGGCAAAGTATATAATGATGAGCATAAACACGTGGTTAAGAGTGGTTATGGTTCGACCCCCTTTGAAGAACCAATTTATAGCGTCTTTCTTAAAAGCGTAGTACTGATCTCTAGGTACTATGGACATGAAATCTAAATAAAATTGACTCGAAAACAAAATTTAATTTAGTTTAACCTCTTCTAATTTTTACGCTCAATTTATTTCTCTTTGCGATCCTATGACCTACTGATTGTGGCAAGGTTCGAGCCGCGGTTTGCATCCCGAATCTGTCTGAGTGCTTCCTACGAAAACTGGTGTAGTTGAGATTCCAGAAGCTGTTTGTCTCCCGAATTTTAAAAGCTGCAACTACAGAATTTTAATTAATTAATTTATTTTTTTGTATTTTAATAAAATAGGACTATTTTAGGGAGGGTCACACTTTTAACGAAGTTGATAGTGAATAGGTTTAAGACCTTAGGATTGACTTTTAATTCTATTCCAGATTCTTTCGTAGTGTAATCTAATAAATGTGTTCGAACGCTTCCTTCCGATGCACTGTTCCCTGTTGAGATTCAAGACAAAGACTAGGAAACCAAATAACTAAAGTCAGGTAAGATATCTATGTCCTTGCCTACGGTACCACAGTACAATGCTTTAAACAAATTGACGGGCTGTATGAGTATTTCTAACCCTATGCATATGGCATCGTGGAACTCTTAGTACTGGTTTGTGGGATCTACAAGTTGTCAAGGGTAGCGAAAGGGTCTGAGTCTTCTAGGGAAAGCGATGGCTACGTAAATAATTAATAATATAAAATTATAATGACGACAACATTGAAGAAAGAAATCAATATTAGCATTTATAAAGTGATAAAACCTCTTAGCTGTTGATCAGTTAAGTGTAGAAAACCTTTGTCGTGGTGCCAATGAAGGACTTCGTTAATGAATTGAGTATGGAAATTCGGACGTTGGGTCCGATCCAAAGGATTCATATATCGTTTTGGGCTTATTGGGATTATTTGTATTTTACCTTCGGATCAAGGTTAAAATTTCGAAAACGGAATTGTTTAGGTAGGGATTGTTGATATTTTGCTGATGTAGCGGCGTCACCAAAATGTAGTCACTGACGTTGTGAAATCCTCATACTATTGTAATAAAATCGCTGAGTTGTTGACTGGATAAGTGTGTAAAAACGTCTTTGCGATGCCACTAAAGTATTGAATAGGTGAATCGTGTAGAGAAATTTGGATGTTTTATCCAATTCATTAGATTCACGAACTCAAGGTTCTGCGTTCGGGCGAATATCGTAAGTGTGGCAAATCCTGAAGAATTTTAGAGTTTGTTGCCGGGTAAATGGAGGGTTACTTATGAGGAATAGCCAGTTTAGTATGGCGTCTTCGGAGAATGTAAATTCAGTTAAATGGGGACTTGTTTGAGCTATGGGACCGTTTTGGCCGAACTTTAATGATAGCCTATGTCAGACAAAGTCAATGAAAGAGTTTATTTGGGTCTCACTGATTATATTCTTTCCTTTTATGTAATACCAGTGTTTTATGGTCTCTTCGATACGAGAGACTAATTCTACAGGTCCTGGAAAATTCATTCAGGGTGTACTATATTAGAAATAAGAGTGAAATAGTTTTAATGATGTAAGCAAGCTAAAGAAAGAGGATTCTGACTTAAAAACCAATAAAATACAGCTTCTCTGTAATTTTTTGTGAAAGTTTCCAAATTCAAATGTGGGGCTGAAGTAGTTTTTGGGGAATGCTTACTTTCTTGGAGCTGTAATTGATTAGGGACGAACTCAGTCAGGTTTTCGGCCTGTATTTGTAAAAAATAATTTTTAATTTTAAAGATGTACTAATAACCAACGTCATGTTCTATCCGAGTAACTAACTTTTTGAGATTATTGAAGTTTATCAGAATGATCGTGTTGGGCAGCTATTAACATGAATCGAAATAGGCGTATTACTGCTTCCGGATTTTCAAAACGGAATAGAAACCAACAGTACAAAGCTTTGTGATAAAATTTTAAGAAATTTTGAGGAGTAAGATGTGGGTTAGTAACTGCTACAGGAGAATTTCTATCCTCTTGTATCTCTAAACGGGCAAGTAACCACACTAGGAAAAGAGCTTTATCGTGTTGGGTATAGGTCTGTTTTCCCTTGATGATGTACCAATAATCAATGTGGGCTATTATTCGATTTTTGACTTTGATTAGTGTACTGAAGTGCATTTAATATTGAGGATTTATTTATTGTTCCAAATATTAGGATTAATTTCACTCAACAACAACCTATTTGATTATAAGTCAAATAACAATGACCGTAACTGTAATACCAGGAAAATACTGCTTGCCGTATTTCACTTTCTAAATTGGCAACGTTAAGGTGGGATATTTCATTCGCAATGGGACTATTTGGGTGAAATTCCTTGTATAAACCCAATTTATCTAGTATCCAAACTAACAGAAATTCGATTTTAGATTTAACAAGATATTGGTGAATCAATTTACCGGACACTGAACTAGTGGAATTAAATGATCCCAAAATAGAAAGTAAGATTACTAAGCGAATGCGTGCCAAACTTCGTGAAAAATAATTTAAGTCTTGGTGTCAGATGAAGCTACGAGGTGCAGGGGTCTGCCAATTTAAAGACAATCCAGCGGGAAATAAAATGTTGATAAATAAAACGGCGTTTACCACATTAGATTGGGTAACCACCTTAAAAATGAATGCTAATGTTGCTAGTGTAAGAATCATTCAAAAAAGGAGCTTAGACGGAATCCAGTGCAGGCATTGCGGCGCTGAGAAAGAAAGTCTTGGTCATGTCTTAGAGTCCTGTGTCCGGGGAGATTTCTTACGTAATACGCGACATCACAGTATTTTGGAAATCCTTGCTAAAGCTTTTGAGGATAAAGGTTTTGTAGTTTAACAAGAGGTTCACTGTGTTGCTGAAAATGGATCAACTAGAAGAATAGATATTCTTGCATAATACCCATCCTTTAAGATTGGATACATTTTAGATCCCACAGTACGATTTGAATTTGAGAATAGTGAGGAACAAGCCGTTGCATTGGACTTAGAGAAAAAAGAGATCTACGAACTATGCGTGGAATATTTCATGGCAAAATTTTGGATTTACAGAGTATAGAAGTGAAAGGTCTTTATATTGGAGCACGTGGTACTATAACAAACTTTTTCAAGTCATGGGCTAAGTCATTTCGCATGCCATCGGCAGTAGTGGATGAAATTTTAATGCTTCCTCTTAGAGGATCAATTAAGATTTATAATAACCATTTATTTACTTAATTAAGTTTTGAAATACCGTTTTATAAAAATGCTTAAATTATTATTAAGAAAGTTTTGGTTTGTATACTGAGCTGTAAAGCTATTGCAATTGTGCAACAGTGACTTAATAAAGTTTTTCTCTCTACTGTAGAATGCTAATATTTGACTGAATCTGTAATTCGTTCGACAAGTAAGGTGGGATCGATTAAATTTATTTACTGGGTCACTTAAATTTTATTTAAAGATCTATGGGACTGGAATCAGATTACTCGCCTTCGGTCAATTCCGCTTAGTTTAGATTATTTAATTCGTCGTGGCTCGGAACCACGCTGAAAAGAACTTGTGCTTCTTCAATAAACAAAATTCCCTGTCCAACTTCGATGTACCAATCCTTAAGGACTTGCGTAATTTTGGAATTGAAGTTAATAAAGTTAAGGTGGGGAATTTATTCAGCGAATAATGTTCCTACACTTGGTGGTATTTGCAATTTATGTATAACGTATATAATGAGATCTTTAGCTTGCGGAAAACTGATTTGATGACGTCTAATTATTTTATACTAATTTCTTATGCTATCGTCTACTCTTTTGATTGCTTGGAATGGACTGATATTGGACATGCACGACTTAACCACTCAAGTTCAGTTCCAGGGATCCTCTAAAATCGGGGTGGAATTGAAATATTTTTGGGTTTCCCTAAGTAAAACGTCAAATTGATGAAGTGCTAAAAATCTATGACCAATATCGTTATGCCACTGCTGTAGGGTGACGTTGAACAAATTACTGAAATTGGATGAGGTAAGGGAATTAACTGAAGTTGCAATGAGGGAAGTAAAAGTTTCTCCTCAATCTAAATGATGATGAACGTATGCAATTAGAAAACCTAATTGTTCAGAGCTGAGTTGTTGGTAATTGGTAATTCACTGAATGATGCCAATATTTTAGGGCTTGTTCTACCCTTGCTATTAATAATACGGGCAGAATCAAAGACATACACTTTTAATGTTTAATAAGAATTTTCAACTGTGGATGCTACAAAATCAACTAACCCTTAATCATAAATTTCAAGAATTCTTAAATGAAAACTGTTATAAGATACTGTAGTTGGGAAATGCTTAGAAATTCGTGACCAATATTGAAGTTTCAACTTCGGATGGCTCGCTTGAAGTATTCAGGGAAGTTTGCTTACTTTGCACGTAGTTTAGTAGTGGTGTATTTCGTTTGAGAAATTGCCAACCGTTATGGTCGTGCCAACCCGAAATTTCCAAATGAATGCGTTTTCCTAAGTGTATATTGCTAATGAATGGCATATGCACGTAGGACGTATTTCAATCTTCTAGCACAATATTTACTGGGGAAATACCTTCGTGTTCATTTAACAAAATTTTCCACAGATTAGCTAACTCGGGCAGATTTTGATTCTTGAAAAAGAGGTAGCTTATTTTAAGAATACAGAGTAGGATTGGAGTATCGAAATATTGTTTTTCGATCTCGTTCCACTAATGTTGAATTGAGTTCGTATACTGTCTCAAAAATTCCACGGTCACTACTTGATCCGTAAAGTCAACCGGTTTAGTGACTGGTGTTAATCTTAAATCGTTGATGACGTATGAGATGAGGATTTCTACCTGTAGTTTGGTGAAATATCGACGACCTTCTGATCTTTACCACTTTTTGACAGCTTTACTACAGCTGATCTGTACTACAAGATTTGGGGTTTCGGTCGCAGACATCAATTTCTCTCCAGTAAATTGTTTCGTTAAGAACTATTTTGCCTAATGAAAAATTATGTATTGAATATATTCAAATATAATTAATTTTAAGGTGTCCACTGAAGTGGATTTAATAGAAAATAACTGGAAGTTAAATCAATAAGTTGAGATACTTGAGTGAAGTTGATGTACTCATTACCAACGTAATGATACCAGGTGAATACTGCGTGCCGAAAATTTAAATCAAAGTTAACAGAATTAAGATATGCTGGTAGTACAGAGACTAGTGGTGTATTTGTGGTTTTCCTTAAACTGAGGTAAACCTAAAAAAAATTAATAAAGTCCCCTACTTGTTGATCACAACAATTTCGGGTTGATGATTTGATGCCAGTGGTAAATGGCACCTTCAATTCTTTCAGCTAAAATTACTGGAAGAAAGAATAACATTCACAGTGCGGAATGTTTTCGCAGATCGGATTTGTCATGAAGTGAAATGCTGCTTTCTCGAACAATTTGATGATGTCTGAGGAAGTTAAATACAGAATTCCTATGTACCTGTGCCAATCTAAAACGGCTTGTTCAAAATTAATAGTGTCTCTTTTACCGTATACGGATAAAGTAGTTATGGGAGAAACACAAGTTTCCTTTAATCGTAAATGAACGAGCACAAAATCGATCAATTCCTCGATTTGTGGTACGTTCAGTATTGGAGACGGTATAGTGTGATGCCAATGTCAAATAGCACCGTCGATTTATCCTGCGAAAATGTGAGAAAGGATGTCAGGCATACAATTTTTACCTTTATTGGAATTTTTATTTTAATTTCCTGTCTGTGCTTATGCCGAATGAAAATCGAGAATGGTAATAATGATTATTTCTAATTGACTTATTGAAAGATATAAATGCCCTACCTCTGAATGCCAATTTCTAACTATGCAGTTGAACCTTTCAGTGAAGTTGTAGAACACGAATCGTATTTCAGCAAGGTGTAGAGGAAATTTGGTGACTGCCTGGACACGTAATCCTTCATCACAGATAAATGCAAGTACGATTGCAACTTGAGATTCTGATAAATACCGATAACCGAGAATCTGATACCAGTATCTGATGGATCTATCGAGCTTGTGATAGATTATAGTCTGACTATGATCAGACATACCCTGTCCCTCACAGGAAATATTGATTTGACCTTTACTTTATGAATTTTTGACTCTCTAAATGTGAAAATTCAGAAATTGCCCTGAATTTGGGGTCAAAAGGAAGGTCTTGGATCTTGCAACTTCTCTTATAATTATTTTTTTAGAATTTATCAATGGGTAAGTAATGGATATTATGATAATTAATTTTATTCTTATTTTTATAAAGCGGACTTACAATTCCTCTTGGCTGATTCTTTGTTTGTGGAATTCGAATCTGCTTTCTGTCTTTTTTCACTTCTAAATATTTCCCTTTGACGGATAGTGAACGCCAAATTTCTCTAATTCCGTGGCGATGAGGTTGATGGGCAGGAAGTGGCGGAGTCCAACTTTTTTTTTCTGTGTTATTGATTGGGAGATGAATTTTTTTTTTCTTCTAGAGTAGGATGTTTTTCCTATTTTATCGTGACTAGAAAAGTAATGGAATCGACACATAAATTAAATTTCTGATGCATCCTGAAAATGAGATTTTCTTCGCCTGAATTTTTGTTTTATGCCAATGCCTGTTGTCCTAAAACCTCTTTATTCAAATGGCGAGCTATTGGCGTAATAGATTGGTTTCTTAGGGGTTTTAAAATTCATACGGGTGGCGAACTCCAGGCAACACGAGTTTTTGAAATCCCGGATACGATAATTTTACCCTTATGGCGAACTAAAGGCATAGTAAAATTACGTACCTGTTTTACTGTTAAGGATGACAAAAAAGGCTTTTGCCTTGACACGGCAACGGATGAAAACTGAGGATCTGGAGAATCTCTGATTCCCTGGATGCTCTGACGGATTCTCTTCCGGTTATTTGTATAATTCAGGGACTCTTCCTGTTATGAGTAACTGTTATTTTTCTCAAGGTATTGACAAATAACAGTCTTACTTTTTTAAGGACAAAGGAGTCCCAGCCTTTCGCTGTAGGCTTTGGCTCCTCGAAATTCGAAGTCCAATTTTGGAAGATAATTTATAAAAATGATAACTGATAAATTTAGAAAACGAGAATAAGGGATGATGTTCTTCCGTATTTATTCAATTTTTTCCTTGACAACTCAAAATTATAAAAGCTTTTCAAAATTTTCTAAAGTAAAAATTGGGAGCTGCTGAAACTTGCTTTGCACAGGGCAAGACGCAATACGTAAATTAAGCGGTGTCACATCTAGCTGATCAAAACTAAGCCGTAGTCGTACCAGTGGTAATGGCAATGGTACGCCACGTTGTCAAGTTTACTCGGGCAAATAGGAACGGCTCCTTGGTTATTCCTTATTTGCTCTCCTGTGTATAAGATGCGTATGCATGCTCATGGTAGAGCCGACACGAGGCTAACTTCAGCAGTCGGGCAACACAGAGATGTTGTGATACTATTCGGAAGAATGGCAACGTGGCAAACTTGGCCGAGTTTGCCGCAGCGTCCCTGCAGAGTGCGGGCTTCATTGAGGGTCGACATGCAGATTTTGACGGGATACGCTGTAGTCTAGATTGCTAAAGTATACTATACTGGGGACATGTTGTAGTCGCTATGCTATTGTGTACTATACTGGGGACACGCTGTAGTCGCTATGCTACTGTGTACTTGTTTGGGACGCCTTTCGCTTTTTCTCATTTCGAATAAATAGGTGGCGCGGCCTCTGCGTTTGCAACCGCAAAACCGAGCCACTAAATTAAATTTTGACTGTAAATGAAGACCGATAAAATCCCTATGTTTTTAAATTTTGTTCTCATTTTTCCAGAAAAATAATTTCTAAACAGAATTTTACGGAGTTCTTGATGCGATTGTTGAGGAGGGGATATGGACAAGCCCATACCCTGCACCTTGTAAAACAAGAATAGTATTCTCCCCTGCTTCGGAAAGCGGGTGGAAGGCCATCCCTAAGTTTACACTACCTCATCTTGGCATCAAAATTGCATTAAGGGATATATTTTTCCATATAATTGATGATTTTATGTTTAATTCGATACACCCAAATTTTTAGATTTTAATCAATAATAGGTTAATGTCAGATGGTAGATATAGTTTATGAAGGGGGTGTCTACTACTAGAGGAGGAGGCCGGAGACCTATGAAACAGGGAGAAGTTCGGCTGCCGCAAAGTGCCAAGTATCTCTCATATGGCTTTAATGGTGTGTTTTAGTTATTTTATATTTAAGCGATAGATTTATGCTCTGTTTAGATTCCCTCACTATTAGAGAATAAAATTTACTCGTAGGATTTCCAGTCGCAGGTTGCTCGGTGGCAGAGGCCGGGGTGATGGGAAAAGTATTGAATTTTCCGGCTTCGCCACCACGAGCTTCCGCAAAGCCGAGAAGTGGCGGGTAACCGTCGACGGTGGGGAGCAAACGGAGCAACGCAACCGCCGACGACCCAACCAAGGCTCCTCAGAAATACGGTTTGCCACGGAAATTTTGCTAATTGAGTTTTGCCAATTCTAATAAAGATCGTTCTAAGCGTCAAGTCCCTTGCTCCAGCACAGCCACATGTATTAAATTTTTGATGTCTAATTATTTGAATCTAATAATTTTCTTTTAATTTTAGTTTAGCATATTTAATTTAGTCATGTTTTATTTAATTTGCCGATGAGAAAAGTCAGAGAGAGCTGTCTGATGGTAGAAAAACTTGGAGCAGAGAAATTGAACGGCGATATACCTATATACCGCATTTTACAGAGAATATAATACTTTATTATACGCACTTTACGCACTACATAAAATAATGTAATATACAACAACATTTTATTTTATTTATTGTCATACTTCCTTATGACACGTATTATTCTGACTCAAAGGAAACCAGGAAAATCATTTTATTATTTTCCTTGTCTCTATT
Organism: Dicyrtomina minuta; assembly: GCA_949802685.1. NCBI lineage: Eukaryota > Metazoa > Arthropoda > Collembola > Symphypleona > Dicyrtomidae > Dicyrtomina > Dicyrtomina minuta. Next base: position 458,171 of record CATKUY010000379.1, read on the forward strand.
ATACGTGGACTTTCTGCCCAACGTGGATATGGAGCCGAGCGACCTCAATAATATATTGATTTACTTCCTCCACTTGTTTTTATTCCTATTTTTTCCTTCACAACACATAATATAATTAATTTCCCAATTTCTTCCTAAATTGTATTACACACACAATATTGGCAAAATCATATATTATGTCAAACTCAGAATGAAACACTAACACTTGTTCACTACAATTCGAGCATTAAACACACACTACTAAATTTTCTCAAAATTACAGCGATCTCAAACTTTTATTTCATACAACATAAAAGTTCTAATCACCATTTACATATAGACTCAACTCATACTCATCCTATTCTTTCAAAAAAATATCAGCGTATTTACTACAAAGATAGTAGATATCATTTCATGGTTCCCCGACATATCTTACTTGGGTCTATTCTGAAGTTCTATTGTTTTAAAATAAAAGCCATTCAACATTTCATGGCTGCAACGACTATCGAGGCTTGGTCTGTACACAGTTTAACCAATTTAACTACAGTTTAGCTCCATTTTGTGCAATTTTGCCATTTTTTAGCAGCTTCATGCTATGTGTTTTGTTTTGCTACTTCAATCTACATATTCAAAAAAGTTATTTTTGATGTAGGAGATCCTGTATTTCAAGTGTTTACCTTATCAAATTTATTTTAAAGTGATACTGAGAACAGAAACTATAAATTCAGTGCACTTAAAAACAGTTTTAAAATATTTCAAAAATAAACTATATACTATAAACTTACACCGAAAACAGTATATTTCATAAGTTTTAGTGCTCACATTGACTTTTACTCTGTGCGTGTGTACGAGATATATACATTCTACATCAATTAGTTCCTGGAACGAGTAGAAAACATCGAAAATTGAACAACCAGAGAGAGGGCCAACTGAGGAAACTTCCAAAATAACGTGAAAATTCTGAAGCAGAACTTTTTGAAAATACTTTCCGGCCCATCCCATAAGGAAATAAGCTGCAGCCCATCCCATCCTATTCTATGAGGAAGTGAGGGCAAGAATATTTCTGGACCAATGTAAAGAACACCAGGGGCAACTACTATTGAAAGAGATTTTGGCTTGAAGTCGGACGCGGATCCAGGTTATAGCTCAATTTCGGTACCAAAAAACGGTATGTACAATTTCTAGAAAAATTACATCATTCATTTTGCGTTGCGTACGGCCATATGTGATTGCATAAATTGAAAATACCTAGAATTGTTTGCGAATTTCAATACTTTCCCATCCTAAAAAATATTGTGTTTCATCCAACCGGGGCATAAAAATCATTTTCCGAGAAACTGGTAAGGAATTAATTCTTGAAGGTACTCATTCCAGATATATTCTTTTGCACCTACATTATTTCCTATTCCATATGTACTAAAGTACATTCGTTTTATCTTTATTTAAGAAATTGCGCATAGGTAGGTCATATATATAGCATAACTCATAATATTGGTATAAATACAATTTATAAATCAAAGGACAAATTTTCATGATATAGCTACATATCATATGACAACGAAGTCATATTAATGAGTAGTGTCCTTTTCGCAAAAAGCATCCACATATGCAGTCTAAAACAACGGCAGGCCTTCATACATACTGTCATCAAGCAAAAAAATATAGATAAATACAGAATAAACAAAGTCTAAAACAACGACAGGTCTACATACAACGATCGTTCCAGGCATAAAGGACATTAGAGCTTATTTTTAGCCCAGGTTTTTACAACAACCAACCTTTAATACAAACAGGGGCATAAGCTAAATATTAATTAAGTTTAGAATAGGTAAGACTTCAAAAATTAAGCTTCAACTAGCATAGCAGTGTGGAAGTATAATCAAATTAGTTACTTACGAATTAGGTAAAAATTCAAAGCCTTCTCGATTACGACAACATTGAGTGCCTAAGGATACAACATACAGATAGCCACATCTAGTTATTGGTGACTCATAACATATATATTCATAAAAGCAACATGAATTATGTATTATGTTACCAGGAAGTAATCCAATTATTAGAAGCTTAAGAAGTAATACAGACAAAACAAGGAAACGGTCCCCAGCAGTACTTAAAAATCCCCTCAAATATAAATCTAGAGGCACTTAAAGAGATAAAGTTCCTTCTGGACCGGGGGTATTAGAGACAAGCACATAACAAAGAAGAGGTTTACTCATCAGAACCTATAGATAGCAGTTTACACAATACTGAAGCTACTCCTATAGTCAGTCGTCGACGCTTGTCATCCGTTTCCACAGTTTATGAAATACATAGGGAAGCCAGACTAGCTTAACGAAAATTTGACGACGTAGTGAAGGAGGTTTCTAATCAGTTTGAAATTCCATTCTAGATTGTACAATATTTAGGACAATTAAAGGAACATCAAATTTTTGAGGCAAATATAGCTCAAGTACCTCATACTAGTAATCCAATTTTATTTGGCTATACGTACTTGTATTTTCGGTTCACGTTCCTAGAACAGGTTCCTGACTTGAACATTTCTTCCTTTGAGGAAATTGTACAAAAGCTAGAGTCAGCACCTACGTCATCCATACATACAGTAGACACTCCATTATTGCCTACAGCTAATACTTCTAAACAGAAAGAAACTCCTACAAGGCCAATTACATATTTTTCAGCGAACAAATACGCAGCCTAAGAAATACCCAAATTTGAGGATTTAAAGCCAAGGCAGATAAATTCTACTCCCGCAGCAGAGGAGACATTTGAGTTAGCTAATAACACAACAGTAGTAAGTGAAGCTGAAACTCAAAATACTGCTCAAAACGAAACTCAAAATAAAACAAAAAATTCCTCAGATCCATCCAGCAGTGGTGAATCAGACGACGTCGAGAAAAGCAGTAACCACAATTCAAGAGGCTCTTCAAAGGGAAGAGGGGCTGAAAATTCTGAAAACGAGGACAACTTCCATCCTTCGCCAACACAGAGTGACGAAGAGGAACGACAGGAAGCAGATCCTCCACAACCACCGACACCTCCACCACCCCCTGTACCTCCAGCGGGCGGAAGCGGAGGAGGCGGCGGTCCTCCAATCAACATGGCACAATTACATAAGCAGAGGCATAATGCGCTCATAGATAGAATTCTCACTATTCAAATCAAGGTGGATCTACACAACGGTTTGGTCGTCAATTACCAAACTCATACTACTGCAACTACACAGCCAGTATTACTGACTACATTCGTAGCTGAAGTCTACAATCAAGATTTGAAACGTTTAGCTCCTGACATAGATGCTCAAAGATTGAGTTGTTATCAGCACCACAAGGATGTTCCAGCTGCCTTAGATAATTCAACTGTAGCAACTACCGCACCTACTGATGCACTGAGGACTCACCAAAACTTAGATAAAGCTTATACTAAGGTGAGAAGTGAGCTAAGTATCATCATTCAAGCAATAGCAGTTGTGACAACACAGACAAAGATGAAAACTCCCAAATTGAGCTTACCCACATACAATGATAGCTACAGTTTGTGGACAACTTTCAAATCTCAATTTACTTCGCTAGTTATCACTCTAACTCAATATGCTCCAGTCGATAAGCTCAGATTACTACGTGACACTCTCAAAGACAGTTCAGCTATGCAAGACATAGAGGACTTGGAAATTTCAAACGAAAATTGGCCAATCGCCTGGCAGAGGCTTGAGAAACGGTATCATAGCCCGAGACAGTCTGCTACCGTATCACTCAAATTAATGGCGAAAAGAAACCCTATAAAAATTCAATCAGACATTGGAATTTTTCGTTTGATTAATACAGTAAGGACTGTTCGAGCTCAATTATTACAACTCGACTTAGGAGAGGTGAAACTTGATGAAGTTTTATTCGCCAATTACATTCTTGTTCAGTTGGACTCAAGAACTCTAGCAGAATTCAATGCATCTTTACCGGATGAGAAAGTACCACACTTGAACTATACCATTGACAAATTGAAAGCAATGGCAAAGAATATTAGTACATCTAAAGGTATGCGTGAAAATAACACAATTTTAACCACCACAACCTTTCATTCCAAAAGAGGCAACCATGAGAAAAGGGTCACGATCAACAATGTAGTTTAACGTGATTCATCATGTGAATCCAACATAAGTAATTTCTCAAAAGATTCAGTTACAAGTCAGGGATCAGCTTCAAGCAGAGACTCAGTCAAGGCTCGCAAAAAGAAAAACAAGGTGGCTGTATTAGTAAACAGAAAACGCAATGGAAGTAACAGTCGAAACTCAACAAAGCAACTTTCAGCTTCAGCAAGCTCATCCAGAGGCAGTGGATCAAACTTTCAACCTCAAGAAAATATGTCACAACAGGGTCAATCAAAAAACCAATGCCAAGCATGTGATAAAACGGGACACCCACTCCATGCATGCCCTATGATGACTAATATGACATTACAACAAAGGAAAGATTGGGTTCACAGAAACAATAAATGCTACAATTGTTTTGGCAGTCATAAACTTAGCAAATTCACCTCCAAACGGACCTGCTTTCATTGCAAAAATCGACATCACTTGCTTCTACATAAGTTCACAACACCAGTGAATACTGTGCAAGCTCCTTTAATACAGAAAAATTCACCTCAAATTCAACAATCGCAGACATCCAACATTGTTGGCGTACTCCCTACAGCTAAAGTCGAGGTTCTTCACAAAGGGAGAAGGACCTTAAATAGGGTATTGTTGGATACAGGAGCTGGTAGTAACTTCATTACGAAAAAGCTGATGAAGTACTTAGGTCTACCAATCACACCCTCTGATCAAAAATTTATCGTGGCAGGAGGCAAGAATCTTCCATGACGCGGTACTACTACACTTCAAATACAATCGAAATACGACAACAGTCAGACATTGGACGTTGAAGTATACATTTTGGATTCTATTACATCAAATATTTCTTCAAGCTCAATAAATCCACAACAATGGGTACACTTGAAGGGACAACAACTTGCTGATTCAAGGTTCTACAAACCAGGACCTATTGAAATTTAATTGGGAGCTGCAGTAGTTGATAAAATTTGGCAAGGCCGAAAAATTATTGGTGCCCCTGGAACTCCCAGCGGACATAATACTACACTGGGAATCGTTGTGATGGGATGTAGAACAGTCGCTCATAGAAAAAAGGGTCCAGTCACTGTAGCCACAATTACACCTGAACCTTTTGATATGGAGAAATTCTGGGTTCTAGAAGAACTATTATTTGAAAAAATTCTAACTAATGATGAAAAGGAATGTGAAGCGCATTATAAAAGAAATACGATTTGACTACCCTCTGGAAGGTACCAAGTACAATGGCCCTTTAAAAAGAATAAACCTCAACTAGGAGATTCAACAGCAATGGCATTTCGGAGATAGCAGTCAGTTGAGCGGAAATTGCTTTAAAATCCCGAAATGTTTAAAGCTTACAATGCTCAACTGGATAACTACTTAGCAAAGGATGAAATGGAGCTTGTTTCTAAACATGAATTAGGCAAATAACCATTCTACATCCTACCTCATCATCCAGTCTTCAAAGAATCCAGCACAACTACGAAGCTACGGATTGTCTTTGACGCTTCAGCAGACACTGACAATAAGAAATCTCTCAACGATACGATGCACACTGGACCAGTTGTGCAATCTGAAATGTTTGATTTACTACTCGGTTTCCGATTGAAGGCATACGCAATATCCGCTGATCTGGAACAGATGTACAGACAGATAAGAATAGCTCCAGATAAATGGAACTTCAACCAAATATTTTGGCGACGCAATCCGAATGAACCAGTCCAACTCTATCGCTTTAAAACAGTGTCCTTTGGAGTGCGGTCAAGTCCCTATCTTGCTTGTAGTACAGTCAACAGATTAGCAGACGACAGTGTGAAAAAATACCCTATCGCTGCACCTATTTTAAAGAAAAAACTCTATATGGATGACTTACTACACAGTCTGGAGAATCTTGAAAAAGGACTACGATTACAACAAGAAATAATCTCGCTTTGCAAGGAAGGTGGATTTACTCTTAGGAAATGGAGCTCCAATTCAACGAAACTATTGGAGCAATTACCTACTGATTTTCGTGCCACTAAACTACCTCTGTCATTCGACAAGACAGACACAATCAAGACGCTTAGATTAACTTGGCATCCCGGTAGTGACCACTTCACTTTCAAGGTACACCTGGATATTTCTAAAGTTCCAACCAAGCGAATTATTCTCTCAGATATTTCAAAAATCTTCGATCCACTGGGTATGCTGAACACTACTATAGTTCAAGCAAAGACCATAATGCTGAAATTTTGGGCTCTGAAATTGGACTGGGATGAAACATTGCCTGAAGACATCGTTACACTTTGGCTAAATTATGGTTCTAATTTACCAGCATTGCAAAAACTGAAAATCCCTCGCTCTCTTTAACATCGTGACGCTGGTGATTTTCAGATACACGGATTTTCAGATGCCTCAGAAAAGGCATATGCAGCCGCAATCTACTTAAAAGGCAAGATTAATTCAAACATATTTTGCAATTTGATCGTTTCCAAGTCACGTGTGGCTTCAATGAAAACAGTCACCATACCCAGGCTTGAATTGCTTGGTGCAGTATTAATGATTAAATTACTTCATCACGTCAAACGAAGCTGGGAACTTATGGAAATGCCTATGCATCTCTAGACAGACAGCACCGTTTGTCTCAACTGGATTAATTCTCCTGCAAGCCGATGGAAGCAGTTTGTGGGCAATCGTGTACAAAACATTCAAGAATTATCCCAAATTTCTGACTGGCATCATGTTGTTTCAGCTGACAACCCAGCTGATTGTGCATCAAGAGGAATCAATCCCGAAGAATTGGGCGCACACTCCCTCTGGTGGCACTGTCCATCATGGCTAACCACTGATAACTATGAAATTCCGATTTTTAATCCTAATCCAAAAATGGACGATAAAGAAAAGAAACAGACGCCTGTTCTACTCATTGCCCATGACAATGCAACATCCATACTGGATCGACTCACTGATATTTCATCTTGGAAAAAGGCAGTTCAAGTCACAGCATTATTGTTGAGAATTTAAGCCAACCACAGTTTTAAAGGCACGGCGGTCCCACTTCTGTCACCCCAGGATCTCAACAATTCCGAAAATACACTCGTCTCATGAATTCAGCTGCACACGTACTCGTCTGTAATAGAGGACGTTAGCAACAAGGTTCCACTTACAGATCGAAGTTTTAAGACATTATGTTTATTCTTAGACCTCCAAGGGATTCTACGTGTGAGAGAAAGGCTAGAAAACTCCAATCCACCGTTTGCTACAAAACATCAGGCTATCCTTTTAGGAGGACATCCATTAATTCGAGCAATGATTCTACATCATCACTACCGTCTCGCCCATGCCGGTAAGCAAACAGTCCATACTCACATTCGTCAAAAATATTTGATACTCAACGGGACGAAGTACATTAATTAGTATTGGACAAATGCCTTCTATGCTTTCGACACAGAGCTGAACCATCAACTCAACTAATGGGTCAACTACTATCAGTCAGAATTACTGAAGCCCGACCATTTCTACACACTCGAGTGGACATGGCAGGCCCATATCTACTGAAGGCGCAAATTGGAAGAGACGCAGCCAGATACAAGGTTTGGATCGCACTTTTCACTTGCTATACATCGCAAGCAGTTCATTTGGAACTGGTGTCCGACATGTCTTATGAAAGATTTCTACTAGCATTACGAAACTTCATCTCAAGACGAGGAAGACCCGCAGTAATGTACAGCGACAATGGCACTAACTTTGTTGGAGCGAGTAACGCACTTATTAATAACTCCAGCACACTGAAGGCTCTTCAAGAAGTCACAGAGAAGATATTACTAGATATATCAATGAAAACAATTGAGTGAAAATTCAATCCACCAAGAGCCCCACATATGTGCGGAGTCTAAGAATCAATAGTTAAGTTGATTAAAACATATCTCAACAAAATATTGATGATACCTACACATGGGAAGAATTTACATCAATACTAGTTTTCATTGAAGCTATGGTCAACTCAAGACCTCTCTCTCCAGCATCCAATGATCCTACAGACTTAGAAATCCTCACACCAGCGCATTTCCTCATAGGAACTCCATTGACTGCCATTCCTGAAAATGACCATAGTCACATCAAACTGAACAGGTTAGATCGCTTTCAATTAATTCAGCGCAGAAACCAAGAACTCTGGAAACGCTGGAAGGAAGAATTCGTTACCTCCCCTCAACGCAGGTCAAAGTGGAACAAGCCAACTGACAACCTGAAAACCGAAGACATGGTTATCATTCTTGAAGACAATCAAACTCCATTAGATTGGAAGATTGGAAGAATCAAAGATGTCAAAACAGGAAAGGATGGACTTGTACGAGTAGTCACTCTTGAGACTGCAGGCGAGTACAAGCAAGTCAAGGGAAAACTACAGAAAACAGTGAAGGAATTTACACGTCCAATTGCTTAAGTAGCAAAGCTACCAACAGAAGAGGAAGAGAACTAGAGGCTGGACGAAGAAGATAAACCACCGGACTTACAATTGCCAATTAATCATGCACAGAAGGTGAGAAAACTAACTTCTGGACAATGGATTCAATCAGTATTAGCACTCTTTGCTCTAACTATTCCGACTAGCAGTAGCTACTACATTCCAACGGAATCACCAGAATATGACAAGTCAGATAATACAACAAAAGTCCAGAAAACTTATCACAGTGCACCTCAACCACTCCTGATCGGCTGGATTGCTGTTATCTGCGCTATCCTGGGAACAACTGGAAACTTATTCTCTTTATTCGCCATTGGCCAAGATCGTATATTACGAAAAAATCGGACAACTTGGTTTATAATGAGTCTACATGCCTCAGATCTGTTGACAAGCATTTTCTACTTACCAATCAAAGCATCGAAGTCATTTACAACGGACGGACAGCATGGCACAGCATTATGTCAACTATATTTAATAATTCATTATGGAGATTCTGCTATTACGCTACTCACCATCATAAGTATCACGGTGAATCGCTACATAAGAGTTCTACATACTCAAGTCTATGCAGCAATCTACTCGGATTTTCTATTATGCTATTGCCCTACACAAAAACATGGGGAAAGCTAGGAAGGAAAGAACCGAATGATATGACCTGTACAATCATCAGGGATTCCAATGGAAGATCTCCAAAAGTAACATTACTGACTTTATTCGTAGCCATTCCAGTAATAACAATGATATACTGTTATGCGCAAATCTACCGATACGCCTGACGTGCACACAGAGCACTAGGAATCAAGACTTAAAGGAACGGCGCACCTGTAAACAATACAAAAATTATCTCAGCAATCTTTGTAAGCTACCTGATATGCTATTTACCATTTGCGATCACCACAACCCTTGAAGTACATGAACGCGTACCAGCAGGAGTCCAGTACACAGTCTCACTTCTGACTTGGATATCACCTTTCAATAATTTAATTATTTACGCCTTCTTCAATCAACAAGTAAGACAAGCCTTTGCGCACACACTCTGTATCAAACCAAAGAAACAGAAGGAACGATCAGCTGCAAGCAAGTCTACAACATTCAAGTGGAAAACGTTAGCAACACTAGCACTGCTGTCCGGATCTTTGGTAACAGCAGAAGCTAAAACACAACCTGGCATTGAAGATGAGTTTACAATGTGTGAAATCCCTTGGACAACTCACCAGGAAATTTCACCATGTCACGATACTGTAAGTTGGTTACATGTACTCAAAACAGGGCACTTATGCTACAGACAGACGACATGTAGTGATGGAAAACAAGTAACTGCTAATGGAAATGATTGTGAGGAACCGCTATCTCCTTGCGGTGAATTAACAGCTTATGATGTGGATCAAATTGAATGTCAAGAGGTAGACTTAGAAACCAAAACTCATCTACTCTCCAAACCAGATTTGAAAACGACACTATGTGCAGTCGGCGATTACACTATCAAAGGTTGTAATCACTTTGAAGAGGAAATTGTTGATGTTCCAATTGTAATTATTGATGGTAAACTGTACTTATTGACAACTATGCACATTCAACAAGAAGCTCCACTTAAAGTTCGAGCATCATATAGATGCAACGGAACATGCAACCCTAAAGATTGTTCACAGCGACAATGTAAAGAAGATGAAATATTCTGCAGCAACATGGGTTGTACCAATGAAGTTCAAGCCCCGTGTTATTGTGTATATAACAATGCCACAACTATGCTGCATAAAATCCAGACATCTAAAGGCTTGATATATCCAGAATGTTGGGGTATGATAAATATGTTGGTGAAGAAAATGGATTTAAGTCGCCATATAAAGGTAGCTACATTTCCCCACTGTGAATTTACCTGCATGCCTAAAGTAGTCAAAATAAAGTCACCAGGCATTACACCAAAATATATCAAGGCTACAAAGAACCCTGGATTTGTTTCCATCTTGCCGGACTCTACAACTACAGAACTAAGACTAACAAATCACATGTTAGCAGCCACTGGAAACATCACTTTAGAAATATGGATCCCAGATGTCGACACTCCTATCCATTCCACATTGACGTGTCCCAGAATACCAATCTGCGATTTGATAACTTGTCAAATGTGTCTGGACAAATGGGTTAATGTGAAGTGTTACTAAGTATTCCATTGGCTCGCTTTAATATAACTCAGATCATCTATTACAGCCCTCATAGTAACTATCATGTATTTGACAAAATTCATGATGACTGCTTCGTGGTTTGATCATGTGGCCCTGCCGCCAATGTATTCGTATTACACGTCGACGGAGAGCAAAACAGAAGATAACCCGGAAAACCTATTTAGGAAATCGCGATGAAGAAATTGGATTCCCATTGCTGGACATTCAAACTTTACCGTACCGATCCACAACCATGTCAAAGTCACGGACAACCTCAAGACCACGAAAAGGCTACCTACCTGGAGCGAACTTATTAATTGTCATATTGATATTCACTCTGACTCCAGTCGAAGCCTGCTCCAATTTTGCAGCAATGATAGCGCAGAATCTGGAATGTCACACAGCTGGAAAACAAACCAACTGTTCTATTCGTATGAACACTCGACTAGCCCTCAGCCCGATTTCTCAACAGAGTTGCTTTAATATTCATGACACCCACAATAAACTACTTGGAACTATTATTATTGAAACAAAATCAGTAACAATGAAGTGTCAAAAGGAACTCCTATATTACGTACCCAATGCAGTAGCGAAGGTTCAATCGGCTATCAAATGCTTTAATCTTTACTCCTTAGCATCATGCCACGGAGATAAGTGTACACAGTTCAGCGTTAATGATACGATTCCTGAATTCAAGGACTCAATAAAGAAGAAGTCGGGATAGAGTCGTTGTCAAGACTCACGCCATCCTCAATGCATTTACCCTTGGACTCGTGACTGTTTCTTCATACGATTATATTTAGACAATCCTACGTCTGAATACTATTCAGTATTTCGATGCTCAGCATGGAAATTCTTAGTTGAACTTAAATTGACTACACATTTTGAAAAGAAAACGACTGTCAAGAATATCACCATCGAAGCTGGTGTTCCTGCAAATCATCACGAGATTCTATTTGATCTTGTGTCAGTCTCAGTCCCACCAATACCACTTCTCAATGAGTGTCTAATAACTAAAGGTGCTTAGACCTTATTAGTACCATGTAATCTCCGAAGAGAAAATGTCCCACGACGGATATGCGAGATCATGTGAAACTCCATTGAAGACGCCAAGGAAATGTCACCAAATTGCTTTTGTAACGACGCTCTTATTAGATTAATTATTGACACCAGCGTAGTTAAAATACAGCAGGATATGGTTGACTCTGACAAGGCAATAAGTGTCAATCCACTACCTAAGAAATTAGAAAGCAACATTTTTGTCCTACGAGAGCTTTAGAGTTTTCAATTGGATTTCTCGTGGCCTAATATTTATATGCGTTATTGCATTCACCCTTCTCATTCTCTTTAGCAGCATCAAAACCATGATTAGGAAAATGGTCTAACTGATGTTCCCTCAGCATCTCTGCCTCTCACATTCCAATTATATGTACAACTATTTAATTGTTGATGTTTGTTGATATCTTTGCAGTTACTCAACGTGTGGGAGAATGAACAGCGATATACCTATATACCGCATTCTACAGAGAATATAATACTTTATTATACGCACTTTACGCACTACATAAAATAATGTAATATACAACAACATTTTATTTTATTTATTGTCATACTTCCTTATGACACGTATTATTCTGACTCAAAGGAAACCAGGAAAATCATTTTATTATTTTTCTTGTCTTTATCATACGTGGACTTTCTGCCTAACGTGGATATGGAGCCGAGCGACCTCAATAATATATTGATTTACTTCCTCCACTTGTTTTTATTCCTATTTTTTCCTTCACAACACATAATATGATTAATTTCCCATTTTCCTCCTAAATTGTATTACACACACAACATTGGCGAAATCATATATTATGTCAAACTCAGAATGAAACACTAACACTTGTTCACTACAATTTGAGCATTAAACACACACTACTAAATTCTCTCAAAATTACAGCGATCTCAAACTTTTATTTCATACAACATAAAAGTTCTAATCACCATTTACAGATAGACTCAACTGATACTCATCCTATTCTATCAGGAAAATATCAGCGTATTTACTACAAAGATAGTAGATATCATTTCAGAAATGCAATCCAAAGTTACGACCAATCGTTAGAATTGGAGAGAAAGGCGAACACTAAAATATTACCTAGAGTTGCGGGTTTGCTCCACCGCTCTCCCCTTGATTTTGCCTATTCTTTTTGATATTTTTTGATAATTTTCATCAACGGGGTCAAGTCCCTATGATTACGGCCAGGAGTCCTAAAGAACTACATTTGACGCCTATAATGTATGCCAATTATCCTCATGTTACCTCGGATTAATGGATGGTTAATTATATTTATATTCTAGAACAGTTAAAGAATGAGAACCAATAATAATTTTGCTGATTGAATAATAACACCAACAATTGAAGAGGAGAGGTAAATTTTAGAGTTAATTTAATGTTTATTTGAAAGAAAATGAAAATATAATTCAAACTGAAATGATGCGATTTTCTTCTTTCGGCAGAAGGCCAGGAGCTAAAGAATTAATGATTCAAAAATTCATAATAATTATTTTTGTTTTTATTTTCAAGTTTTCGTCCACACATGAATAATTTAAAATAATATTTTACAATAATTTCTTACGCGCACTGCTATAGCAGTGCTTATGGTTTCCAAATCAAGGTCCAAATGCAGTACAGATAATTCACAAATATTATTTTTTCTTTTTGATTTTTCTATCCTTAATTAATGGTCTCTTGACCTCGAATAATATTTATAATAGACTTTACGCAAACTCACAGATGGGACCGGCGAATATGAAAACCACGAAGCACAAAAAAATGATTATATATAGATTTTTACTGCAATTACTTTTCCTATTTTCTTTAATTTTACGATTACACCAACAGACATTTTCGGAGCAATCGCCTTGTAAACGCCTTATGCCTTTTGGAGTTTCTATATTTTCCCTCCCCTTCCGATGAGTGTTCTTCATTTATAAAACTGAATATAATGTTAGGAAAGGAAAATAATGAAGATGAAATTGAATTTTGCTCTTCTAGAGGAGTCCGCCGTGGAACTTTCTTTGTTCTTTGATTTATGTGGGGACCTGCTTAAGTATGCTGAGCTTTCATTCTTATCTTGCCTGTTTTTTCTCGAGATGCATCCTGGCCGCAGGGCAGCGTCCTTACTTGATCCATCTTTTTTTTAATCGACATCAGATTAAAGGATCGCATGTTGTATTCTTTTTATATTATTTTCTCCCATGTGTCTCGCTTCTTTTTTGTCAGATGGCTGATGCTGTCTGGAAGATCTGAAAAGAACCTGTGGGAGCGAGTGTTGTGAATTCTATTCCCTTCTTACTATCTTCACTTCATTCCTAATTTTTAATATTCCTACCGCCAAGAGTGCATATCAATTTAAGAAATACTCCTACTCGTATAAGTAGTACAACATAACTAACGAAACTCCAAAACTAAAGATAAGATACAAGACAGACAATTTATATATTACTTTTAGGGTATTGTCCCATGGTTCTTAGGTCGTAGCTGAGTGAGTGTTAGAGTGAGAAGATACATATTAAGTAGCAATAATTTAGCACTGGGGTGGTAGACATATACGGTCGTAGAGAGATATCCATTTTTGCAATGGACTCACTTTAGTAGGGGAAAGTAGTGTGAAATGACCCGTGGGTTGAAGGTGGGGAGGAAGGGGTGAGGGGTAGTACCCGGTTGGGACCGGGAATATATGGAAAAGGATGTGGGCTACAGCATGGAAAGAGATGGGCAGCGTATGATGCTGATGTGGCTATGAAAATGATGATGAAGCCATGAGAAAATATAGCGTTTCACATTCCCTGTATACTCAGAGTGTGATTGAGGAGAAAAAGACGAGAGCGGAAAACTGCATAAAAAATAAAATTTAAATAGCCCGTGTTGCTAATATGTAGTATGGCAAGGCCTGATGTTCTCTGTGTGTTGCGGCAGTGGACAAATTGGTAAGCAAGGCTATGTGAGCGTGGACAAGAACGAAAAAGGGGTGAGTGGTAGATAAGGGCCCACTGTGTGTGGTATACGCCGTCTACTCAACACGTCTTCTTTTTATCAGTGCTCCTCATTCACCTGATTCTCTGCAACTCCTTTCCTCAGCAAAACTATATTATAACGTTTAATATTTAAATGATGTCAGTGCATTAGAGCACTGCCTGGCTCTCTCATCTCTCTTGCTGGCTACCTGCCTACCTGCCTGCCTAGCCTGTCTGGATGGATGAATGGATGAATGGAACTTAGGATGTGGACTTGTGGATTCTGACTCTCTCGTCATGGATTTCTCCTCTGGATTTGAAACGGCGATGCGGACTGGATCTGGACTTCAACGCGGACTCTATCGAAGGACTTTAGATCAAGTTTTTGGAACTTTTAGCGTGGACCACAATCGACTTGATGGAGAAAAATGCAAATTGAGGACTGGACTTTGGATTATTTGGATGTCGGCGATGTCGTGTCCTAAACTTCTGAATGGTCTTGACGTTTCCCAAAATTCGTGATGTGGCATGTCCAACTGTGTACACTTGCTGCCCAAGTGTGTCTGGAGTCTCTGGAAACTTCTGTGTGCTGCCGCGATGGAAAATATAAACATCCAAAACGTTTATATGTTGTCTGATAATATTAGGTAGCCTGCCTAACTGTGTACACTTGCAGCCTAAGCGTGTCTGCATTAGGTTAAAACGTGATTAGGTATTTTAAAATTGCGGTTTATAATACCTTTAAAATACATCGTATCTAAAAACCATTTTACAATTTACATTCGTACAGTTTTTTTTTGCGCACTTTAAAATATTTAAATTTTTTAAATGCATTTTTCAAATGTTTTATATTTTCTTTTGAATTAAAATTATATTGAAACTTTAAAGAATGAAACTAAATATTTTTAACAACATTTATTGAATTTTAACTAAGCTAACTGCAAACTTGCAATACAGGTTGCACACTTAAAACATTTGCGATGTGAATTATTTTAATATATGCTATTATTGATTTAATGTCGTTCTAGCTAATTTTTACTTCATTGTAAATGTTAAAAATAATTTTAGTAAAATATTTATAAACTGGTAAAGTGCTTACTTTATTTTGCAACGCATTTGTAAATTCTGTATAAGTTTATGCAATATTTGCAAACAATTCAAACAAAGATCATATTTAAAAACAACATTTACAGTTAAGGTTACTTTTGTGGTGAAATCTGTTAAATATATTCTCCACTGTCTGTCAAAGGTGTTTGTAATGCTACTCCTCAATACTTTTTTTGTGATATGAGACGCGAATCTAAAACACGCAGTAGTCAAATGTAAGTATTTAATTGTGTTAACTGTCAAAAACTGTAACTATGACGTTTAAACGTGTTCTATATCAAAGCGTAAATAAATCATAAAAATAGAAAACAGAAACCGAACAAGAACCAACAATTTTGCAACTTACGCTGCGATAACCTTATTTGTTTACAATCTTATACTTTTTTGCAACAAGAGCTACACAATAAGAAACTTCAAAGCAAAATTTCTGTAATGTATTTTAAAATATACCTTAATTATTTTTGCGTAACACAAGCATGAAATTAGCTACGCAGTTTATTTTGTTAATTGTTAAATTCCTTAACGTTTTGCAGGAACAACGCATGATGACAAAGTATACAGAAGTTATTTTGTTTTGTAAAATTGGAATAAAAGCTGTTTGCACAAAGTTTAAGCGCTAAGATTACTGTGTGTAACACAATACTAATAATTTGATATTAAGATTTAAACACAGCATAAAATACAATATCTAAAATTGTGCGAAAACTGAATAGATATTTATTAGGTACAAAAAAAGAAATTGACTGAACTAACACAAGTTTGAATAGTTTTTCAGCAATATTTACCTTTAAAAAGTGAATTTGTAATAGTTTAATTGAACTTGTCAAGCAGAACTGTTGTAAATATTAAATTTATTAGCATCAGGTTGATAACTTTGCACAAAACAGAAATCTTAGGTAGGTATTTTTATTTTATTGTTGTTATTTCTTTAGACCTTGCTATTTTTCAATAATATTGTAGGGAATTACTGTTAAATTAACTAAAAAATGGCCACATGTTACCCAAAGTGTATACTCTTTGTTGTAGAAAAATGTGCAAAGTCTTTATATAAATACAAATAACACTTAGGAATTACAAAAAGATAGGCAGGTAGCAGCCTAATATTTGTAAATTTTATTCTAAAATCCTTATGCAGCTTAAACGTGTCTAGGATGCGAGTCGGACAGGTACTATAAAATAATTGTTAGACATTGTAGGAATATAAGTTTAGTTTGAAACATTATCTAAAAAACAATATATTGTTAACTACAGAATTGTGACTTGCTTTAAAATAAAAGTAACATATTAAACTTTATTTGTTAATCGAAAAACATTTAAATTTAAATGTCTTAATTTGTCATAGTTATAAATAAAAACAAAACAGCAAAATATAAATAAGAAATAATAAGTTCAAACTTCTGTAGCAAAAGTGCTTAACGTATTTAAACTTTTGCATTGTATTATTAAAACTATTACATGAAGTTAAGTCACTGACATAAAATAATTACATTAGATGTCAAAAGTTGTGTGCACATTGTCCTTATTACCTAATGAGTTTGATTGGAGTTCTTAAACTGATTTCAATATTGTTTTTAACAGTCAATCAAATATAATATACTGTGACATGTAAAATATTTCCTAAACTAGGATTCACAAAATTTTATTAAAAACAATTAAACATTTACTAAACCAATATATTATTTGCAAACTAAATGCGCCAACATATGAACAGTTTAATTTGTAAAGTAACAATACATAAGATTCACAAGAACTGAAAGCAGCTCTAACTTAAAGCGTTATATTTAAAAAAACATACTTTTTGCGTAAGGTTTACAAATGAAGTGCATAAAAAAAGAAATATTATTCAAGGTTATAATTACAACCAGGATTGTAGCGAACAATTTTAACAAACTGACATAAAATAATTACATTGGATGTCAAAAGTTGTGTGCACATTGTCGTTATTACCTAATGAGTTTGATTGAAGTTCTTAAACTGATTTTAATATTGTTCTTTACAATCAATCAAATATAATATACTGTGACATGTAAAATATTTCCTAAACTAGGATTCACAAAATTTTATTAAAAACAGTTAACCATTTACTAAACCTATATATTATTTGCAAACTAAATGCGCCAACACATGAACAGTTTAACTTGTAAAGTACCAATACATAAGATTAACAAAAACTAAAAGCAGCTCTAACTTGAAGCGTTATATTTAAAAAAACATACTTTTTGCGTAAGGTTTACAAATATAGTGCATAAAAAAAGAAAAGTTATTTAAGGTTCTAATTACAACCAGTATTGTAGCAAACAATTTTTACAAATTCTATTATTATAAAAAATCAAAACCACCAAAGTATACACAATAACATTATTTGCGCAAAGCATAATATATATTTAATAGTATGTTAACAAGATAAATCTACGGAATTTAAAATTAATTTATTTTGGATAAACAAGTGGAACTGATTAGATTATAGTATATTATTTAGTTTACAACAAGGTGATTATTCATTAAATTAATTTGTTTCTTTGTGGAATATTTTTGTGTAGCTGCAGTGATCAAATGATCTAGAAAAGACATTAAAAATCCCAAATCTGAGGCTCTATATACCTTAACATAAATAAATTGTAGAAACGAATTTGTCAAGAGTCTTGAGACATCCAATCGCGTAATGTTTATGAGTAACATAGTAACTGGTGTACACTATCTTTAACAAACTTAAAAGAACATGAAAGTACTGTGTGTATGACATCATCCACTTTAGCACTAACAATTTATTATTTTACAACCATTTAAGCAACAACTATTGACTACGTTAAACATACATTTGCAACGCAAATATTATAATAAATGACTCTAGTCAATTCTTTATACATCCGTTCAACGGTTAGCTTATTGACAGAACAAGTATCACACGTTGTTTTGTTAGCCTTACTTACACGTAACTTATTACTACAATATATCACGAATTGTAACAAAATGATTTTATAAAAAACGTCACTAACTTAAATATGGTTTACCTTGTGACTGCTATTCCGCAGAAGCTTTGGAATCGTTGTTAAATAATTCAATTTTAATACGTACGTCAAATATAAAAATTGCCAATCATAAGGTTCCAAATATGTTTATGTTTGCCTTTAATTTTAATTTGCTAAGGTAAAAACAGAATGTCAGACATTTTATCGATCACTTTAAAATTGCGTTTACTCGCCAAAATTTATTGCTGCAAAAAAACACTAGATTGTGAACAAGTAAAGCTATTGCAGCGTAGGTTAAAACATTGTTAGTTCTTGGTTCGTTTTTGTTTTATTGTTTTTACAATTTATTTACGCTTTGTTAGAAAACACGTTTGAACGTCATAATTACAGTTTTTGCTAGTTATTACAACTAAATTCAAAGATTTAACGACTCTGTGATTTTCGTGTTTCACATTAGCGTCTCATATCACTTGACAGACAGTGGAAAATATATTAAACATAGTTCCACACAAGAATAACCTAAACTGTAAATTTCGTTTTCAAATATGATCTTTATATAAATTGTTTGCAAATATTGCACGTAATTTAACAGAATTGACAAATGCGTAACAAAATCAATTTAGCGCTTTAACACTTTAAAAACATATTTAACTAAAATTATTTTCAATGTTTAAAGTAAATTCAAAATTAACTGGTACCACATTGCATCAATAATAGCAAACATGTAAATGATTCACATTGCAAATGTTTCATGTGAACAACTGTAACCCGGCATTCAATTAAATTAGTCAAAATAACTACTTGCAATTGCATTTACGTTTTAAGGAGCATGCTTATCGTGATTTAGTTAAACAAATACATTTTATTTAACAGTCAACACAAACATATTGTTATCACTTACTGATACATATGCCTAATGTTAAACTATTTAGCCTCAACCGGCAGCATAAATATATATTTGCAGATACAATAGGCAAATTGTAACCTGACAAGTACTAAAAGTCAAGTAATTCGCTTTAATTTGTTAGTTAACACTATAATATGTGCCTGATGAGCAGATTATTGGGAACAAACTAAGCATTTTTAGCTATTATATTAAAAAAATTAACTAATTTTAACAATGTATTGTACCTTATGTTTGTATTTAACAACATTTGTAAATAAAAAGTGCATCTTCACTCTGAATTTTAAATTGATAGGTATACGTTTTTAAAAACAAACACAATATGAATAGCTTATTTCTCATTTGCTAATATGATTGCAATGTAATTTTGTTTCAAAGCGTGTTTTGATACTTTTAAGTAACAGTTTTTAACTAATTTGATCGTTTTTAGACAAAAATAGCTTATGTTTATTGCGTTTTGTAGAAATTGTTTTATTATTATATAGGTTTGACAAAATTAAAAAACATTATTGTTATTTCGCTTTAGTTTTAAAAGCGCTTGTGCATTTTTGATATAAGTACAATTGTTTTACTACAATGTATTAATAATATTTTGTGTTTTTAAACATAATTTGATAATTATTGCCGCTTGGGCAGCTTTAATTAGCCATTTGAAAATATTTAAAGCAGTTCAGTTCAAGTTTTTTGTTTATAAAATATGTGATCACAATTGCCTTTCCCACCCGTGCATCAAGCAAACCACATCAACTTGTCTCAATTATTACAAAATAATTTTACAAGCAGGCATACAGTTTTGAAAACAGTGTACACACTTCCACTTAATGTGTTCACAATTTCATGCATATTTTAGACATTTGTTAAATTTTATTAAAGTTTAAGGATTCTGTTGTGACGTTCGTGAATTAACATTTTCGCTTTTAAAAATAAAGTACACATTTGTTTTTAGCGTGTTGACAGTTGTCAGCATCTACCTGGTATTTATAAATATTGAATAGCAATTAAAAGCATGTTATAACAATTGTATAATATTGTTTTTTGTTTAAGAATCAAAGCAAACATTCTTTAATGGAGTGTACACAATTGGCGACATCACTCTGATACTTAACAAAACATTTAAACGTTAAATATGTATTTACAAATAATTTAAAAATCAAACATGCATTTTTAGATGAGATAGACAAGATAAGATCTCATGTGTACACAATTATCCACCTTTCTCTAACAGTTTTCAGTTAAAATATACGTTTTAACTATGTAGTTAAATTTTAAAACTATTTTAGCCCTTCTTAACAATATAAGCACATTTATTCAATAGTGTTCACAATTGGTAAGGCTGCGTTACTGCTAAAGTTAAATAAAATAAATGTTATATAATTTTAAATACGTTACATAATATATACATTTATTGAGACTGCTAGCATATATTTTGAATGTATTCACAGTAAATAATGTTACATTTAATTTTTAAAATCGAATTACGTGCTATGTGTGCCACATTAAGCAACAACAGCAGCACATATCGTAAAAATAATTTACAACAACAAGTATAGTAATACATACTATATTAGTTACTACCTAGGTACGGCGACAGTACCTCATGACTTTAAATAAAAATGGTACTTTCAAAATTTAAACTGAAATTAAAGTAAGACTTGGACAGTGCTCGCAAAGAACTCTGACTATCACTAAATACTCTGACCAGAAGATCCTTAGTGCAATTCTCCAGCAGCCAATGGGCTGTCAAGGAGATACCAAGGGTCTCACACTGGAATACAGAGGCATCAGCACCAAGATACACAGACGAAGCCATAAGAGTTACTCCCTGGTTTCTGTCCTCAATAACAACTCCACAGCCAGCATTATCACCATCACGTGAGCCGTCAGTGAAGCAAACCATCCCACCCCCCAAAAGGGATTGGTCACAAGCCCAATCTACCCGCGACCCGAATTCAACAGTAAACCTCCTAATCTCAAGGCTCCTATACATCCAGTCCACTAGCATCTGGAGAATAGGGACAAAAGAGCCTCACCTCTCACGAATCACAGTATAGCTGGTTGAGCCCCCAAACAAAGGATTTTTTGTCCACAAATCCCTCGTTTTCAGCCTATGCATAGACCTAACAGCCACTGCCTTTAGACAGATGTCTAGAGGTATGAGGCCGATAAGACACTCCATTGCCGCCCTAGGCGTCGATCGAAGCCCACCCGTAATCATAAGGCACGCTTGATGCTGTACCCTACCCAACAGACTAACATACGAGCTTTTCTCCACATCCTTCCTCTGATCTCCCCTGTCCCCAACGGGCACTACCCCTCACCCCAACCTCCCCACCTTCAACCCACGGGTCATTTCACACTTCTTTTCCCTACTAACTAGGTTTATGAAACAGCTTATTAAAATACCTTGACAATGCTGTTTTACACTATTAAGGATCGTCCATGAATGATGTCGTCCGTATGAATTGAGTCCAGTCAGATTTTGAGGACATATTACATAAAGCGGTTTGAGTAATGTTGATGTCATGACATGAAGGTGAATGGGTCCAGAAAAGTTTTAATTAAGGGTGACATCATTAACGAACCATCCTTTACAGTTTAATTTTTTGTAAATTAGCAAAACGGCTAATATTAAAATTCTGTGTATCGTTAGCATTAAATATAAATCTTCGGGCGGGCTTGAAGTAGATGCTGAGCTTCAACAAAAGCGCAAGACAATTTGTATTACGCTAAAAGATGATATAAGATTTATGGAAGCTTCCTTTTCTTCAGTAAGCAGTATACGAATGTGCGTAGCATGTAGGTAAATATAGCTAAAACATTTTTATACATTGCACCATTTTACAAATAACGTCTTAATACAGTAATTAAAATGATATTTAAAGGACGTCAATCATGGACCATCCCTGAACATCTATCATATGTATACTGATGTTCACTCCTCAGTAAAGAAATTAACACTAACACAATTCGAGAAATAAAAGTACCAGTCCCATGGGCGTCAGCCAAATGGGACTTAATATATAATAAAAAAATATACTGATGTTCATGACATGACATTAAAATGTTTTTAAAAAAATTCAAAATTTAAATGGGGGTACTTGCAACTGTGATATTTTAAGTACGTTATTCATAGACGATCCCTAAATATCTCTCACCTGTGCATTTATTATTAGGACGTGCTGTTGAAATATTTTGAAAACAAATTTAAAGGTAAAGAAGGAACTTAAAACTATGATATTTGAAGGACGTCATTTAAAACGATCCCTGAATATATATTTTATATACTGAATATCTATAACATTCAACTTTAAAATTTGAAGGACGTCATTTTGGACGATCCCTGAATATGTTTAACCTATATACGGAATATCTTTAACATTAAACTTCGATAAATTGTGAGACGTCAGTATAGACGATCCCTGAATACGTATAACGTATATTCTGAATATGTATGAGTTTAAACTTTGATATTTGTAGGATGTAATTATGTACGATCCCTGAATAAGTATACCTATATACTGATTATCTATAACATTAAACTTCGATATTTGATGGACGTTATTATTGATGATCCCTGAATATCTATAACCTATACACTGAATATATATACCCTTTTCCCAGCGTGTCTGACGTAGCAGACGACAGACCATTTGAAACTGTAGCTGAGATTAATGGGGTCTGTACTATAAGATATACTTGTTTTCGCCGTGAAGAACTTCACAATTACGTGGTATGTACATGCATTTTCTATTTGTTTACACTTACCTATCTGTTTTTGAAAAGTTTACTCTATTGAGTTTGGACATGGGTCCAGTTAACTGGTAATTGTAAAGAAATAGGCCGTCCGACCAAAGTAAAAAAAACAATACAGACCTGCCCGGTCACATTTGTAATAACATAGAAGTTACGAGGACAATCGCTTTATTGGTTTGACCAGTAGCGTGGGACCATCAGACAGACAGACAGACAGACGGACGGACGGACGGACTTAATCATTTTATTTTATAAGATGCAGCTGAAGCTCAGCATCTCAAAAGGGTTAACAAAAATAACCCCGATTACACAAACGCACACTACTTCTACCTCATTTCTAACTTTAAAAATTAAGACTAACTAAGAAGGGAATAGAATTCAAAACATTCGCTCCCACAGGTTCTTTCCAGATCTTCAAGACAGCATCGGCCATCTAACAGAAAAGGAACGAGACCCATGAGAGAAGATAAGATAAAAATAATACTATATGCGATCCTACGATCTGATGCCGATTGACTAAGAGATGGATCAAGAAATGACGCTGCCCCGCAGCCACAGATGCATCTTGAGGAAAAGAAGCGAGGAGGAAGGAGAGCTCAGCGTGCTTAGGCAGTTCGGGACGAATCTTCAAGGAGAACCCAACTCCACGATCGACTCCTCGAGAAGAGAGGAATTTAGATTCATCTTCATTCATTTTCTTTTCCTAAAATTATATTCAGTTTTTGAAATGAAAAATACTTATCGGAAGGGAAGGGAAAATATGGAAACTCCAAAAGGTATAAGACGTTTAAAAGGGAATTGCTCCAAGAACGTCTGTTGGTGTAATTGTGAAATTGAAGAAAACAGAAAAAGTTATTGTAGTGAAAATTTATACATATTATTTTTCCTGTGCCTCGTGGTTTTCATATTCGCCGCTCGCCTCTGTAAGTTTGCGTTAAGTTTACTATAATTATCATTTAAGGTCAATAGACCATAAGATAAAAATGTAAAAATCAAAACAAAAATTAATATTTGTGAATTACCTTTATCACCATTATACCTAGATTCGGAAACTATAGGCACTGCCTTAGCAGTGCGCGTAAGAAATCACTGTAAAATTTCCAGTGTAATCATTGATGTGTAGACGAAAACTAAAAAATAAAAACAAAATTAAT
The DNA here is from genome assembly GCA_949802685.1 of Dicyrtomina minuta. Classification (NCBI taxonomy): domain Eukaryota; kingdom Metazoa; phylum Arthropoda; class Collembola; order Symphypleona; family Dicyrtomidae; genus Dicyrtomina; species Dicyrtomina minuta. The sequence continues at coordinate 482,750 of CATKUY010000379.1, forward strand.
TATTATAAAGTTTTTGAATCGAAAATTTTTTAGCTCCCGGCCTTCTAGGTTAGCTAGGTACATGACTGAGAAGAACACGCTACGCATCATTGACATTTTTCTTGCATTTGTAAAGGTATACAACAACACATTTCACGCAACAATCAAAATGGCGCTAAATAATGTGAATCGTTCAAACGAAAATGAGGTCTGAAGAACCATGTATTCAGATTTAATTGACAGTACCCAGAAGCAGACACCCAAGTACAAGCCAAAACTGAACAAAAAGCCCTCAGCCTAACCCCAGACGATATACATATGATCCTTGTAAATAAATTAAAATCAAATAGTGTCATCATTGAAATCCCTTCTTCTCTTTCAATGCTTTTTAAGCACAGCAGATCAAGATTTATGACCGGCAACAATTTACCGTACGAAAATACACGTCAAGCAGACTTTGACATTATTTTAATTGGCGCAAACTTTAATTTTGGAGCTGAAACAATATTAAACATGAAAAACGTTATACAGTTATACCAAGGCTTTAAAACTACTCTTATTTTCAGAAAAGAAATTTTAACAAGAGAAAAAAATTTTTGCAAATGTTTTGAGCGATATTATTTAGAGATGAGTAATCCAGCAAATAATGACACAAAGTTAAAAATTGAATTTCCTTCAGAAATAAGTAATACAAAGTGCAAGCTAACATTTAAATGTACTGACAACGAGTATGTTGTGTTACCTGAACCTATAGCACTGTGTTTGGGGTTGCAGCAACACGCCAAGTTTTATAATGGCGACTACAAATCCAAATTCAATTTTGACGAAGAAAAATACAAGGAAATTGTAGATTACGAGTACATGAACATACGCGTGTACAAGATTTATGCAAATTTTATTCCAATAAAAAAACCTGAAGAATTAGACTTGGATCATGTCTTACATAAAATAAATCGTATACTTTCTAAAACATTATGGAGTGATACAACCATACAGTTTAAACACGCCGATGGGTACCTTATCGTGCCTAACCTTGAAGAAAATATTACTGTGCAACTTCCACCGCTTGTTAATAGGTTCTTTGGAATAGATGACAACTTTGTGTTTAAATCAAGTGTTGTTGCCCAATTAAAACCTGAATTATTTAAACAAAAAAAACAGCAAAAGGAAAACAAAGAATTTGAAGAAGATGTAGAGCCTGAACATACAGAACCAGCTAAAAGTCTACTCGTGTTGTGCAATTTAATTGAGAACCAGCTTTACGCTACACATACACTGCCATTACTGCGGTCAGTGGACATATCACACAAGTACAACGAAAATACAGTGCAAAACTTTTTACCAATACTGTATCTACCATTAAAACCACAAGAACAGCAAGTTATACGAATAACACTTGTGAACAAATATCGTTACGTTGTCACGCTTGCTGAAAATTCACAGATTATTGTTGAATTACAATTTAGGCCTCGTAAAGTATAACAATGTTAACATTCAACTAGTAAGCATACTAAACTTAAAGTGTGCAAGCTCAAAAACTGAACCAAAAATCGATTTGCTAAAAAAGGGCCTCGTGTGTAAAAATCTGCCCATTAGTATTTCAACTTTTAAGTAACAACAACATCAAAAAACTGATCGCAAGCTATACACTTTTAACATTTATACAAAATGAATTATTTGCAAGGCATCGTGGGCTTTGCAATCTAACACGTATTGTGAAAATGCGGAAAATCGTGTGCAAAAATATTTATAAATCTGCAACCGGAGACGATTTAGAAGTAAATGACGAAGATTTGATTGAAGATAGCTTACTTGGCGAATACTGTACACTTGAACCTCTTAATAAAGAAGTCTTAAAAGGCAGCCAAATGGGAGCTGAAGAAGAAATAGGTATTAGTCTGGCTAGCACGGCCTACACTATTACTACACTACTACATCTAGTGGTTTAGGATCAGACAAAAACAAATATCTAGTTCCAATGAAATCAAGAAGGCCATCTAAAATGCGACAAAGTACACACAAGTGTTGCATCACACATTGTGGTTCAACTTGCATTAGAAAAGTTAAACAACCAGCTGTAAAACGCAGAACGCCAGACAATCAAACTGGAGGAAGGTTTGCGGTACGCAAACAAACACAGACTGGAGGCTCAAAGCGCAAGGTTGTGCGCAGGCGTTCTCAGATCAGGAGTCGCTTAAAAAGAAACCCAATTTCTCACAACAGAAAACAGAAATCAGGCAGAACATCCGCCCAGTCGGGGGCTGGTAGAAGACCCAAGGCATACAGACGTAAATAACATTTAAAGACTTGTATGTTACTCAACTCATCATTCACCATCTAGCCGACGACGAAGCAATACCACTGTAAATTCACCAGCTCTGAAAACAAAATATCATCATGGATACACAAGGGTTTTACGACGAACCTACTGTTTACTAGGGATCCAAGAAATGCATTCAAAGCAATCTTGTCCTGGATAAACTGCCACCTACTAACGTCAGTGTTGCAGACGCCACAGAATACAATCCATACTACCCTATATTTAGCCTTAGAAGTTTGAAGTTTAAAGTTTGCTTTATTAAAGTGTCAAATTTCATACAGTACATAGTATTGATTTAAAATGATGGACACTATTAAAGCTTTATATAACTAAAGACAATTAAATTATAATAAATAAAATACAATAAATATACGAATCACATGAATTACGATTAACCAAATACAATAGTTGTCATAACCAACAGAGGACATTGTAAATAATCATCAAGAATTAAGGCGGAATGTATCGATTACGAATAATATAATCATTAAGTCTGGTGCTAAAGTCATCACACAATACACCATCATCACATTTCACATAATCTGGTAAACTATTCCAATACTTAATGGATCGGTACACAAAAGAATTTTCAAAAGCCTTAGATTTACAATTACCAGGGTGCTCAAGCAGATACATATCACTTGAACGAGTCGCCCTAGCAGACTCCTTCCTTACATACCAATTAGAGAAATTTGAAATATTAGTCCCATATTTTAATAAATTAAATACAAATAGCATAGAATAATACATCACTCTTTCAGACACAGATAAAATATTAGCACTCTCCAGCAGAATATCCTGCTTTACAGTATTACTTTTACCCAAAAAAGAAGATATCGTACGATTAATTTTGTTTTGTAACGACTGCAGATCCTTTTGGCTCTGCACCGCATAAACATGAGGGCAGTAGTCGACAATGGAAAGAACATAAGCATTAAGCATAATAATAAAAATTTTAAAATCAAGATAGCGTTTCAAATTACTTAGCATGCCTATAGCTGAAGACACCCTGTTCTTGACATACGTAAAATGTTGACTAAATGTTAGGTTACAGTCTATAATAATGCCTAAGTACCTGAAAGTTTGTACACGCTCTATTTCATTCCCATTACAAGTTAAGATTATATTATCGGGTACCTTATGGTCACGAGACTTGTGCAAGACCATAAATTTTGTCTTATCTACATTTATTGTTAAGCCATTCGCACTAAACCGGGCGTCAACTTTATCTATACACAGCTGCATATGGTCAACCATAGTACTAAATACAGGTGCATAGTAGTATAATACCATATCATCTGCGTACAGTATAAAGTTAACTCCTTTTAAGACAGCTTCTCCTACCTTGTCAATATATATAATAAAAAGCAATGGCCCCAATATCGAACCCTGGGGTACACCCATTTGCAAATCGTAAGAGTCAGACAAAAAAGTCCCAATTTGAATTTTAAAACTACGATGTCTAAAATAGTCTATTATCAGTTTTAGCATATGACTACGAATACCAAAGTCATCCCTTAGTTTTACAATTAACTTGTCGTGAGGTATCGAGTCGAAAGCTTTTTGCAGATCGATGAAAACAGCTATGACTCGACCACACTTACCATCAATAAAGTTAAAAACATCCTGTGTAAATTTTAGATTAGCTGTCAGACAAGACCGTAGCTTTCTGAAACCGTGCTGTTCATCGCATAAATTAATACTGTTCATAATCCGTATGTACATCATTTGTTCAAAAAGCTTATCTAATAAAGGAAGAGAAGAAATTGGTCGATAGGAGGAAGCTGTAAAGCGAGAGCCTTTACCTTTGTACAATGGCATAACAACTGCGCATTTAAATTTATTAGGGTAGGAACATAGAACAAGAAACTGCGTAAAAAGCAGTGCAAGAGGAAATGCTAATTCACTCATACAGTTATTCAAAATACGATAGGACAGTTCCTCTGGATTTGACGTTCCCTTGCGCTTTATTAACTTGAAACTATTTCTCACCTCCTCCTCCGTGAATGGTATAACATTGTCATCAGTAACATTTGTACTATTATAAAGTTCATTTAAATCAGCATTCGAACCTTCTAGAACAAAAGCATTAGCAAAAATTAGCTTAGAGACAACGAGAACCCATTAATAATTGATATCTTAAGATTCCCAGGCAAGTATTACGAATTATCTGATTCCTATTTGGAAATTACTTGTCGAGTCATGCTGAGCGATGGAAAGCCGATTGCAGCAACTGATGTCGTGGCTCCGTGTTCAATGTTATTCTATGGACTATTTAATAACATGGAAGTTTTCCTGAATGGTCAGCTCATAAGTGACAACTCAAATTACTACGCCATCACCTCTTATTCAAAGAAAGAACTTTCATCTAACTCTATCGAAAAAAAGAACAAAATGCTGAATCAGCTATACATTCCCAACGCAACTCCGGATACGTTTACTAAACTGGACGATCGATTTTTGGCACGGTACAATATTGCAAAAGAATCTAAACCATTTACAATGGTGGGAAGACCTGAAGCACCGTTTTTTGAACCAACTCGCATGCTACTGGGGGAATCAGACATACAAATCATCATGCGCAGATCTCCGCCTGCGTTTTGCATTGACGCTGAAACTAAAACAAGGGCAGGGTACTCAGGCTGCCCGTTTCGTGTGGACATTGTAAATGCTGTTCTGTACTTGACGAGACAGACTGTATCACCAGTTGCAATTGAAAAGCATAGACTAAACGTTAGCAGCGGTACACTTAAGTACCCATGTCTTGAACCAGAAGTCAAAACGTTTGTTACACCATCAGGTGTAAGCTCGCACTCATTGAATAACTGTATCAACGGACGGTTGCCGCAGTGTATAGTGTTTGGACTAGTAGATTCTGAAGCCTACCTTGGAAAGCTGACTAAAGGTTTTTGCAACTTTCAACATTTCAATCTGAGCGAAATATCGGTTTCAATGAATAAAGAATCTGTACAGTACAAGACACTTCCGTTGAGTTTCAAGGATGCCGCCGGCGCTGGAGAAGATAACTTTTTGCTTGCTCTCAACACTAAAGAAAACAGCCGCCAATCCAAGCCTTGGGAATGGTATAAATCGTGACAAATTTACTAAAGGAAGAGTCCTGTTTGCATTTGAGCTAGTTCCCACGCTAGCAAACGCTTTGAGTGTAAACAAGTCGGGTCAAGTTCAAATAAAATTGAAATTTAGAACCGCCTTATCAACATCGGTTACAGCTATTCTGTTAAGCCAGTACCAGAACGTCATTGAAATTGACCAGAACAAACAAGTCTTGATGAACCGTTAAAATGTAAAGTATCATACGCGTTTCTGTACAACTTATAATCTTGTTTGCAATGTAATATAAAACAGGATGTGTTAATAAAAAATGTGTCTGTTGCTTTACAGATCATGGACAAACAACAGCGGCCTGACAATAAACACTGAACAGCTACAGCAATGTCTCGGAGTTTTACTCGGAGGGACTCAAACTAAATACTACGTAATTGCGGCAGATCAAATGCGGTCGGCAATGTTAGACGCAGAAAAAAAGGACCCAGAAAATACTTATCCTATTGCTGTTATTCAAAACACTGGCAAGATGGGTAGTCCAGGCCGACACTGGATAGCTTACTGGGTGACTTCAAGAAACAGCTTTGAATATTTTGACTCGTATGGAAATCCAATTCAACGATAAAGTAATCTGCAATGGCCTGGAAAACAAGTTACAGCAGAAATCTGTACTGCGCTACAAAGCGGGAGATCCACAGTTTGTGGAATGTATTGTATACACTATCTTTATTCTAGGTCTTTAGGAATTAGTTAAAAGGATTTCTTAAACATATTTACTAGTTTTGTATTACTTAATGATAGAAAAGTTAGAAAGTTTATAAATATGATATTTTCAGTTCTACAAAGTTGAAATTGTGTACATATTTGGTTACAATCTAATACTTTTAAAATCTCTTGTCCAGAATTTTGTCGTAGTTTACTAGTATACTATTAGTTGTTATCGTATAAATGAAAAGTATTGTAATATGTAGTGTTAACTAAAATGTAGTATAAGAAGTGTTGTAAGTTAAAATATATTTCAGAACCATTTTACATGTGACAATGTCAACATCAGACACTGTCGATTTTAGACTTATTCATCCTTTTACGGCTATAGTATGTGGCCCAAGTTTATCAGGAAAAAGTACACTCTGTCTAGAAATTGTTAAACATCGTAAGCAGATAATTAGTGAAAAAATAAATAAAGTATTATATGTTAGTGTACATACAAAGCAAGAAAAATTCTCTGTCATTGACTTTGCATCAGATGAAGATATATTATTTACTTCAGATTTAAATAATATTGAACAGTTATTAGAAGAAGAAAACACCCCGTGCTGAGTGATATTGGACGATCATTTAAACTTTATAGAATCAAATCCTAAAAAAAGACTACTAGTTTAAAAAATATTTACTAAACTGTCACATCATTAAAACTTTAGCGTTATACTTGTTCTACAAAACGCATTTTCTAAAGAACTAAGAACCACAAGTTTGAATACCAAGTACTTGATACTTTTTGACGTGCCAAGAGACAGAAGCATTATTCAACAAATATCCAAACAGGTTTGCCCTGGAAAACCCAAATATCTTCAAGAAGCATACGAAAAAGCCTGTTGTTCACGCCAACATAACTACCTTATGCTAGATCTTTATCCCAAGTGTCCTAATCCTACAATGTTTGTGCATAATAACGTATTTCCTTGTAATGAAACCGACGTTTATATTTAGAAATAGCGTTGATAATGGCAGGCATAAATTGTTTACCCTGTCGATTTGAACAAAACTACAAATTTTTGTCAAATCTAACGTTTTTTAAAGCACAAGAATACAAAAACTTGATAACTACTGCTACATCAGAACAATTGTACGCATTAACTGAGACTGCATTTATTTTAAATAAATTCTGCAAGCATCCAGTAAAAGGATTTAAAACACAAATAAAAACTTTAATTAAAAGACTAAGTGGTACTAGTTTGGAGCGACTTAGAAAAGTGTTGATAAAATACCGTTCAATTGTGCAAAAAGTATTACAAACAGTGTTTTAAAAAGTGTTCAGAAGTGAAATCTGTCGTTTTGCTTTACTTTCAGATTTAATTTTCGACGATACCGCTATACTTGCACATGAAACCAAAGATGGCGACCATAATAAAAGCAATTGACCCTAAGCTATATGCTGAACTTATGAAACTGCGTACAGAAATGCTATTGAATAAAGCAGCAAGTAAATCAGAAAACCACATATCTGCATCTAATAGTCAGCATACTTCATTAGATTACAAACAACATGGAGTTTCTGATGACCAATTAAAAGCGCAAATACCTGAGATGTATACTTCTGGCATTGCAAGATCAAAACAACTGCCAAAACAAGACTGCATTCAATACGAAGAGATACTTTCAATGCCTGTTCGACGTAAACAAATAAAACATAATCGTTAAAAGCAAAATCGTATATCTAGGATCAAATTGTACAAAACGCTCAAAAAAACTATTTAAGCTGTTGCATTTAGTTACTTTTAATCAGTTGACATTTACATGTCATAGAGTGCAACACTTAAGAATCACAAGGGCATATACACGAACTTTAATTGGACTGCTACTTGTTCTTCCATCACTTGCATTTACATGCAACACTGTAGCAGCAGCTGACGTATCATCAACTTTGAACCAGGCGTATAACGAAAAATACAAACATCAAGCAGACTCTCTCGACAACACTAAAGGCAACATAAATACCTCTAGCAGAATGCCACCGCTGTTTAATACAACACAGCTGCCATCTTCATCCACAGCTTCTTTTCATAAGTTTATACTACAAGCAATGAAATATATGCTTGAAAACTTAAATGCGCAGAATGGAATAATAATTGATGTCGTGAAGAAGGTTAACCACAGCAAGGCTACACCTTTAGTTTACAATACATTTGACTATATAAGTGAGTGAATAATACGAATTTCACTTGCACGTAAGTATACTTTAAGACATTTACAATAATAATAAATATATACCATAGCTCAACCTGTATCTAATATTTAATACACTTGTGCTTGTAAGATGTAGTTACATGACAGTATATTTTTAATACATATTCATGAAATTGTTTTGTTTGTTTGTATGTGCGCATGCGTAGCCATTTACGTATCATTTCTTCTAATTTTGCTCCTGTTTGTATTCAAACTTATGAAATTGCTTCAAGGGGCTACATCGTTTCAACATTCAAAAGACGCTGGGGACCAACCAATAGAGGAGTTTAATTCAATTTACGATTCAGTTATGAATACTCGTCACATTACCCCGAGATATTCGTCGCGGTTTGTCAACGCACAGTAGTACTACAAACAACCAAACTACCCTGCACCAAAAAGGCAAGGTACAACTATGTACGTACAACATTTTTTGCACACTTTGCAAATACTTTAATTTATATTTTGTTTTGCTAATTTATAGTTTGCTAAATTCTTTTATTGCAAATGTTGAATTCAGTTAGTCTAATATATTACTTTGTTCCTGTTGTTTTCAGAAACTCGTGTGCTCAATGCCGTGCTGCCTGTTGGAATCCCGTTACCATGTTGCGTACAAGTCTCACGTTGAACATGCTCATCAATGCGAAGACTGCAATTATTTTTGCTCAAACAAATAGTACCACCAATGCTTGCATGTTGGAGAAAGACTTGGGCATGTAGACAACCTAAATCAAGACCTTGTTGGCGGTGGGACAAGCCGGTCTGGAGCATCATACGGGCCTAGCACCAGCATTGAAATTCAACCTGCCAATAAACGATTGCGTTGGTCCCCACAAATTGATCTAGATGTATTTCAAGAATTAACGCGGTCTTATAAAGGAATGATTTTGACTTACATACACAGACCAACTGAGTCTTTTCAAAGTGTAGAATCGCTTATAACTGAACTATACCAGCTACTGGTTAAACTTTTAACCCAAAAACTATCTGTGCATGGTAGTATTGAAGCTCAGCTCATACTTGTAGCAACGTTAGAACTAGAAACCCTTGTAGAAACTAAAAACACTTTAAAAGAACGCAAATATGTATTCAATGCTTATAATCGCGATATTCTCACCCCTGAAGAAATTGAAAACTACATATTTAAAGTGAAATTTTAAGTAACTTAACGAATTCAACAAGCATGGAAGCGGATGGACTTTACGCCAAATTGAATCTGTTCAAGTTAAAGTGGGTGTACTAAATTTATTTGCAAATGCTGAAGCAAGAGGGTACATTAAATTTCCATCGCTTAGGCCAAGAAAAACAGAATACTTAAACATTAAAAACAAATGCAATGATTGCTTTAAATTCTGTGTAGCTGCACACCGGTTCAGACATGAAATTATTGAAACAAACAGATACTAATATTAAATTTATGACAAACAAAACAAAATTAGGGGTGCCAGCGATGAAAAACAAAGTTTGTAGTGCCCTGAACAATACAAGCAGTACTTTGCACACTTTGATTTTGCAGATATACATTGCTCTCTGCGAATCGATGAAGATCTGGAAAGGTTTGAAACAACGAATAATCTTGGAATCAATATCTGAAGTCATCGCGGCGATCAAATCATCCCAGTACGAAGATGCAATAACAAGAAAATTACTGAAAAGTGTAATTTATTCTTGATTTACAAAGAAACAAAAAACAAAGAAGACAATGCGTACCACTTGGTCCTTATTACAGATTTAGATAAATTCATGTGTAACGGACGTATCCACAAAGTGTTTTACTGCCAGTCTTGCTTTAGAAGCTTTCACACTGAACTGAATTTGGCTAATCACAGTGACACGTGTCAATCTCTAGATTTAAAAAACAATGTTTTTTCTGAAATAAACAAAAGCATCAAGTTCTCAAAACCATGGCAAACATTGCCCTACCCATTTATAAATGTATACAAGTTTTCAACATTTGTAAATCCTATAAACGATTTAAAGTCTACAAATGGTAATACAAAATTTGTAAATAAGATTTTGCCAGCAGCATATTCGTTTGTAATTATAAGTCAAATGCAAGACCGAGATGAAATTGTGTCGTTTGAATATTACGATGGACCAGACATCATGACAAATTTCTTTAAACGTATATTCTTTTGGGCTGAAGTGTTATTGTCCCATATAAGAAATACAAACAATTTTGTTATACCATCGCAAGAAGTAAAGAAGAAATTTGATGAAGCCACACATTGTCATATATGCAAACGTGTATTTGACAATACGAAGAACCTTACAAAAACTTTTCATCATAACCACCACCATGGACACTTTAAGTTTGCAGCATGCAGCAGTTGTAATTTAAAAATGAAATACAAACATGAAATTCCAATTATCTTACAATGCGGAAGCTCCTTTGACTACCACTTATTAGTCAGTGCAATTTAAATCAAAAACTTTAAAGCTAAAGATTTTCAAGTAATTGCAAAATCATCTACCAAATTTATATCTATAACAATCACAGCAAAGGTTACTTGGCTTCCAAACTTACATCTCCAATACCCTTCAACTGACAGCACTAAAGATGAATATAATGGAAAAGCCCTACACTCGAAAGTTAATGTTAGATTCATGGATGCAGGGGTGTTCTTTGACTCTAATTTATTTGAACTAGTTGAGTCCTTAAATGCCAACAACACAGAAGATTTAAAACTAGTTTCACAATGTATCAAATACGTTGTACCAACACGATATGCAAACAACAAGTTACAGAATCCAAGAAAGCAAACAGATGAATATTTAAAGTACTTGCAAAAACCGCTTTACTTTCCTTTGAAATCCCTTATTGATGCTTCTGTACTGTCACATTCCCTGCCTGCAAGAGAAAATTTTCAAAAATCAATAATTGACGACGAGCCAATTGCAGATGATGACTGGAAGCTTGTACAAGATGTGTGTACTTAATTCAACCTAACAACATTACGCAGGTACACTTGATTTAAGTGTATGCTTAATACAATTTTACTTGCTGAATTATGGCAAAATTATAGAAAACTTGGACTCAAGAATTACGAATTGGATCCTACGTACTCAATGACCTTGCCAAGTTGCTCCTGGGATTGTTTTTTGAAATTTACTGATGCTAAAATCGATTACATCAGAGATAAACGCATATTAAACATTGCAACTAATGGAATTCGTGGCGGTCAGTGCATCTTTACACAAAAACACGTGGTTGCATATCACGAACGATGTCCAGAAGAGTTTAATCCAACTTAACCTCGCAAGCAATTACTCTCACTAGATATCAACAGCCTCTATGCACACAGCATGAAAAATCTTATGCCAGTATCAGATTACGAATAAATGGAAGCTGAAGACTTGGAAAAGATAAATTGGGCTGATCCTAATCTTGGAAACGAGAAAGGAAGTTACGGCTACCTTTTAGTTGTGGATTTGGAATATCCTAAACACTTGCATGACCGAGATGCAAACCTTCTCCTTGCAATGGAACAGCGAACCATAAAGTTGCAAGATGTCAAGGCTCAAACAAATTCAAACAAACATGCAATGTCTTGCATTGACCAATATATTTCACGCCCACGATTGATGTTAACACTGCACAATAAATACAATTATACAACTCACTTCAAAGCTTTGCAGTACTACTTGTCAAAAGGAGTAGTAATTTTAAAAGTACATTGCGAGGTACGGTTTAAACAACAAAGTTATTTCAAGAAATATATTAAAGCAAATTTAGCAAAACGCAAAAAATATTGCCAAAACACCTTTAAAAAACAAATCACTAAAGAAAAACTCTAATGTAATTTATAGCAAAACATTGACTCAAATTCTTGAATTTGTAAAAGCACATTTTTGCACAAGTGCAGCTAAAGCAAAAAAATCTCCGGCTAATCCCAGATGCAAAGAGTTTGATGGATTGTCTGAAAATCTCAGTGTGTTCATTCAAGAATTAAAAACATACCGTGTTACTAATTAACTATTGACTGGAGTTGCAATTTTAGAGTTTTCAAAAGTTTATTTCTATGAACAATGGGACCGTTTGTGTGAAACGTTCCACAACAAAGCTTACTTGGATTATTCTGATACAGATGGATATGAGATGCATTCTATCGACAAATTCAATACGTTCTAGGACGACATCTTTAATGCTAAAGAACATTTTGATTTAAGTAAAATCCCTCGTGACTATAAGTTCTTTAAAACATATGAAAATCAGTACCCAAATCTGCAATCCCTGAATAAGGATAAGAGCGGAAAAATCAGAATCCAAAGTTTAGATTTAAAAAAAATTATTATTTTTAAATTAAAAATGTACAGCACATTGTTTCTTAACGACACTGAACAGCAGAAGTGTGAAGGGATTACTGCAGTCGCTATGCGTCGTGTTAGCACAATAAGTACAGACAAATGTTAGAAACTAACAAACCAATAACAATAGGTGTAAATTCAATTAGATCTAGAGACCACAAGCTGTACACAATAAATTATAGCAGATAAGCTTTTAATGCTTTCGATTTGTCTCGTATATTTCCAGATCCAAATAATTGTACTTATAGTTTACCTTTAGATCATAAGGATTTAGATGAGAAGTTAATTTTGTTTAGTAATGTAAACTTGTAAATTAGTTTAACATTTGATAATGTCAGTTGTAATTAATGTTAGTATAGTACTTACTTTTTTTAGAATTATTTATTTTATTATTTAGAATAACCAAACTTTATTGATTAAATGATTTAAATAACTAGTGCGTAAAAAAGTTTTAACTATAGTCGTAAGAAGTGTCAGCTTTACTCTTAATATTTAAAGTTAGTTTTACTTTGCACGTTAATTAAGTTTAGAAGTAGAGCACACATGCAACAAAATTAGTTAATTGTAATATTTTGGTTTAATTTGTCAGTTGTGTATGCGTGTAAATATTATATTTGCAGTTGCAGTGTGTGCACAAGTTTTAAGAACAGTAGTAATGCATTTAGTTTAATTATTAGTTAACATTGTGAAATTGTAACTGTATTTAAAAAATTTTGGAAAATATAATAAAATCTTGTAAATAACAATGTGTATTACCACCGATGGCGACCTTATTCAAGCTACTGGGTCCAACCTGCAGCTAAATAGCATGCAGTGTGCAAAGCGTGGAGACAAAGCCTTTACTACAACGACGAGAAAGCTTATTAGCAAAAAAACTGAGAAGTTGGCCTTATTACATGAAATCGCACATAACCACTTTCCAATTCTTGCAGCCTGCGCCACCACTCAAGCCTCACACCTTTACTTATAAACGCAAAGAGTTTGTATGATTGTGTAGGACATTATCCAATGCAAAGCTTTAGCATAGCTAAAGTTTTCACATGGCATTAGAAGCGATATAAACTGTCGAAAAGTTTCTCATCGCTTCCCATCATACTTACAGTCCCATCAGCATCATACGCTCCTAATCTCTTCCCATGCAGTAGCCCACATCTTTCCCCACATCCCCCTGTCCCCACGGGGTACTGCCCCTCACCCCTACCAACAATCCCCTTCCCAAAATACTCATCTCCAACTATCCTCCTCTACTGGTGTATGGAACGTGCGGCTCATGTACCTAGGGACCATACATGTATTAGGTCTTCAAAAATCCAAAATTTTGAACCTTACCCAACTACTCTTTTCTTACGTAAGCTTCTCGGTGTAAGCCGATACGAAAATATAGGCACATTAAACACCGTCCTGCTTTCTTTTTTCTAAGACCTAATAGATGTATGCTCCCCTACCTACTCAGGTTCAGTGGCAAGTACTAAGTATTGAAATGCATGTAAAGTCATGCCAGACACCTGTTTTTATGCCTTCATTTTAATGCTAAAAAGTTGGTTTATTAAATCGTAAATTGAGAAAAACTGTTGAATTTGTTTCATTCCAAAAAGGTGAGGTTCTATTCCATCGCGTTTTGCATCATTTGAAATTTATTTTAAAAAATAAGGTTGAAAACTGTGACCTGTGGAGCACGACAAAAAACCACACATCGACAGACAGACAGACGGACGGACAGAGCCATTCCTATAGATGCTCAAGCATAGCATCTAAAAAACGGGAAGAAATAATGGGATGTATTGGGTGATAATGACTAACAGTGTGTACAGTCAGCTATGCAGTACTACAATATTATAATTTGAATTTAAGTAGGTAAGTAGGTCCTGTGATTTGTTTTGTTGTATGCTAATGGTAAAAATATAAGTAAAATTAACCAGAAGAAATGCACATAAAGTGATTTAATTAAAGTATTTACATATTTTAATTTTATTTTTTTAATTTCCTTACTAAACCAACACAAATTACATTGATATTTAATAAATTGTTCTCAGTATTCTGATTAATTCCTTAAATGAATATTTACACAACGCAAATACAATATTTACACATATGTACATCATACACTACAGATAATTTACAATTAGTTTTTAATTTTTTTAATTTGAATTTTAAGTATACTATTAGGCTAACTAGCTAACACATACTTTAATTTTGTTTGTTAACTAAAACTTTAATTCACGAAGTTTGTTTGTACAATATTACCATATTTACAAGTTTTTGTTTACCGTATTGTTGTAAAACTATTTATGTATTAAGTAAATCAACATGATCAAAAGGTAAACTATGATTACAATTAGTTGGATCTGAAAACAATTAGGATAAATCTAAATAGTGCATTTAAATCTATTAAAATTTACAATGTACAAGTTATGATCCACAGTTCTTACACAATTTACATTTATTTCACAAAGTTTGTTGGTTTCCAACATTTGTTTATACTTGTTGTGTTTACACTGCCTTATTGCAATTGCTAAAATTCCTGTAAACTTTTGTTGTTAAGTGTCGTTTAAGAACAATAAACTATACATTTTGGGTTTTAAAATAATTAATTTTTTTAGGTTTAAGCTTAGTATTTCTAATTTTCTACTTTAGTCTTTATTTAGACTTTGCAAACCTGGGCACTGATTTTCATAAATCTAGAAGAACTTGTGGTCGCAAGGAATGTTACTAAAATTAAACTCCACGTTTGTTTGGGAGATATCGTCCCAGAACGTATTTAGCTCATCAATTGTTTGCATTTCGTATCCGTCTGTATCAAAGTAATCCAGATGTGGCTTTCCACAAAATATCTCACAAAGACGATTCCATTTTTTATAATAAAATACTTTTACAAAGTCTCAAATTATTAACATTATTGTACGGTATAGCCTTTTATTCCTATTGGGATACATCAGCACCGTGTATTAATGTACGGATGTATATGATTCTTAAGCACACCATATAGGATATACTTATCGAATCTACAACCAACAACAAAGTGTGTATGTAATCTATAGATAAAGTATTTTTAACCGACGTACTCCTAGTTGCAATATATTAAACTGCATTCCTGCACGTATAGTATTTTTATTTGCAGCGGAGTTGGTGATCTAACTTATCCTAAAGCCTGAAATTGCCATTTCCCGACTAGAATGCATCAAGACCATCGTCCACCTTTCCTCCTCTACATTATGTGAGAAGGTGAAACAAGAGAGATCACTTGTAGGTAAATCTATCTAACAGTCTTGAAGGAAGGAAGATGTGTTTGCTAAAGCACGTGGCAAGGCCGCAAGAATTTCGACATTAAATGCACACTACCTCCGTCTCGTGCCATGAAGACAACAGTTAAGCACATGTACATACCTGACCACTTACACAACTCCTAATGCCAAACTGATCCACTCTGACTTCACCCAAGTCCTATCTCTACTTGACCCACGATCCAAATGTAGGAAGGACTCCCTGACTTAGCAGTTCAGTAGTTAGACCACTGACCCGCCAAGCCGGGTTGCAAAGTCTAAAATTGCTACTTTAGTTAACGGCAAGTTAGCAACGCGATACGTTTTTAATTCTTTTGTAAATATGCTTAAATCTTCTGACCATTTTTCGAAGTCTTCGCATCAAGGTGAGGCCAATGATTTATCAGCTCTTGCCGCACTTGTACAAATACAAGCATTTACAAATTTCGAGATATTTGTAACTATTTTTTTGTAAATAACATTTTTTTTAAATTGTTTGTTCTCAAATTCTGTTTTGGCTTTTTTGCATTTTACCAAGTTAACGTCAATGTATGGTTTAAAACAGCGTTGTTGCTTGAATTTTACCTCACAATAAACTTTTAATAAAACTAATTTCTAAAAATAATATTACTGCAGAGCCTTGAAATGAACAGTGGACTTGCACTTGTTATAAAAAATTAACGTTAATCGGGAGCAAAACCTGTTTGCAACTGCCGCTGCAAACAAGCAGCTGTAGTTGATTGATTGATTGATTAATTAAAGACTTTATTGTGCCTAAAGGCCTAACACTCATCGCACAAAGTTAACAGATGAGATTAATTATTAATTTTTAATTTTACCAATAAATTAGTTTATGCTTATTTAATTAATTATGTTTAGTAATTTTAATAATTATATTATTATTATTTTAAAAGATTGTAATTTGTATTTAACTAATAATATTATTAGACATATAATTAAAATATATTCTTTGACAAGTTATGAGTACACAAATTTCATTTTAAAGGTGATTATCATTAATTTGTTTTAAAGGAATGATAAATGATTGTAGGAGAATTAGTATGTTGTCTAAGCTATTAGTGTAGTTGTTTCCTAAATCCATGGATGTTTTAAGAAGTTGTAGATTTTGATGTTGCTGCAGTATTATTCTGAAATATTATTTTCTATTTCGGTCTGACATTTTGCATTATTGTTGAATTTTGTGATGAACTTCCATTAAGACGCTTTTCTGATGTTCATTTTTCTCTGTATTGGATTTACTAGGATTGCTTAGGGAGTATTTTGGTAGAGGTTGAAGTAAGTTAAGATTTTATCTTGACTGTTTTTCCGTCCTCTCTTAACTTTTTGATTTTTACTAGCATTTCCTTTTTGACTTCCTCTTTGTCTTTAGTTGAATATTCATTAATTCCAGACCTTGATTGACATAATGTGTGTCTTTTGATTGCAATTTGTAAATCTGCGTTTTTAATGACAGATTGGATAATGATAGATGGTTTACTGTCTTTATTACTCAGTTTTTTTTGCTTATGAAGGTTTACTTATGACCTTCTTTTCCATAGTATGTTTTATATTATGAATGACTGTATTTTTTTTGAAAGATTGTCCTGTTTGTTTGTGCCATGTGGAATTAAGCAAGATTTGTTGGATCCTTTACTTGTATCCATGCCATGATGATGATTATATATCTTTTTTTCACGTCGATCACATTGGATGCCCTCTACCATTTTCTTTGCAATAATAGATTCCGATGAATTAGTTTTCTTTTTTTGAATGTTGACGTTTTCACCAACTGATCGTATTTCTTGCATAATATTTTAAATTTCTTTTTTTTGATCAGAATGGATTTTATTCACGGTCTCTATTTGGATTAACAGCAGTTGTTTTATTTTGTTAAATTCTTCTTTATCCATTGTTTTTAACTTGATTCGTTTAGTATTTGATATTTTTTAGTGGTTAAGAGTAACAAAACCTACAACTTGTCTGCTACTGGTTCCACTGCGTTAGATATTTGAATCTATGCAAAAAAAACTGATTGCGTGTACTTCTGATATAGAAGTGGAGGGGCGATTGCTTATTCCATGTTTTAATTGGTGTTCCTCTTAATTACGAGGCAGGAATTAAGAAATATCACGATTTCGTATTTCACCTCAAATTTTAAACTTTAGTAGTTGTCACTAAAAACTTCCATCTGATGCTAATGAAGTATAACTTTTGGAATACTAAAGTGCTTGTCAGAGAGTTGTGACAATTTTTGTTTCCGCGGAATTTGTGATTGAATATTTATTGTTTTCTAGCTTTAAAATGTACTTGTTGTCACTTTGAATGTTCGCGCCCTTCTTCCAAGCAGTTGTAGTTTCACTTTAAAACATTTAAAAATCAACGTTTTCAAGTTTTAATGTTTATACGGAAACTATGCAATCACACAAAACACCATATAAATCATAGTTAGTTTTAGAGGTCTTATTCTGCCTCGTATTTATTTTAATATACTTAACTTTTAACTGGCACAATAGTGCAAAATGGAAAAAAAAATACATACTTTAACAGCTCGTAGCCAAACAAATAGAATAATACTTTTAACTTAAAATCACGAGAGATGTTTCCTAATTTTGTCGTACGAAATATTAATCAACAATTATATTTAACCTTATAGGTTATGACTGAGCCAGACAGATTGAGACTTCCTTCGTAAGGGTATTTATTGAGTGATCGTATCTTCCCTAATTCTTTGCTCCGTAAGCGTCATTAAACTTTCTATATTTTCTCGCTCCGTAAGCGGTATTTAAATTCCTTGTAGGAATGATCTAGAGTCACAAGTATGCTTTTCAGTAACGACTTGACCGTAGCGGCGTGAGATCTTATTTTCCGTAAAAAAATCGCGCGATTTTAAATTGCACGTGGCAAATTGCTCGTAGCCTTAGCTGGTTCCTCGTAGGTCTGAGCTGGTGAGTGGTCCGTGACTTACTAGCTGGCGATGGGGTGACAGGATAGAAGATCCTAGTCATCTCATATTATTTACTACTTACTTCCTTTAGTGCTTTTAAAGCACTGCATTTAACTGCAGATCTCTACGCTATAGGGATCTGCAATATAGTTATGGTCTTTAATTATGTCTGGCGTCATCTGTACCTACACGTACAGTATATGGCAGTACTTACTACTTACTGCTACTGCCCATCTAAACTACTGGAGCTGTTTCTTTGGGGTTGCTTCGTCCGTCGTTATCATAAGACACGCTCACAATTCCGTGCATCTATATACTTAATCCTTGCAGTACAGGCTAGCATAGGCCATTTACTCAACATTACAATTCTTGTGTATCAAACTCCTTCTACAGTTTTGAACTAATTACACTTTTTATAGTACCATTCGACGCACCTTGACGTTTTGTCGTCATTCTTTAGACAATATTTTACAAAATATTGCGTTTTGCAATTTTAATGGCCGATTTACATTTTTTGGTTGTAGCCAATCATGGCCTTTGCAATTCAAATTTTCAAAATTTTAGTGGTCCTGATTGGCTTACAGGAAGATGACAAATTATTTATTTCATATTCAAATTAATTCAAACTTAAAAGAATTTAAAATATAGTAGAAACATTTTTACCTAAAATAAAAAACTGAGATCAACGCAAAATTATTTTTAATAATTCATTAAAATTATTTTATTATTTAAAAATAATAATTTATTAATAATTATAATTTATCTTTGCCCACAAATATCATATTTGCAATTTTTTAATTTTATTCAGCAATGAATTTTACGTGTATAGTAACTATGCCCACACCACAACTAACGTGGCACTTACAGCCACAACCATAAATAATTACTTCTACAAAGTCAATATAATAATGCTAAGGTCCGTCCTACGGACGGTATGTACATGCAATTAAATTAACTTATAAAATATATAATATGAACCTAAAAAGTAACGGTGACCACATTACACCAACACGACTTTAACAGCCGCAAGTTGACCCAAGTCTTTATCATTAAGTCGAAAATTTGATTTACCTTGTCGTCCCAAAATTCCGCCAAATACGTAGCAGGGTTTCATTAATAAGTGACGGCCAACTTTAGTAAGTGATGGCCAAATTTAGTAAGTGATGGCTAACTTTAGTAGGTGATGGCCAAATTTAGTAAGTGATGGCCAACTTTAGTTAATAATGGCCAACTTTAGTGAGTGATGGCCAACTTTAGTTAGTGATGCCGAACTTTAGTAAGTGATGGCCAACTTAAGTAACTAATGACAATTTTTAGTACCTGATGGCCAACTTTAGTAAGTGATAGCCACCTTTAGTAAATGATAGCAAAGTTTATAAGGTGATGGCCAGTTACATTTAGTGTCATATAATAATACTATTGTGCACTTTTTTCGAAGTTCTGGGCACATTTTCAACTGCTAACTCACTAACTTCAGTAAGTAATGGCCAAATTCAGTAAGTGAAGGCCAAAGTTAGTTAGTGATGCCCAACTTTATTAGGTGATAGTTAACTTTAGTTAGTGATGCTCAACTTTAGTAAGTGATGGCCAACTTTAGTAAGTGATGGCCAACTTTAGTAAGTGATGGCCAACTTTAGTAAGTAATGGCCAAATTCAGTAAGTGATGGCCAACTTAAGTTAGTAATAGCCAATTTTAGTAAGTAATGGCCAACTTTAGTTAGTGATGCCCAACTTTAGTTAGTGATGGCCAATAAAACGAGTATGGTATTCTCCTCCCCATATATTAGTGAGGGTTGGAGGCCATACCTGAGTTTACCGCATCACTTCACCTTTATGCATCTATGAAACTCACTGAAAAATGGGGAATTAATTTTATTTTTATAATTTAAAAATTAATAAATATGAGGGTGTAAAAGATAGTAGGTGTCAGATGGTAGTATTTTAAATCGATTACGGGGGTGTTCCACCACTCGGGAGGAGGCCGGAGACCTATGAAGATGGGGGAGGGAGGCTCAACTGAAACTTCAGCCGAGGCTCTCCAGCATAGCTACAGATGGTAAGAATGCTAATTTTATTTATTTAAATTTTAAATGCATAATTTATTTTAGCTAGGATTAATGCTTTATTTTTATGTTTAAGAATTCCAAGAGCAATGTAGCTCGGTGGCTGAGGTCAAGGCTGTGATAATGTCATCCACGGCCCCAGCCTCGCCACCACGAGCTCCCGACTTCATGAGGGACTACGGGACCACATCAATTGTTGACTGCAAACGGAGCATGTAGACGGTCGAATGGTCCTAGGTCCCACAGAGGAAATTCGGTCTGCTCGGGAAATTTTGCCAATTATGATTTTAGTTGCTAATGATGGTGAGGAATGGAGGGAGAAGACTCACTAATTTTGCTTCTCATTTCAGGAGGGCAAGCCGGCGTGAAGGTTGTAAGCCTGGAGAACGCTTGACATCCTCTCATGGCCCTCAGCTCCAACGCCACTGGACGGGACGGACAAGGGACGGAGACAGACGTTTGCATAGCTGAGTGTTCCAATTGACAAACGTCCACCGTCCCCGCTATTCCAGTTCAGCAGCAACGAGTTGTCTTGAATTTTGAAATCAATAAAGGTAAGTTTTATTTTTATTTAGGTTAATTTTATTTCGTTTATTTTGCAAGAGGGTCGTTGGGGATGTGGTGTTGGCTCCGTGGCCAGCAACCACATCCAGCCCAGAAAGGACGGAGAGGTGCGGTGGAGAGTGTCTGCAAAACTGGAGAAGGCATGCGACAGACACACATTACACCATCACCACCAGTCCAGGCCGACCAACGACCCTGAATTTTGGATCCCAATCAGGTAAATTTTATAATTTTACATTTTTATTTTAATCAAGTTTTTAGTTTTATTTTAGTTTAGTTTGTTTTTCCAATTAGGTTAGTCGGGGAGGTTGGGCGGACGATGGCAAAATCGTGTTGCGAAGGAACGTGGATTGCGTATTTGCTCCACCGTCCACTCTAACTTGGAGGACAAACCCGCAAAAGACAGCTTGAGCTGCGGGTTTGTTTCTCCCAGTCTCCCCTTAATTTTGGATTTATTTTTATCAATTTTTGCCTGTTTTGTTGTATGAACCGAAGTCCCTGAATTACGTCGAGCGGGTTCAGGGAACCACTGCTGACGACTAATATGTTTTCCAATTATTTATGATGCAAAGTACGTTAACTTAATTTTACATTTCTTAATCCTGTATTTAATGACGGAAGATATGAGAATCAACGGACGGTTTGCCAATATAAATGAGAACGCTCAACAAACGAAGATGAGAAGTTAAGTTTAAGGATAAATGTTTATATTAATTATTCAACTCAAAAAGGAAAATATAAGTTATGTTTCAAATTCAACATTTCCCAAACGACATAAGGTCGAGGGCCACGACTGAATGATAATGATTAATTCATGTTTTTGTTTTGTTTTTCAGATTTCGTCCAACAATTTACAATATAATGAATTTTACAAAATGATTTTATAACTGATACGCTTACGGATGCCACGGGTGTGGCATCTGAGATTTCCGATTCCAGGTCCAGGTTGATTACAGGTAATTCACAATATATAATTTGATATTTTATAATTTATAGAATTTGGCCCAATTGACCTCAATAATTTAGTTACAATAAACTTCAGAAGAACTTGTAGAGAGGAATCGCGAACACAGTAAACGCCATGAATAAGAATAAGAATATGTAAAAATTATTAGATTTTCTCTGTTTCTTGATTTTAGGTTCTTTTTGATGGCACCAACAGGAACCATGGGGACAATCCCCTCGTATTGTTCTTATTCCCTTCGGAGTCTTCATGTTCTTCGATTCCTTTCTAGTCATTTTTCTACCGATTTTCTAGAAGGGAAAATGGAAAAAGAAATTAAAGATTGTAAAGGATTTTGGAAGAATTGATGACGGAGACCCTCTCTTCTTCGAGGCGTGATTGTTTCTGCCTTGGCTAGCTCGCCTCTGCTCCTTCCTCGCTTCGTCTCCTGTCGCCTCGGGAAGCATCATTTAATTCCTTTTGTGGCTCATAGACGCTGTGTGGTGAAGGGCTGCGAGTTGTATATTCTTTTATTTATCTCCTTCCATTGATCTTTCTCACTCTCTGTCAGATGGCCGATGCTGTCTAGAGAATTTGAGGAGAATCTGTTGGAGGAGAGGTTGTGAACTCGATTCTTTTCTCACCAACTTTAGTAAGTGATGGCCAACTTAAGTAACTAATGACAATTTTTAGTACCTGATGGCCAACTTTAGTAAGTGATAGCCACCTTTAGTAAATGATGGCAAAGTTAAGTAAATAATGGCAAAGTTTAATAAGTGATGGCCAGCTATATTTAGTGTCATATAATAATAATATTGTGCACTTTTTTCGACGTTCTGGGCACATTTTTAGTCAAATTGTAGAATTTTTTGTTGGCCGTCACTTACTTAAGTCAAATTGGTTATTAAGTACTACAGTTTGCCATCACTTCCGGGCCTAGCTAGGTCTTATCAATTTCAACGATGCCATTCAATGTTGTTTATTACCATAAATTCTCCCCCTTCACCCTGCTAGCAACCCGTAAGTTCTGGGCACATTTTTAACTGCTAACTTACTAACTTCAGTAAGTAATGGCCAAAGTTAGTTAGTGATGCCCATCTTTAGTAGGTGATGGCCAACTTTAGTTAGTGATGCCCAACTTTAGTAAGTGATGGCCAACTTAAGTAACTAATGACAATTTTTAGTACCTGATGGCCAACTTTAGTAAGTGATAGCCACTTTTAGTAAATGATAGCAAAGTTTAGTAAATAATGGCAAAGTTTAATAAGTGATGGCCAGCTATATTTAGTGTCATATAATAATAATATTGTGCACTTTTTTCGACGTTCTGGGCACATTTTGAGTCAAATTGTAGAATTTTTTGTTGGCCGTCACTTACTAAAGTCAAATTGGTTATTAATAACTACAGTTTGCCATCACTTCTGGGCCTAGCTAGGTCTAATCAATTTCAACGATGCCATTCAATGTTGTTTATTAACATAAATTCTCCCCCCTCCACCCTGCTAGCAACCCGTAGGGTTGCCTAACTGCTAGTCTCTTAATTAAGACGTGCAGTACACTGTTAGATAGGATAGTGGTAAGTTATCCGGGGACCTTGTAACCGAAACTCCTCCCTCAGTTTTCAACTATTTACACTTTTTATGGTACTATTCGACGCGCCTTGACGTTTTGTCGTCATTCTTTCGACTATATCTTGGAAAATGTTGCGTTTTGCACTTTTTATGACTGATTTACACTTTTTAACTCTGCGCCAATCACTTCACTAGAATTCAAAATTTTAAAAACTAAGGGATCTTGATTGGCACAGCGCATGATAAAAAATATTTATTTCTATTTTCAAATTCGTTTGAACATGGAAAATATTAAAAACTGATTCAAAAAGGTTTGAAAAAGAAAAAAAGTTCAGCTCAGCAAAAATATTATTCTTTTTAAATCTTACTACAAGTTCAATAAAGCTCTACATCAAATGCGTAAATGCACAAAAAACGAAGATATCAGAAAATCAAAGGTTACGGTTTATACTAAAAGCAGAAACGACTACCTTCAATTAATCAAAAAGACTAAAGATGAATATTACTCTCAAATAAGGCAAAGCGTAATCGACGCAAAAGACGGCAAAGCATTCTGGCAAGCAATAAACACATTCAGAGATTGCAAGAAAAGCAATATAGAAAATACCATAACAACATTCGAATGGCACCATCATTTCAAAAAGCTTTTTGAGGGGGCTCCTTGTGACGAAAACACAAATATAACAATTGAACACGATTTGGATAACGACAGATTACACGACTTTAACGCAGTAATATGCCTAGACACAGAAATAACGCATGAGGAACTAGAAATTGCAATCAATAAACTCTCAATAAGCAAAGCCCCAGGTGAAGATGGCATACCCAATGAAGTGTGGAAATCATTAGACTATAAATCTGAAAATATGCTCTTAAGAACTTTGAATGAAATAATAAGCACAGCCAGGGTACCCAGCGGATGGAACAATATAACCCTTGTACCTATTTTCAAAAAAGGGAACCCAAATGAACCAGGAAATTATAGACCAATATCGTTGTTAAATACAAGTACAAAACTTCTCACCATAATACTAGCTGAACGACTTCAAGCCTGGGGAAACAGCAACAATTTAATTTCAGAAAATCAATCCGCATACAAGAAAGGCTCTGGATGTGTTGACAATATATTTAGACTACACGCTTGCATCCAGCATGCGATGAACAAGTCTAGTAAAAAACTTTTTGCCCTGTTCGTAGATCTTTCACAAGCATTTGATTCTATAACACATGAGAGGCTATGGACTAAAATGGAAAATGCAGGAATAAGTCAAAACTTCATTCATATTGTACAATCTATTTATCAAAGCGCAAGAACGAAAGTCAGAACAACAAATGGTTACACTGAATGGATAAAAATAATAAAAGGAGTACTCCAAGGAGAAACTCTGTCGCCAATACTATTTAACTTGTACATGGATGAGATTGTTAATAAGCTGAACAAAAGCGATGCCATGGGAATCAAAATGCTAACATTCCACATCCTTATACTCCTTTACGCCGACGACATTGTACTGATGGCACACAACCCAATGGATCTTCAGAAAGAAATTAATGAGCTAAAAGAATTTTTTGACTTAAATCAACTAAAACTCAATCTCTCAAAAACAAATGTCGTAATTTTTCGAAAAGCAAAAAAGCACCCAAAAGGACTCCAAGTTAAGTTTCAATGGGGGAAAGAAATCATAAAAGAAGCAGATGAATATACTTATTTGGGTGTAACATATAATTATCAAGGAAATATGAAAAAAGCTAAGGAGAGTACTCTCATAAAAAGCCAAGCTGCGCTGAGAAGCCTGTTTAGCCTATTCGCAAAAAGTAAAACAAATAATATTAAAGTTAAAATGAGGCTATTCAGCTCACTTGTCAAATCTGTCCTTCTCTACGCAGATCCGGTGTGGGCAATTTATTACATTGATGAACTGGAAAAATTCCAAACAAAATTTCTACGAAGTGTACTTAATGTGACAAACATGGCACCGGGCTACATTTTGCGCCTAGAGACTGGTACCAGCTCAATCAAGTTTGCAATCTTCAAACACACTTTAAAATTCTTGAAAAACAACATATTTGCAAACGCTAAAAATAATCTGAACCACAAGTGTTACGAACAATTAAAGGAGGATCACACAAAGAAGAACATTAACAACTGGTATAGTAACCTTTTAAAACTATTCCAACAATTCAAAATGGAGAAAGAACTGAATGACCTTAACTGGTTAAACGTTAACGAAAAATGGAAATCCTACATCAATAGGGCAAGGCAATATTCAATCAATAATGACGTCGCAGACATGGTAAACAGTGCCACCATCCCACACTACAAAGCTTTAAAAACAAATGTTAAACCAAGTGACTGGCTGCACGGGAATCGAAATGGGGAAGTCTCCCAACTATATTTACAACTGAGACTGAAGCAGAATACAATACGAATTAAAGGAAAAACAACAATTCTGAATGGAATGTGGAAGATATGGGACAAGCAGAAAAAGAAACCTACAGCTTGTAACAAGTGCGACACAAATCTAGATGAGACACAATATCATATTATGTTTCAATGCCCCCATTACGACGGATTAAGAATAAAATATATCAACCCCATAACACGGGGTACCCCAGACCAAGAAAGTTACCACATGATACTTAGCGATGACGTCAGCGACCCTCAGAAATTGGAAAACTTCTATTTCTTCTGGAAATCAGCAATACAACAACGCAGTCAATAGGAAAGCACTGGTTGGGATGTATGGGACGTTCAAATGCGTATATGAATCACTAAATATCATTTCAGAAACAATTTCAAACACCAATATGAAAGATCAGAGCGCCTTCTGCAGCTGTGCTGTTGCGTTTTTTCAATTTAATTATCTATTAGGAGTACTTAAGCTGTTTCACTATAGCTGTTTATGTATCTTTTTATAAATAACGAATGCACATAATACACTATTCCTATCTCAATCATTAATAATATATCGTATTATTGTAGTACGGATTACCAATGTACCTATTTTGTATCATTTTTTATCATATTTAATTTCATTCTATTTAACTAATGTAACTATAACGATAACTTAACTATTTTAAAAAACCCAAAACCCAAGCAGAAGACGACAAACCACGAACCTAAATTTTATAACTCTTACTCGTACTCATCTTTATTCCAAATATATGTCATATCACTAACATTATTGTAAAATCTAATAGTTGTGTAGGCCAAAGGCCATATCAACTTTGAAAATAAATCATATTATTATTATTATTACTACAAGTTCAAATAAATTTTAAAGAACCTAAATAGTAACTATGAGGACTTTAAGTAATCTACTAATTTACTAATTGAAAACTACACTATGAAAAGGGATAGGCGTCACTCAATTCCAACTACCAATCACTGTATATTTTGTGCATATAACGGGGGTATAGTAATATCAGCTGCGATTTGGATTAGATGGACATTACAAGCATAGTCCTGGTCAAGTATGTAAAAAAACTTAACCCAGGGAAGAATAAAGTAAAGCTTTGCCACTAATAAAATCCTGACCCAGGCAAGCCTGTATTGAAAACTAAACTTCAGCAAGTGTGCTCTTAAAATTTAACCCAAGCAAGCATTTAGCAAAAACGGAAACCTGGGAATGGCTGTTGCTATAATGTAATCCTCGCAAGTTTGTGTCCAAAGCTTCAACCAAATATATCGCTAATGGTTACGCCGAAACTAATCTTTTATGTAAAGCAGGTGTATACGGAAATAGAGAGCAATGATCACAGCAAGCATAATCACGGACAATCATGTTATAAAACCCCACCCCAGCCAAGATCTGTGGTAAAATCATAACCCAACCAATGTTGTAGTAGAATTTTAACCGACCCAAACCTGTGGTAACATTTTAACCCAGCCAATACTGTCGTAAAATTTTAACCCACCTAATATTGTGGTAAAATTTAAACCCACACAATACTGTGGTTTAATTTCAACCCAGCCAATAAAGTGGTAAAATTTCGACCCAGACAATAATGTTGTAAACGTTTAATCTAGGGAATACTGTGGTAAAATTTTAACCCAGACAATACTGTGGTAAAATTTTATTCCAATCAATACGGTGGTAAAATTTTAACCCAGCTAATACTGTGGTAAAATTTTAACCCACCTAACACAATAGTGAAATCTTGACAAGGGCCAGTCTGTTGTCAAAATTTAACCCAAGCAAGCATTTCAGCAAAGCTCAAGTTAATTAAATCACAATCAATCCAAAATTTTGTTTAGTGTAACAACTAAAAGTAAAAATTACATACTACAATTCCGAGTATTTCAGATTTTATAGTGTAACCCTGGCAAGGCCCTGGTCAAAAGTTACACCTTTGCCTTATGTCCCAAGGCTCCACATTAAAAGCATTTAAATTTACTGTTTTAGGAATGTCTTTTGTAGAAATCACCTTTGACTTTTGGACAGTTTAACCATACATGTCTTTTCTCTATTCCGGCGTTAGGACAAATTTAACACAGAGCAATTTTTGGGCAGACCACTTCATCTCTTATTGGTCAACTTTTTAACCCAACTCAACTAAAAAACGCACCCCACCAGCTTGAGTTTCCTCATCTGATGAGATCTCTTGTTCCTCACGAGGCTCCACGTACAACTTATATTTAGGTTTCTTGAATTTTGAAGTTCGTGTTTCTTCCTTGCTGTCCGTTTTCTGCATATTACTAAACCTAATCTTATCTATCTTAATAGCTAAATCAAATGGCGGAGTCACATTTCCGGACATGTCTATTTTTCTCACAGCTTCCTTTATTTTTGGAGTATCTTCCTTCCAGACAATTTGAAGAGCATTTGGATCATCTATATCTTTATTCTCCTGACCTTCTAATAACTTTTCTTCTTCACTTGGGAGAATTATTATTGACCTTTCGTCGTCACTACTGTCTACCATTATCTCGTTGCTATTTATTTTATGTAAGGCATAAAAATGTATTTTAACCTTTGTATATATTTACAGTGTGTCCCGATAGAATAGGGACACTTGTTTTTTGTGGTTTACTCCCCCCACAAGGGGCAACTAGGACGAGATAATTATTTTTGAACGTTAACTAGATCCATTCCATGAACATGGGTTACACTGGTTACAGGTTGCTAGCAGTGTGTATCCAATTCATGAAATGCGAATCCGTGTTCATAGAAGTGCGACGCGTGACCTCAACTGACCCTATACACAAATGATAAGTTGTTTTGTAGGCAATTTTATGAGGTTTGTGTCACACGTTTACGTATTCAAGTCGGTTGAGAATTACGTATATACTGAATGTTTTAGTGCAGCAAGTCACATTTTCTCATATGATTCCTATAGTAAAGACATTTGAACGGCCGGGGCTCGCTTTCTCCAGTGCCTCTGGAGCTGCCCGAATCTTGTGATGAAAGTGAATGTTTCTAGTCATATGTAGTGTATCTATGAGTGATCAGGCCAAATTTGAAATTTTTGCGCTTACTAGGTCAGAGGTTATGGCGATGTAAATGAAAGAAACCAGGAAGTGTCCCTATTCTATCTGGACAGCCAATTTCAGTTTTTAATTAGTTTCATGAGAGCTACGTCACCCCTGGAGGTCAACTAAAGTTTTCATATACATACTAATTAGTTAACGGCTGCAGAAAACTTGGCAGTTATGATCGACGGATTGGCAGTTAAATGGGTTACAAAATAATTGGCAGTTAGGGTTTTGGATGAATTGGCAGTGGAATAATTGGCCGTTATATATTTATCAAAAAAGACACGAATGAGTAAAAATTTTATCAAAATGAGAAATGTTTATTTTTATAGTGATTTTGAAATGAAATAAACAATTCTTTGAAACATAGGACGAACAAAATATCAAAAAATTTTAATCATACTGTTTTCCAATGGTTGGCGAATAGCTTGCTTTGGTCTTCCACGTTTGGGTGTGTGATGATTGACCTTGACCATTTTTGGTGCTAAAGGAAATTCAATCAAGCCAAGCTTAACAGCCATACCGAATACATGTTTGCACACATGTTGTTTTCAAAAATGATGGGCAGGTGCAGGTTGATTTTTTTCTCAAATGTCACTATGTATGCCACAAAGAACAGTTTCTCAAAGTTTTTGAATGTGCGATACTTGCGTTGTAGTTGCCGTATTATGGTCTTATTAATCAGAAGTCGTGAAGGCTGAACGTATATGGTGTTGGAAATATATATTCAAAATAATAACAACTGCCAATTCTACTAAACGGAAGATTTATAATTCATTTATTTGCCTAACTGCCAATTATTTTGGAACCCACTTAACTGCCAATCCGTCGATATTAACTGCCAATTCTATTTATGCCTTAGTCAACGTTCAAAAATAATTATCTCGTCCCAGTTGCCCCTTGTTGGGGGGAGTAAACTATGAAAAACACGTGTCCCTATTCTATCGGGACACACTGTATATGTTAATTAACTTTAATTTTATTAGCGTAGCGAAGCAAATAAGCGAATTAATCGACATCAAATAAGGGATTGTCATATAAATTGGTGGGTCTCCTCTGCCTTGAGGCAGGACTTCCCAGAGTCGGGCCATCTCCTTGTGGAGGCTCTTTTATCTGGGACCACTAGGTCAGCATAAATAAACCATTATGTCTGCCTGTATAAGTAACCAAGTAGTCACTATGTCTTGACATCCAAGTAATGTGACCGTTAGTGGGCTTACTACACTAATTGTAGATCCTGTATTGTAACAACATTAAAATTCATAGCCATACCAAAATAATTTCTAAACGCAAATTGTCTTTTCACCTCCTTGCGTAACTAAATGTTTTAAATTAAATGATTTTTCCCCTTGGGTCAGCTCGTAAGCTGTAATTAACTCATCCTATTGCTTATCCTTATCATTACTTGGGGGTTATGATTTGATTAATGAAGTGTCTTTTGCTGGAAGTACACTACCTAAAGTTTCTGTCATAGGTATTGGTTTTTAGTTCTGGTATATCAGAATTGTCAATAAATCGGAATCTAAACATACGTAGTCAAGGATTATTTTGTTACATCTGTTAATGTACCTGATTAAATTTCTGTGGGCTTAGATTACCTAGGCTCTCATAAATCTAATTGTTAGGAAGCTGACTGTCATTGTTCATTGGCAACGCTGGGTAATGAGTTTTCATTCCCATATCCCGTGCTGGATCGTAATTATAATCACGATCAGTTATATGCATAGCTCGCATTTGATAAAACGTATTCGTGTGATTTTGATTGAAATCCTGATGATTATAATTCTGATTATAATAAGGGGGTACATGGCTTGCTCCGATTTAATGAGGTACGGGTATATTCGAACTCCAGTTGCATTTTTTCTTAACATTGATTTTTTCTTCATTATTTGCGAGACTAGTCTGCTTTCCGACATCGTCACAAATATCAGGGGGGGTTTTCCTGGTGTAGACACGCTGGCTCTCCGAGCATCCAGAAACTCATACTTACTCATGTGTATTCCAAGATTATGGTAAAGCAGGTCCAGGGTGTCCTCTTTAGCTGACTTGATTACTGACCATCCCGAAATTACGAATTCTTTATTTCTGTTTCCCTTTTCTACCCCCGATAGTCTACACTGCAGACCCGCTAGCTGTTTTTTTGATTTAGTACTCCGCGATTTTTCCACTTCAATTTGGGCTTCTAATGCAGAGATTTTAAAATCTAAGTGAGCAACCAGGCTGTTAATTGAGTCTTCCAGTTTGTCCGCTGTTTCATGATTATTTCCTCCGTGTTGTAGGACAGTATTGTTTTTTATTAAGCCCGCTAGCTGGTCCTTAAAAGAAGAGATTTCTGCCGTTCCGTCGTCACTCCGTATTTTCAGGGATTTAACAGTCTCGTTTAAAGTGGTTACCTTACTGTTGACGCTGTTTTCTAGCAAATAAATTTTCTCTGTTAATTCTTTTTCCATTTTTTGAAGCATCATGTTGACCGTGTGTAGAATACCATTTGCAGCGATAGAGGATATTTTTTGAGTCATCGTTTGTATTTGCCGATTCACCATCACCGCGATCTGGTCCGTTAGTGTAGGTGTAGTCTTGTTTTTTTCCTTCGGCATCTTTGAGTCCTAATAAAATATATTTTTTGCTAGTATCTTACAACCTACTAGTAGGAAAAATATGGAAATAGTGCCTTTCGGCCTACGTATTAATTAGATGGAACTAAGCTCTTTTTATTTCAGTTAAATCCGGGGAGAATTGAGTCGTGGAGGTGAATTTCTTTGATTTTGTTTCTGTCCCCTTTTCTTATTATGTGAACTGTGTAGAATGGGATGGCGTTTAGCGTGGTGGTAGTAAATACACTCCCGAAAATAGTCTAGACTATTAATAATGTTAAATCTTCGATCTGTTTCTAGTACAACTATCTTAAATCAACACTTTGTGATCGTTAAAATAACTGAAAATATAATTTTAACTATGAACATTGACAAGTTAAATAAAAAAATTTCAAATTTTTCCTAGAAGATCTAGGCCGATATGTTCCTCCGACAAGCGCTAGATGGCCTTCCCTTACCGACATACCACGGAAATTTTCTGGCAGTTTAAATATCGGCAACCCACGGCAGTAGTTCGGTTTATCGGAAGATTTGGTATTGAAGTTGATAAGAAGCAGTACAGAAGCAATGGAACTCAACTAATAGAGTGGGGAGGTAATCCTGGCTGAATCAACTTTAATCCTACTCCCTAAAAATATTTCTACGCATCTAATTCATTAGTGTATACCGGTGTAAGTGTTTCAACTGTGTAGGTTTGTGTCCCCACTAGTGGAGTGTACTTCTCATCATTAATATTTAATTGTATAAGTTTCTAAGTGGTGATTTCATGTAAAGATAGATGTAGAGAACAAAATGTTTGATGTTACTGTTATTAATACTGATAAATGAAAGTTATTTAAAAATTAGGTGATGTTAAATTGGCAAGTTAAGTGAAGATAGGAAAAGATTTATACGGCTCGGAAGATGGCTGATCCGGTTTCTTCGACTTGGCATATATAATTAATAATATGAATTATTTTGTAAATTCGATTTGTGTATAGGCAATTGACCAAAAACGCAATAAATCATTACTACTACTACTACTTATAATAAGGGGGTTAGTTGTAATAACCACCATAGCCTTCCTGATTATAATTATTATTTTGGTTATATCCATTATTATTATTTCTATAGCCTCTACTACTTTTTTTTATTGTACCTATTATTTCCTTTGCCCCTATTATTAGTATATAAATTTCTTTGCATTGGGGCATTATTCATTTTTGCCCACTCAGCAGCTTGAGGAGGCAAGAAGATGCCTTGCTGTTGCATAGCTTGCCAAAAATCAATAACAAAATGTCCTGTCTTTCCACATTCGTAACATGTAGGTTGACTATTGTTAGACACGGTATTTTATTTAACATTAGGATTGTATTGTCCTGGGTCAGGTCTATGTCAGACTTGACCTCTACTAGGTTGATTTCCATTGCGATTTGTATTGGGTGAAGTACCACTAAATCTTCTGATATAAATTGGCTACTTTTGATGGCCATCAAATACATCTTTAATGTCATTGTTTAAAAGAATTTCTGACTGTTGAAAAAAATGTCTATTCAACACTTTTGTAAAGTTCTTTGTATCAGTGCAGTTCATTATTTCTTTGCGTAGCGGCTGAAAAATACCCAATAATTTGATTAGTTTACCTGCCTTATCCATGTTTGGATCTATCTTGGTTACACATTGTAATCGTCGATTGAAATATTTATTTCCACTCAGTTTGGAATTAAATATAGTTAAACTAAGTTCTCATGTAGCCTTCTGCTGACATACGCACGATTGAATTTAAACCCGGGTGCTTGGTATATCTGCTTTATTGTAGCATCCCTAGCATTGTTACGATCAGTTTCCTCAGCTTTAATAGCATAACTGGCAATGAATCTTGGTTTTTTACCTAATCACCAAGATTTTGCGGTTTCAGTCAACGTCTTGTCTAAGGCTTGGTAAATTTTAGCTGTAGTAAAAATCTTCCTACGTATAAGTTCCTCTTTGAATATGTCAATCCAACCTTTGGCTTCTTTTTCACCACTATAAGTAGGAGTCCTATCCATAAGTTTTAATTTTCAAATTATAAATGTTGTTGTTTACCCAATCCTTTATTTTTAACTAGAAGGGTTTTTAGAATACCCTCGAGTGACCGTCATGATCCTTTAATTGATTAATTTAATATATGGAAAATAAGGAACTAGGAATTATTCGTGGTTTGGTGGTTCCTAAAAGTTTACTTTGTAGTGTAGAAGTTTATACTCTAAATCCTCTTTTTCGAATTCTAATGATTCGTCGTGCTACGATTTTTTGCTTTTAAGAGATTCAGAAAATTTAGTGACTAACCCAATAAAACCTAATGAACTATTTGCTAATTTTAATGTGGGGTCGTCCCTAAAAAGACACGAGTTTAAAAGATCAAGATCTACTTTTTCGTCTTATATAACTGTAAAAGGTATATTTTCTTTTTCGATTTTAACTTCCCGCTGAGAATCAACCTTGTCGTCTTTGCCTTGACTGTCGAGTTTGTAAATAAAGAGGAAATTTACGTAGAATTTTCTTTATATCATTTATTAAATAAAAAGTTCATAACTTGTGACATTTGCAGATGGATGTACGTAACGTCCTTATGTTTTAACATTATAAAAATTCATAAACTTTTTGAATTTTTAAATTAATTGTAGTAGACTCTTAGATCTTAACTGTCCCCGTTTTTGATTTACGCGTAGTTAATTCACAAGACTTAGTTATTTGTAGTTTAAATGCAATATCGAACGTCAAAAACGGAGTATTAA